>VYZV01041658.1:73851-84666 GCA_013401275.1 Pandion haliaetus | reverse complement strand
CCCCTGCTCCGGCGTGGGGTCCTCCCCAGGCTGCAGGTGGCTATCTGCTCCAGCGTGGACCTCCCTGGGCTGCAGGGGGACAGCCTGCCCCACCATGGTCTTCCGCAGGGGCTGCAGGGGGATCTCTGCTCCGTCGCCTGGAGCACCTCCTCCCCCTCCTTCTGCACTGACCTGGGGGGCTGCAGAGTTCTTTCTCTCACATGTTCTCACTCCTCTCTCCGGCTGCTGTTTCTGTGCTCCTGCAACTTTTCCCCCTTCTTAAATTTGTTCTCCCAGAGGTGCTACCACCATCACTGATGGGCTTGGCCTGGGCCAGCGGCAGGTCCGTCCTGGAACCGCCTGGTATTGGCTCTGTTGGACATGGGGGAAGCTTCTAGCAGCTTCTCACAGAAGCCACCCCTGTATTCCCCCCCGCGACCAAAACCTTGCCACGCAAACCCAATACACATAAATAGGAACTTGTAATTTTATTCTCGGTTGTTTGAGGAGTCTTTTGGTTTTACATCGGAAACTTGGACTTTCCCATTTCATTATTTCACCAGCTTAGGCAATGTTAAAAAAGCAACCTAACAAGGGATCTGAATTTGAACCAAGAGGGAAGGTTTTCACCCCAGATTACCAAAAGGTGCACTTTCCTAATACATATTTATCTGTAAGGACATGCATGTTGGGCAGAGGAAGCTTTTCTTGAAAGATACAATACAAAACCTTTATCCTACCAATCACAGGGATGAATCCCACCATAAACATCTCTAGGGCTTCCCTGAGCTTCTTGGCTATTTCACATTTCTGATACTTTAAACACAAAAAACAGAATTATAAACAGACAATCCCCCTAGGAGCAGGATCTGAACTTTTTTCTGTCCAGTTCTATACGATACAGCACAGAAAAAAAAACACCAAACAACAAAGGGGTGAAGGGGGAAAAAACCCAACCAAAAATTAAAAAACAAAGTGATTTGCTGGTCACCATTAAAGTGCATTCAGTTCCACCTCAGCTCTTTAACCCTGTGCTTATGCTATTTTCGCCCTCCCTTCCGAGGCCGAGCCCCACCGTGCTGGCTGGGGGAGCGTGAGATCTCGCAGGCAGCAGGCAAGCGACTGCTCTCAGTCGTTAGTTCACAGCATGAAGGATGTTGAGAGCCCTGAGTTAGCTCGATGCCACACTACACAGCGGATTTCGTAACATCTGCTGTCATTCAGAGGAGGAACTTCTTCTCATCACAGTGCTAAGACTTGCCACATGGGCACCAGGGAGCTCCGTCTCCTTAGTACCACGTATCCTGTAGGATACTGCCTTCAGACAACATGTAACGTCTCATCTGGAAGACAGATGACAATTTTGGCTCTGCTCATACAAATGTCACCCTGAAGATTTAGATCACCGAATGACGAAGCTGCACTTGCATCTGCTGAAGCCAAAGGATTCGAGAACACTCAGCAGCACGTGGCTCAGGGTTGGCTCCTGCTGCCAACCTCTGGAGAGGCTCCAGCATTGAGAGAGAAATTCAGAGGGGGAAAAATAAAAAAAATTTAAAAAATTAAAATCTCAAAACCCAAGGCAGAGCCCAGCCCTCCTATTGCCTTTCCCATGTGGGTATACACCTCGCCGTACTTCAGGCACCACCGGGCAGCAGCTCTGCCACTTATTGCACGTAAAACAGAGTGGCCACAGTGGCTTAGAGCAAGTGGAGAGATACTGTTTGGGACCAGCCACCTGGAAGGAAGCATCCTTGGACGTGCAGAGAGACCTGCTTCCTGCTTGGGCTTGAAAATTAAGACGTGGTGATACCCTAGAGGAACACTACTGTAAGAGCTGGCTCACCTTCAGCGAGGAAGGAGCACGGGCAAAGTCACCCCTGATCTGGCAGCAGTTTGTCCTCACTGCTGGTGTTGAGCCAAAGCCCGCTGATGTTCATGGAAAGTCAGTAACCAGCTGCAGTGCCTCTAATTAGTCCTGAGCTTGCTGGGGACTTAATTTGCCTGGAGCTAGAGCACGCAGGTCTCTCAAGGCAGTCGTCACTTGAGTTATTAACACAAAGGTGGGATCCAGCGTTCCCACTGCAGAAACAGAGACATCCGTATCTGAGGGTATCACCTCCAAATCCCTTTGCAGTCAGCAGAGACAGGCGCTCCCGAGGCATACCGTATCATCCCAGCACAGGCATCTAAAACAGGACAGAGGAATCCTGCTCCAGAAGTATCTATTTCTCTTCACTGACTGCAAAGGGAGTCTGGCTAGATCACACAGAGATAGATGCCTTTAGGCTAGAGACAAGTAAAATTAGGCAAGATTAATCCCGCTCAAAGAGCGAACGCTACAGCCTCAAACACAGTGACAGTCTAACAGATCACTCCAGGAGACATTACAACTTCCAGTGCTGCACGTTCCCTGAGCCTGTCTTTGCCCACGGAGAAGAGGAAGTGCTGCCTCATAAATACTATTTACACCAGTTTGCTTAAATTAAAACTAGTTTCTTGGGGGGAGGTAGAAGAGAGATACTTCATATTGTGGGAGCTAAAGATATCGTCCTTCCTGGCCACCTCCACCCCTGTCAGTTGTAGGACAGGTACTGGATTAATCGTGGAGGAATATTTAGCTTGGCAATCTTCTCCAGTGCTCGCTGCCCGGCGGCTTTCCTCACCGTAACTCTGCAGAGCTGTGACAAACTCAGAGGCGTTTCTGAAATGAGAAAAGAGGATCCAAAGTTAGGGCTGCAGCTCCGTGGACAGCTGATCTTCCCGCAGAGCGCAGACCTCCCAGGAGGGTGACGCCTGGCATCGGCCCTGCCGTGATCACAAGCCTGGCTCTGCTTACAAGCACTCCACCTCCCGCAGCACCCAGGCCCAAGGAGGGCACTGCAGAGCCATGGGCATGCTCTCCCAAGGCTCATCCCGATGCAAATCCCACCAAAAATACTGAGCACAGCTGCAGCCCGCTTCTCCCAGTCCCCTTCCTTGCCTGCATCCCCTGAAGCCCAGCGGTGCCCACTGGATCACCTGCTCTCATCCACTGGGGCTATCCAAGACTTCCAGATTTCCCTTAGTGATGCTGTATCAAGCCTCAGCAACACCGTACCTAGGAACAAAACCTACTTCCAACACTTCTCTACTGCTCTGTTTCTCCATCGAAGGACTGCGTTAAGCCTTTTCACTCAGCATTCTGCTGAGATCTCCAAGAAAAATCCCCAAGCCCCTTCCAAAGAGCCCCCAACCTGCAGCCCGCAGCCTCAACACTGGGTGTCGATGCTCATGCATGGACGTAGAGTGACAATCGGGCACGCTGCTCTGGAAGTAGTCATTCTGAAGGAGCTGCTGTCCCTACCCCCACAGCCTTGGCAATCACCAGCCTCCAAGATCTGCATCTGTCCTGGATCTAGTCCCGAACTTAATGATACAAATCAAAATTTAAAAAAAATACTAATAAAGCTAGCACAGTACTTTTACAACAGTCTGCATTGAAAAGCAACTACACGTGCAGTTCTGCCAGCTGCGTTTAGTGGGCAGTAAACTCTGGCAAGATATAAGGAGTATTTATGGGCATACAGGATTAAATTTCTTCAGCCAACTCAGCTGCAGCCAGACCAGCACATTCGCTCTCTAAGAAAAAAGAGCAATGAAAAACTTGGAGGAGAGACTGCTACAGGGAGAAGAGAAGTCAGAGGGAGAAGGAGTTAAAAGGTGCTCACCACACAAAGGACTGCAAAGCCAGAAAATACTTTATTCTTCTATAAGGAAGAAAATTTTCATTCTATAAGGAAGAATTTTTTTATGAGGAAGGTGGTGAGACACTGGAACACGTTGCCCAAAGAAGTTGTGGACGCCCCATCATTAGAAGTGTTCAGGGTCAGGTTGGACAGGGCTTCGAGCAACCTCACATAGTGAAAGATGTCCCTGCCCATGGCAGGAGGCTTGGACTAGATGACCTTTTAAAGGTCCCTTCCAACTCAAACCATTCTGTGATTCTGTGATTCTATGATGTTTAGGATCATCTAGTGCAGCAGCAGTCCGCAAATGCTCAGAAGGGTCTGTGAATTACTCCTCTGAGGTCCTTTAAGGGTAATCAAGACAAAGATTGATTTAAAGCCATCCTCAAACCTCAGTCAAATGTCTCCTCCAAAATCAGACAGCCAACACAGCTGAAGTTTAACACGTTCCCTGCCCCAAATAAAATGAGTTTTCAACTGGACGATTTCCTTGACCTGACTTAAAGCACCAAAGCGTAAATGCTGATGCTGACACGTGAGAGGGACCTGAATTCAGTGAGGGCATGATTTGGACCATCTTACCACTGTCATTCAACCACAATTAAGCAGAGCTAGGCTACAGCCAGCTGGCGTACGTTTGCCACCAAGAACTCTATACCTTCACAGGAAGATGATCAGGGACCTACAAATCAAAGTGGACTGAGAATCATGATGTGATGCAATGGAGTTGGCAGTCACTGAATTCCTGGTGCAGGGGATCATATCTCACTTACTTTCATAGTACTCAAAGCACTTTGCTGTGGGACTGCTGCTCCAGGTGTAATCTGATGGCTTCTTTCCTCGGTTGTCCCTTGCGTAAATGTTTCCTCCAAATTCAATCAGCATCTCCACAAGATCCACATTTTTCACTTTTGCTGCGTGGTGGAGGGCTGTTTCGTGAAGTTTAGCAGCATTCACATTTGCCCCTGAGGCCAGAAAGAAAAACAAACCTGTTCATGAAAGCCTTACTTGACCCAAACGTAAAGAGTGGTTTGACTGGAGAAAAAAAATGCTGTTAAAACACGCACAAGCAACGAGAACAAGATCCAAACAAAACAGCACAAACAGGAAACCAAACTGCTGACGGAGTTCTCGGTGCTGGCAACGCGTGAGTTTTCTTCTCTGGCTTTATGTTTTCCCTGCAGAGAAAGGATTTTAGTCCATGTTACCGAGTAAATAAGCTGCTGAGTGCGAAGTTCAGAACTGCTTCCTGATCTGTGTTATCCAAAGCCAGCAAAGAGCCATTCCCAGTCATCTCAATGGAGCGTTCCCACTCACAGCAAACAGTGACACCTTTGTTAACTATTTTAACAGAAATACCGCCAGACCCATGAGAAGTTGCAGCTCACCATCAGACATTACTGCAGGATCAAGTCTTAGTTACAGATTTTTTTTCTAAGAAAGTTTGGCTTTTATAAGCTGACAGCAAAAGGTCCTTCCAATCCCCCCTTGCATTTTATCAACTGATTTGTTCAGCACAGGGGAGCTGAACCTCACTGAATTCAAACAACTGACTTTTAGATAAGTGTAGCCACAATGAACTCCCTTTATAGTTAGCGAGGAGAAACAGGGATTTCTGGGGAATGAATTAAAGGGTGCCCAAGACACCAAGGTGCCCCTCCCCAAGACTGGAGGGGCTGGGAACAGGCTAGCTGAGGTGTGTAATTTTTAAACAACTAACATTCAACAAAACAAACCCCCACCCCTGGGCCAAATCACCTCCTGGTAAGCACAGGCAAAGACAAGAAGTCCAACTCCAAATTCCCCCAAAGTTAGCAGCAAGAAAACTGCGATGTGAAGCCTGGAGCACAGAACACCGACTTGAACATCCAGCGAACTCATCTGGGCACAACACTAACCAGATCTCCCTGAGGTATGAAGTGAATTCAACTCTGATTTTCTGTACAGCATCAAATCCTAACATCTCTCCCTAACACGTATCTGAAACCATATGACTGTGCTACCAAAGCTGAACACGTGCCCACCAGTTGGTACCGCTTTTGGGAAGAAGTTGAAACTTTGCTCTAGGGGGTTGAAGAGGTTTGAATTTTATTAAAATAAGAGAATGGGAATGTCACTGGGAACATCACAAACTGGATATTGACAGGCATATGCTGAAAAAATGCTTAAGCATTAAGCTTTGCTCAGGTAAAGACAAAACCTTTCACCTTTGTCATCTATATTACGCTGTGAATGAATAAGCTTTTTGACAAGAACGCCACTGCGGAGCACCGAGGGAAATGCCGCGCACAGACACCACCGTCTCCTGCCCGCCCAGAAGCAAACGCTGTGGCTGCCATACCTGCCTTGAGCAGCAACTTTGCACAGTCCAGATGCTCCCTGGCACAGGCCACGTGTAGGGGAGTCCCGAAATGGCAGTCGTGAGCCTCCAAGTTCGCACCGACATCGATGAGGAGTTGCACACACTCTGAGCTACCTTTAGAAAGGGAAGATGCGAGTGAAAAGAAAGAACGCAGCTCAAATGAGAGCATATGACATGCTGAGGTCAGCTTGACCCACAAAGAGCCTGTTTAATATTTGGGGTGATGGCTGCAAAATAGAAATGCTTGTGAGCCAACACAATACACTCTAGGACCAAGACCAAGATCAGGACACAAGAAATAGAGTCACATCTGCACGGCACTGAGCTAGAGCTACCAGGTCTCGCAGGGAGTCAGGTCAAACAAACCTGAATTCAAGGGTTTGCACTAAATCACCTGTTGTTCGTGGAGCTGGTTGTATTGCTGATCCTGCCCTGGGTGGATTAGAACACCTTCAAGACCACTTCAAGCTTTACTTTTTCCAACGCTAATAATACAACTTAACAGAAAGCAGGCCATCATCATCATCAAGCCTTAGGAAAAAGGCTTAACGAGGAAAAGCTAAGCAAGCGCTCAGAGCTATGTATTTAAGTAACTACCTGTTTGTCAAAAATGCTGTCTCCCACAGCCTTCACAGTCGAAGGGAAACTCTGTCCAGGACAGCATATAACAGAAACAGTGAAGGGGAGGAGAGAGGAGGTATTACATCTTACAAAGAGGAAGCTGGGGCACAAAACAATTAAGAGATTTGGTCACAATCACCTAACGGGGACACTGCCGCTCTCACATCCAGGCTTTCCTGCTGTTGCGTCCATGCAAGTGGAAGTTCAGGGAAGGAATTACACTTAAGTACGCCTCTGCCGCTGTCACAGCCACCCCTGATGCTTCCTCCTGCTCCGTAACCCAGATCCAAATGTCCAGAAGAGGCTTGAGTAGAGGACGGGGGGAGAGAGAGTGGCTGGCACGCACCGGCTGGTACATTATTTTGGCCCCTGCAGTTTTCTCTTATCCCCTGAACAGACCCTCCAGCTGGAAAAGGCTGCAAGAGGGACAAGGAGCAGTCCAAGCAGCAGCACTGCCCAGCAGTCCCTGGCACCTTCTTCCCACCCAACAGCCTCCTCCAACAGCTCTGAATAACCAGGAGGGGTCTAGGACAAGACTAATTAAGACAGTCTTGTGTCTTACTCAGAGCAATTTATTCCATCTCAATTTGGATCAGAGGGAAAGGATGCAAACTCCCCTCTGCTCACAAGAGCAAAGCTACTTGTTCAGCTGAAAGTTTTCTAATAGAGCACCAAGAAGCTGGTGTTTCATCTGCCTAAGATCTTACCCCGTGTCTGTCGTGTGGGATACAAGCACCCGACACAACGGACGGCTTTAATCACCTCATACCACAGCGCTTTGCATTCGGAATTCAACGGGAGTTGCGTCCACGGCCACGTAAGGCTGACATATTTGCAAGCTGTAATTGTCTAAAGAGCAACAGCAGTTTACGGTCAATTTAGGATACTTGGCAGCTGCTTTCCCCGCCCCCCCAAGCTGCAAATAACCATGCAAAGATAAAACCAGGTAGGCTTACCATTCATGCAGGCTTCGTGGAGAGGAGATGCTGTGTAAAGGGGAGGGTTCACCTTGGCACCGTGGGACAGCAGCACTTTCACACACTCTATGCTACCCGAGGCACAGGCGTCACAGAGCGGAGTGCTGCCATCAATATTCCTGGCATCCACCTTCAAGGCAGAAAAAAAACGTTAGGTACCCGCAGGTGGCTGTGTGGCAGTATCCTCTTGCCTACGTTTCCACTTCTTTTAATCCTAGAAATATTCTGGGCTAGGGAAAGAGGTGGTTGCTACTGCCAGCAACCTGGCTTGCACTGCTCCCGTCGCTCTCGGGGCACAGATGCACATTAATGTCACAAGTTTAGGCTGTTATTTCCATCATGGTATTTTCCTATAGCTCTCCTGCTGAAGGTTACAAGCCTTGCGGCTGAGTAACATAACACAACTCCTCGTCTGCTTTAGTGCAAAGCTCAGCTTCAACAGTGGACTCAGTCAAGCTGGCTGACTTTGCACTGAGAAGGACTAGAGAGCGTACACGTGCTCCACTTCGCCGGCTTTGCTCGGAGCATGGCTGTCTTCAGCGTGAGAAGTCACAACCCCTTGAAGACAGTTGTCACCAGCTATATCCAGAGACTCTGTTTGGCTGATTTTTCCTTCCATTACAAAAATGAAAGTAACAGAAGAAGAAATGAAAGAATTTAAGCCCCCTGTGGGAGCTACGTGTCCCCTGCTACCCTTCTGGCCCCTTGATCCATCCCAGTTAGCTTTAGATACTTGAGTAAACTAGATTTCTAGTCACCCTGAGCTCTGTCGATAGTCAGTGAAGAGAGAGGAGACACAGAAATACTTCCAGGCAGTTGTTTAAGTCCTCATCAAGCTCAAACACCCTCTGAAAAGGCCTGCCATCCTCCGCTGACTGTCAAGAAAGCCCAAGGTGATGAAGAAGAGCTTAGAGCTAGATGGGGAGAATCCAGATCTCAGAAACTACTTCAGACATCAAGACGAAGTTCCCAGTTGGATCAGACTCAAATACACACCTGGGCCCCTGCGGCCAGCAAGAGCTTGACGCACTGCGTTTGCCCTCGCAGGCTCGCCTCGTGCAACGGGGTGATAGAGTCGTAGGTGACTGCGTTGACGCAGGCTCCGCTCTCTATCAGCTGCTGCAGCTGCAGGATTTCTCCCCGCCTGGCTGCTTCATGAACCGGTGTTCGATCGGCCCAGAAACCTGGAGAGGAAAGAATAAATAAATAAATGAAACCATACATACATGTGGAGCAAACGGGTCTCTGTGCTGGAGAAAAGCAGACAGGGGACACAGATGGGCAGCTAGAAGAGAGAGCTGGGAACGAGAAGCTTATTCCGCGCCATGTCCCCACTCAGCATGTGATTTTAAGGTAGGAAATTCATGTTTGTGGGTTCCCCGTTGACCGCTATCCTTGCAGGGACTGTTGGTCATGCCGGGTGCCCTTACAGCTTCTGAAATGCTTTGCTGTACTTGCTTGAAATTTTATCTAAGTACAAACCCAGCAGCATTCATTAGGTCCATATTCATCCCACCGAGCTCTTAACTGTTTAGCATTAGGAGCACACTATCTTCCCAAAAAGTCAACAGAGCTTCGACACCTTCGCTGAGCATCTACACTTACACGGGGCAAGTCTGGGCTTAGCTTCCTAGTACTAACTGACAACATCTTCTCCCTTCAGGTGTGTTTAGCTTTGAAGGAGGCAATGAGTAAAGAACAGCCCCACGTTTTCACACAACCTTCAGGAAGATAAATGCACCCTCGCTGTAAAAACACAGGCCTCGGTACCCTGCGAAAGCAGGGTTTATAGGAACGGTACGGTACTGTCTGCATACAGGTCAATACTAAAAACCATCGGCAAAACAGACCTCACGGCGATAGTTCCTGCCCTTTGAATACAAGGTCCGTAAGACACCCGTTTCAAGGCAGGCACTCATAGCTGTGGAATGGGAGAAAAAAGGATGATTCGCCTTATTTTTAAAAAAATAAACACCTTGTTATGTATTTCAGTTGGACTGACCATCCCTCTCTTCATCCCTAAACACAGCATTTTATTTACCAGCATAAAGCAGTAAATGCTAACAGAAGCCAGTGGTTACAGAAGACGGTGCAGACTCCCAAGAATAACACGATGCTGATGTGTACGGTGGACCGAAGCCACCCCCTGAAAGGGAATCACGAGTACCAGTGTTTTCACAGCACGCAGTGTGCACAGGCTTTTTTATTTGCTTTTTAGATCCTCATTCCCTTTGCCAATATCCCTGGCAGGATGTTTTTCCTTCCCTGGAGCTTCTTGTGGTTTATGTCAGGAGAAGCAGGAAGTCCAAATGAGGATGGAGCTGTCGAATTGCCAGCATCACTTTGTCACCGACAGGACCAAGAATAGGAGGAATACGCTCCAGCAGCATTTCATTACAGGCTTATTATATAGTCCCAAAAAACAAACTTGCTAACTGCAGGCTCCTCAGATTTCTTCCCTCTTATTGCACAATTCCTTACGGGGCAGGCTCACGTGAGAGATAACATCATCAGTCCCCACGGATGGGGCTCACACATCCGCATCCAGCCAGCTGCACCTGGGGTTGCAGAGCAGGAGGGAGACCGCAGCTGGGGCCAGACCTCCTAAATCTGCAGCATGGCATCGCTCCAGACTTAACGGCTCAGCCTTGCCAGCTGAAGCACAACACGGGGGAGCGCGGCTGGTTCCCGATGCAACTGGAGAGCATCCCTACCAAGTGGACCAGCCGCGTAGCACAGCTTTGCACCCGCTCTGGTCCTTGCCGCAGTCCCTCTGCAGGGCAGCCTGCTGTGCCCCATCCCAGGCTCACGATTTCTCAGCAGCCATGCGAGCAGCTTTGTCACCTCCAGCTCTGCGGAGGTAACTGGCAGGAGGCAGGGTTTGGGTCCTCTGGGGTGTTACATGGCTCCCACCCGTCATCTCCTTCCAAAAAGGGAGCCATCCCCTCTCCTCCAGCCCCCCAACACCTCCTCTTCGGATCGCTCACGCAGGTTAGATCACAGAGGAACAATGATAACTCCCCATGCCCAGAAGCAGGGGCTCTCCCGAGAGCATCTTCACCTTCCTCTCATCCCTTTCCCTGGGAGAGGCTGATCATCCCCCAAACCATCCTGCCCACCTCTAAACCATCCTGCCCACCCCTAAACC
>VYZV01041658.1:47131-62921 GCA_013401275.1 Pandion haliaetus | reverse complement strand
GACGGGGGCGGCGGGCGGGAAACGAGCGAGCTGGGGGGGACGGCGGCCGGCTCCATCCCACCCTTCGTCTAGGGAGGAGAGGCCAAGCCGGCTTTGCCCTTCTGTTTCTCCGAAGCTGGGGGGGATGCCCGGCCCCCGCGGGGACGAGCTTGCGGGGGGTCCCCGCTCCTCGCCGGGTGAGGGGGAGCAGGCCCCGCGGCCAGGGCTGGAGGCACCGGACCTGAGCCCCTGGGGGACTTCGACACCCAAGAAGCTGCTTTTTGATTTAATTTTGACCGGCTCACTGGGGAGACGTTGGCTTTTCCAAGCTCCCGCTTTGTGTGGCTAGCTGACCCCAAGGTCCGTGCAGCTGGGAGAGCCACGGTCCTTTTCGGTTTTGTAGCTGCGCACACCTTCGGCCTGCCCTTGGGGAGCCGTGCTGGTCAGTGCGGGTGCCTTTCAGGAGCGGGCTATGGAAATAAAAACAGATCGGCTGCCTGCTGCTCCCTTCCTGGGACTGGCATGGGGAGCTGAAGGCTGGGAGGCCTCTTTGCTCCCCTCATGGAGCGTCTGTGCTGCCCTGCAGGGCTGGAAATTGGCCCTAGAAGAGGGAGGGGGAAAAAAAAAAAAAAGTTTCCGCTCTGGTCCTGCACGGTTCTGCACCAGAGTGTCCTCAAAGAAGTTGTCCTGCAGAGGCTCAGATAAGAGCAGGGCTTGCTGAGCTGTAGGTCTGCGCTGCTGAGGGGGGGGATAATCCGGGAAAGATGAAGCAAACCGGAGGATGGACAGCACAAAAATAGTTGTAAAACATGTTCCTTACTCCATGGGAACAAAGAGTTTTAAAAAATGTGCAAGAAAGCCTGCCTGGCCCAGAATAATCAGTAGGCTGGTGGTGTGGTGCTCATCGTGGATGCAGGAGATGCTGGGTGAAGCTCTGTTCTGTGGAATTCAAGTCAGAACATTAACTTCATGGTTTTACCCCAAGAATTTCGTCAAAGTGGGTGTTTCTTAGTGCTGCTCAATAGATCTTGTTACAGTGCTTATAAGAGACTGGTAACGAACAGGGAGACAAACATGAGGCTCTAGTGGCACTGGGTGTCCTATGGTTGAGTCTGGAAATCACTGGTCTGCACTTGAACGAATTTGTTAGATCTAGTGTGTTTTCAAGAAAATGTCTGATTTCACAAAAATTGCTGTTTTCCAATTGAAAAATGATTTTGTCAGAGAATTCCCCATCTTCTCCAATAAGAAGAAGTGTAAGTACTCTCCTAGGACCGGAGACTGTATTACCTGGCTTGAAGCTGGTTTTACATACTAGTTTGGTCTATTTTTAGTGTTCCTCTTAAACCTGGCATTTTTGGCAGTAGCAGAGTTAGCTTAAGTGTTCCCCATTCCCAGACACTCACCCCTGATACTCCCTGACTTCGGGCTGTGTTGGTACAACTCTTTGTGGAACCATGCAGCAATCCAGATTGCTGAACCTATCTTGATTAAAAACAGCCTCTTCTACTTTATTTTCCGTTGCAGTTTGCTGATTTTCTTCATTACACAGCCCCAGCTATGCCAGGAGGGGAAGAGAAGGAGCACTGGGGCAAGAGCTTGCATCGGTCACTGTAGCCACCCACTGAAACGCATGTGGGATTACAGCTTGGGTGGAATGGGCTGGTTTTATTACATGAAATATGTATGTTGGTCACTCTGGCACCTGCCAAAGTGAGCAATTGATTATTCTTGGTTAGAATCGCTTTAAGACAAGAAAGTGAAATGTTTATTATTTTTGGTAAATGCTATTTTTGCACAGTTTGGCTTTTTGGTTTGGTTTTTTTTTTTTGATGGTGAGCAAACCACTCACTAGTTCTGATGGGGTGTTTGGAGTTAGTGCGCACGGAAATTTTAGTACTTGGCTTTGGTTCTGTTTTTATTTGGAACTCTAAGTGTGTCTTGGTAATTTCCGCAGCCAAAGGGTCCATAGAGAGTGTGTGGTTAGAGCTCTATTGCCGTATCAAGCAGAACAAGAGACTGGGGGAAAGAAAGTAGATGTTGAAAGGAAAGCATCTGTAGCGAGAGCAAAAGTAATGCAACGAAACAAGCCTAAGGAAGGATATTTCCCTGTTTGGGAGGTTTTCAGGCTTGCTCAAAGGCAAAAGGAGTAAGTAACCAGCCGTCCGGACGAATGTAGCTGCAGGATTTCAGGCAGGGGAACTGTATGCCTGCTTTCTCCAGCCGCAAACAAGTTGTTTTTTTTTTTTTTTTTTTTCCCAAATGGGGCAGCTCTGCCTTGAGGAGGTTGTTTTTAACATACAAACCATTGCTGTTGCTCTCACAAGGCTGCCTGTGTGTCGGGAGACCCTGGACATTGCTGTAGTGTGTGCAGTCGCCTTGACGGTGCATGGGCTTTAGATCCAGGACGTCCCCGGCGTCGATTTTTCGGGTCCTGGGAGGCAGCGGATGAACTCCAGCTCACGTGGTAGCAGGCTGATATTTGTTGGGAGGGCTGGATGTTGCTCTGCGGGTGCTGTGTGGTTGGCTGGGTTTAAGGCGTGGGTTTCAACGTACTGTCTGTGGGCTGCGCACAAGGCATCCTCAAAGCGTAACCTAGCGAAGGCAAGCCTGTCATCGGCGGGTTTTTAGTTTGCTGTGCACGAGTCTACAGCTCTCCCACAATGTCAAAGCACGTCAAGTCTGATTGTCTTAGGCCATCGCAGCTACTGCGCTAGCATGGAGAATCACTTGACTGGGTGGTCTTGCAAAGAAAGGGTTATCTTTAGTTGTCTAAGTGCTAAAATACTTGTGCTGGTGCTGGATTTGGGAATACTCAATGCAGACACCTGCAGCTGAGTGAATCCACAACAGGTGGCAATCCTGTATGAGATGATAGAAGAGGAGAGCTGTGGCAGGACAGGGCTTTGAGGAGCATCTGCTGAGATGAAAGGCAGCAACAACTGCCATTGCAATGAATGAAGGAGGGAAAACCTGTAACAACCACTTCCTCAGTTACGTGAGTGGCTGAAAGTAACAGGAGGGAGGTTATAAAATCAAAGAAATGTTACTTGGAAGGTTTCTCTGGTGTAGGATTCCTACTCTGAGTAGATTTTTCACCAGCATTAGAGAGGGGCAGCTATGGCTTTGGCCAGCCAAGGGTGGGGACCCCCACCTCTCTGCGACCTGTCCTAAGGCTGCATCACCCTCCAGGGGAAAAAAATTCTTCCTCACGTCCAGTCTGAACCTCCCAAAGTGCAACTTGAGGTGTTGCCCTTGTTGTTTGCATCTGCCAGTGCCAGAAGAGAGGCTCCATTGTCTCTGTGGCTCCCCATCAGGTAGCTGTGGGTTGCAGCTGGATCTCCCCAGCTTTTTTCCCCCAGACTAAACAAGTTCAGCCCCCTTGCTCTTTACGTAATTAGGTATTGTCTTGTTGGGGCTGCCTTCTCTGGGTAGGAATTTGGGGCACAGCTGGAAACAACCAGGTTTGCTGAAATTTCTTATGACACAGGATTTTTTTTACATAGTGTGGGAACATAACCTTCCCTACCTGGGAGGAAGCTAACAGTGTTTTCTCCCCAGCCAACTAGATACATTCAGATATCACTGTGAGATTAAATCTGTGTTGGCAGAGCTCAAGTGGAGCTGTCTGTGTAAAGGTTGCCTGTCCTCCAGGCAGAGTGGTAGCTCTCCTGAGAGGGTGCCAGGGGTTCCCTGCATTGCCTAAAAGTGATCTGAATAAATACTGTCAATCTCTGATATTGAGATGAAAAGCATTACAAAAGCTCTGGCAGCCTGATGCAGGGCTACCTGATCTCAGAGGTAATTTAAAATACAATCCAGCACCTGGGTTTTCCAGCTTAGCAGCAATCCCCTTGCCTCACTGTGGAAGAGTGTTTTAAATACATCAGACCAGAAGATTGCAAAAGATACCATCTCACGCCAAACAGGGACATAACTCCTGGGTTTAAGGCCAAGGATGTTAATTTAGGAGAGGGGAGCTGCATCAGCCTGCTTACTTTTTTTTCAGCAAAGGTTAAAGAGATGTCCTATCCAAAAATTCCCCCCTGCCTAGCAATTTCCAGGTTTTTCCAGGGGAAAATTGCTCCACAGTTATGAGAGCTCTTGAACCTCCATGCGAGCCAACTGCTCTCTTTCTGAGAGTATGAGGAAACATGAGCTGCAGAGAGGTGGTTTGTAATGGTCTGTTAGGATGATTTACTTGCAGGAGGCCTGTAGTAGTTGCAGGATAATTGAGTCAGTAAGTTCCCGGACTTGCCCATGAAAGCACTGCATAGAGTAAGAGATACTTCCTACCACAGTCACGATAATGTGGCACTGCATATCCATCATATGGTGTCAGCCTGGCTCCGTGCACATTGGGGTAGGGGTAAAACCTTGTGCTGATTTAATAGGCTGTCCCAGCTGAGAGCAAATATCCATTTGGCTGGTATCCTGACTCCAGGAGTGGTTGCTTAGGGAAAAATATGTGAACAAAGGTACAGTGCTTTTTCTCCTGAAAACTCATGCCACTTGCGCAGGTTTGTGGCTCAGGGGCTTCCTGAGGAAGAAGTGGAATCTTTGCATTTAATAGATTCCACCACCACCCCCAAAGCTGATTTTTGAACTCATCTGCCGCATCCTGTGGCAAGACCTTCAGAAAATGCTGCTTCTTGTTGGAGCCCTTCCTGGCTCTGCTGGACAGCTTGCGATACAACCTGTGCTGCCTTTCCCATCCCTGGTGGGAGGCCTTTTCCCCATTCATTTGCCAACAGACTCACTCCTCATCTCTGCAAATGGGTGCCTCCATCAGCCCAGTTTAAGCCAGAGGTCTTGTTTTGGCTGGACCATGAGCACAAGCCTGTCCTGGTAACCCATCCCATGCCCAACATCTGCCCTTGGTACATGTAATATCCCGGCTGTGTTGGCTCTGTTGTACGTAGTTTAGATCACATCTGTTACCTCATGGCAGGTTCAGCCAGCTCTGGTTATCCGCATCCTGATAAATACAAGGTTAGAATAGTTGTCTGTGTCTCCGAGTGGAAAAAATGGGAAGGAAAAAGGCAAGAAAGTGAAAGAAAAAGATGCTGGGAAGCAGCAAAACTGTCAAAGTTGCTGATAATGGCAGGAGCAGCAGGAACAAGGCACTTGTCTGGTGTAGGAGAGTGTATTTTGAGACCGAAAGGCTTTGAAGAACCCATGGCAAAACACAAGAAAATCCTGAGAGGCTCGAATATGCCAAGGCAAATTATTTTCTGCTTCGGTGCCACACTAACCCTGCCCTGGACCGGTCCCCGTGGACATAGGACATCTGCTCCATGGTGGAGATAGCTCTGCTGGGCTGTGCGGGGCTGTCTCTGGGGTCTGCCTCGGGTGATCAGTTTGAAAATACACATAATATCAGCTAGCCATGTGAGTGGTCTGTGCTACATCTCCTTGCCTGATTACTCCTAGAGAGTAAATGTGAGCTTAGTTTACATCATGTCATTAATTGGAAATACTTTACAACAGTCAGAAGCATCTGCCATAGTCAGCATCTTGTTACTTTGCAGGCATGACATGTTCCTGCTCTTAGACATTTGTGGGAGATGGTGATTTTTGGCTTAGTTTGTCTTAATTTAGCTCAGTTTTCGGCTTAAGCTGAAAGAGGAAAGTGACTTCTGTGCTTCAGCAGTAATGAGCCAAGATTCATTGTAAAAGTTGGGCTGTGCAGGTGTAGCAGTCATGGTCACAACCTGTGAGGGTGACCTGACCTGCAGGTGGGCAAACAGCATGACCGTGGGATTCTCAGGACTCTGCAATACGCAAGGACATGGAAGTCTGCGTTTCTGAGAATTTCTTTATTACAAATTACTAGAAAACTACTATTAGTAAAAACAAATCTATACGTATATAATTATATGCTACAAAACACTACAAAATTACCACTAGGAAAGCAAGCATATATATATTACAAGAGTAGAGCAAATATATGTATATTACAAGTTATTACAGAATTCCAGCTAGCAAAGCAAGTATATACTTAATGAACCTTTACCTATGTGCGCAACTATAAATATATTATGTGAGGTGTCACTGGTGCAACACCAAACTGCTCCCAGGAGCGGGGCCAGTCGGCGATGGAAAGTCACTTCAAAGATGATCCATGTCACCGAGTCCAGAGTCAGCGAGTCGTTCCCTGTGAGGGTCTGGTCTGCCTGGGAGATCTCATCCAGAGAAGCTCTTTCAGAGAAGCTACTTTTGGGTAGGTAGTGAGTTTCTTTTTATACCTTTTTGGTGTAGATACATAAGTGGGCATAGGACATCAGTTCCCAGAATAGTTGTTGCTGACTTGTTTTCCTGGTAGGTCGGTTTGTTATCTCAGTTTCTTTGTCCTGTCAGCTGCTCTCCGTCAAGGAGGTTTTGGCTGAGCTTATCAAGGATGTCTCGGGACTCCTGGAAAAAGAGACATCCTTCTTTGTCAGTGTGTTTACCAGGTCACCTTTGTGGCTGCTCCGTGAGCAGTCTGTAGCTAAAAGAAGTTTGCAGGTGAATAGCTGGTCAAGCACGTAGTACCGTGGGGTTTATAATGCAGAGTTAAAAAGGACAGCTCATATAATTGTCATAATAATTACTGCGTGCTAGAAATTATTAAAAAGTAGACCTAAAGGGTGAGAGCAGCAAAATCAGGATGGGAGATTCTTAAAAGAAAGAGAGAAAGTGGACTTCAGCAGAGCCAAAGAAGGTGGGAGGATGATCTTGAGCCTCAGCTGGTGGTACATGAACTGTTGACAGTACAGAGTAGCATGTGGTAGTGCCAGAACTGACACTGCCAGTGATGCCTGCTGTTACAGCTCATACTAACAATGGGCCCAGGCCAGGAAAATGGAGGAAATCCTGGTTGAAGAGAGGCAAGATGGAGAAGGGCTGTGGGAAGGGACCATGCGGGACCAGCTGTGCTGAGGACAGGTTGAAAGCCCTGTAGGTGAGCAGTGGGGCTGTGTTCAGTGTGTGTTGACCATGCTGGGTTGCAGACTTTTGGACATTTGACAGCAGTCAAGTGTCTGCAGCAAGTGCTACTAAAATTTTAAGGTAAAAAAAAAAAAAAAAAAAGAGAAGCAAACCTTTTTCTCTGTACAAGTATGTGGTTCGCAAGTTGAGGGTTTTCCTCCTGGGCTGACTTTGGAAGTCTCTGTGTGGTGAGGCCATCCAGAGGTCACATGAAAATGGATGAGCCAAAAGAGGATCCTGGTTTTGGGAAGTCTGCATCTCTTGGCCTCGGCTGGCCCTCCTGATGGGCATCCAGCACCTGCAGGAGCCCTGAATTGGAAAGGGGAGCAAAGGCGTGCAGCTCCTGGGAGGTGTATGCACTGTTCGTGCGTGCCGGTGGGGCACATCCACTCAGGCTGGCTTTAGTCAACGCTTTGCAGAGGACAGAACAGGGCATGTTGAGATACTTGCAGGCACGACTGGGGTGGAAAGGTCAAAGGAGCTGGCTTTAAGTCTAGAAAAGGAAGAGGAAGAAGGAGGTTAGCAGCCTTCCAGGGAATGCAGAGCTCTTGGAGGATGACTTCTGCACAGCCACAGCATGAGGGAAAGATCAGCCTTAGTTGCAGCATTGGCAACTGATGTTAATAGCTGCAAGGTGACTGTTTTTTCCTCCCTTGCTATCAGGGTAGGAAGTCACCAGGACAGGCTGTGAATCCCCTCCCCAAGGATTTCAGGGCACGGATAACACCCACTGTGGGTTCAGCTGGGCTCTGCTGGTGCAGAGCTGTGCTGCGTTTCTCCAGCTCTCCTCCAGCTGTCAGTCCCGTGATGCGTCTCTGCTGTCCAAATGACCCCATGCGAGATGTTGGTCCCGTTCCATGAGGATGCTGCTTGGTGGTAGTGGCATGTCCAAGCTGCTCAGAGGGGAACAGACACTTTCACTTTTACTTCTGGTTTAGGCACTTTCACTTTCTCCTCTTCACAGCCTGCACAGAGACTGTCAAGGGCCTTCTGCTCCCGCAAATGAAACCTGGATGTGTCGGGGTTTTGCATGTATTTGTGTGAGTGAAGGCTCTTCCTTAGGGTGGGAACAGATCTGAAGGAGCCTCTTAAATCTGAAAGGGGAGATGAGGGTCCCGGCAAGCTGCTGGACTCGGTGCCACGCTCTGTGATTGTTTCATCTCATGTATTTATGTANTTCCTTTTGGACTTTCATTTTTACACTGCAGCTGAATTTGCAGGGAGGAATAAATGTTTCAGTCATCGCTTGCAAAATTGCTGTTTATGTTGCATTTCCAAGAGCTTCCCAGGCTTTTTTTTTTTTTTAAAAGCCTTTAGCTTTTACCCCTGAAAGATACTGAATATCCAATGCTTTTGCTGATTTAGCACCCCACACCCTTAGTATGTGTTCTGCAGCTGGAGGACTTTTTAACCCCATAATCTCTCTTTGTCAGTTCAGTATCTCACATACTCAGTGTGGAAACACATGACAGGCTCCTGACTTGCACATTTAGACATGGCCTTTCTCATACTCCAAGACCCCGAACTTGTCAATGATGTAAAGCTGCAAGACGCTATTGGTAGGAGGAGCAAAATATTGCACCCTGAAAAATGAGATGGTTTGGAGCAGTAGCTGTGAAATTAAATAGCACCAGCTGCAGTCCTATTCTTTTGGGACATGAGGAGCTGTCGAGGGAGGTGGGCTTGTGAGGATGGGGCTGTTGCTCCTTGGAGGATGACTGCGGACACAAGGGTTGTTGTCATGCTCAGGGCGGGGAGCAAAAAGGGATGTTGTGTTTGGTCTAAGCCTTTGAGCAGAGCTGGGATGTAATTCCCTGATCTGATTTCTGTGGAGGAGTCTGAACTCCCTGACTGCTTCATTGAGATCCACAAGATGCAAGAGAGACAGACAAAGCAAAATGAAAGACAAATGAAGAGAACTTGAGAAAACTTATCCCTTCTTACCCTCATTAGGCTCAAAGAGAAAAAACAGTAATACTGAGAGAGAGCTGGAAGACCTCTTTATTTTTCATTTTTCTGTGCTTGAGAGCCAAGTTGTGTTCACCTGCTTTTTGACTATTTCTAGTGATTACAGAGGCATCACCTGAAAGTGGGAGGTTTAGGAAGCAAGGCACGAAAGATGTACATTCCCCAGAGCAAGGTTGAGGGGCAAAAGTTCTTTTAAAGACTTTCTTTTCTGTGCTCCCAATTTCCATTCCCACCTGTCCTCTACATATTTTTCTTAGAACCATTTTTAGAGCCGTCTTTATACCGTGTCCCCCCACTTTTTGCCTTGTCTAGATTTGTCTTTTGCTTGGCACAACGCAGAGGCTGTCTCCCTTCCCCTGTTAAGCCCCATAGTGCAGACTGGCCGAACTGGCTTAGAGCAGTGTAGCTAAATGAGTTTAATACACACAATTTGAACTGTTATTTTTCCTGTTCCTTATATTAGGTCCTTCTTTGGCCTTGAGTATTTTGAGAGAAATAACAACATTTGTGACATAGGGAATGTTTCTGTCTTCTTTTTAATTGAGGGGAGGAAAAGAAAAAAACCTCTTAGAACTTAGCCTTTAAAAATAGGAGTCAAAACCCCAAACAGGTTGCAGGGTTACAACAGATGCTATCTTGCTCATCACCAAAGGAATGTGGGCCTTTCTGCTTTAGAGGTTAAAATGAGAACTTATCTATTTGTCCTCAAAAATTTTGGTGAGGTTTTTCTTAGAGAGTGACCAGCATGCAAAACCTGTTCTTTGGGTGAGGTTCAGCAGTTCTACATTTCTTTCCTTGTAGATGACTGCTTTATGTTCTAAAGTTTATGGGTCAGAATTAGTAAACCTTTTCAATATTTCTATGTCGAAAACTCAGCTTGGGATTTGAAATCTTGTAGCTCATGAATCACCACCAGTAATAAAGGTTTTTACATGTGCAACAGAGACTGAGCGCAGGACCTCCTGTGTTTTGAAGTGGCTGCTTTATTTAATATTTGGATTTTAACAGCTGTAAGAGCACAAATACTGCAGGGCTTTCGTTTGTTTCTGCATCCGTATTTAATTTGTCAGCTGCTTTGGGACCTCTTCTTAGTGGGATGCTGTTGGGAAGTGTTTCACTGGGTTCTTCTCCTTGGAGATGTGAGAGAATTTGGGCTTCAAGAAAGCTCTGCCCATTGAGGCTTTGAAGGAAGGCTTGCTCTCGTGGTATTGAAAACCACATTCACTCAAGACCTGAAGATCTTTATAGAAAAACAGATGACGCCGGGAAACTGAGCGTGCACCGAGATTTTCCCTGTGCGCAGACGTCAACTCTCACACCCTAAAAGAGCGCGCAGCGAATCTAAGTAACTTTTTAGCACAAGAGAAAACTCTGACCTGCTCAGCATAAAGTTAATTTACCACCAGGCTCTGCTTCTGGCAGTTGCTATTCATTTCGTTTTTTTTTTTCCTGTTGCAAAGGAAAAACTTTAAGGGGTCACTGGCAAACAGGGAGCTCGTATTCCTCCTGCCAAAGGACAATTTAACTTGCAGACAAAGGCTTGGGGGTTCCATGGCTGGAGGGGAGCAGCTGTTCCCAGTGGGAGCCACAGAGCTGATCTGCTCCATGGAGGTCTGGGCTTGAGAGCTCAGCTGCCACCCACCTCTGCTGAGGCCCCATACTCATCTGGGGATGCCCAGAGTTAATATTTGTGCCTGCTTTTTTCTTTCTTCCTCCAGGTTTTCATCTGGAGTCAGAAGAGTCAAGTTCCCTTCTGCAGACAGCGGTTTCAGTGCTGCAGAGCTCCTACTTGGACTCTACATCTCAGGACAGTTTTCAGTACAGCCAAGCAATTCTGGTTGAAAACCATGTTTTTCTAAGTGAGGTAAGGCCGGTGGAGGAGCAGGGTGTTGCTGGCAGTTTGGGAGAGGGTGGTGTTTCTTTGGGAGCTGCAGAGGTCTGTAAATGCTGGTTTATTGGCAGGTCTTTTCCTTTGCAGCACGTGGCTGGTCTGCCTGCCTTGTAGAGCTCCATTTGGAGTTCCTGACTGAAGGGAGCCTTTTCTTTGCTTTCTTGCACTTCTTCCTTCCCAGTCTGATCAGGAACAAAAGGTCCATTCAGCCAATGTTGCCAGACATTCAACAGCAGTTCCTGGAGCAGGGCTTGGGGGCAGGTTGAAATCCTGGTTTGATACCTAGCAGGAGAGCTTTAATGTTATTCCACTTCTGCTGATTCACAGCAAGGCAGATTTCCATGTGCTATTTCTTTTGTCTCTCCTTACACCTGTGCAGGCACCTGTTTTAACCCCATTTGCCTTTCTCCAGCTGACTGGGACATGTATGGAACCACTTTTAAAATGCCTTCATTCCTACACTCCCTCTGTCATTGGCGTGGAAGACAGGCTGTCTTCTCTGGGGACTGGAGATGACCAGTCTGCTTGTTGTCATGTATTAAATAGAGCTTAGACATTGTGGCTGCCTAAATCTGGGATAGTCACTGTGGAGCTGGATAAAAAAATGGGGAAGCAGGTATCAAGTCATTTGTTGATTTGCCTGTGGGTTCTAAAGCCAAAATAAGCAAAAGCAGTGATGAGATGTTTTCTTATCTTCTAACCCTGTTTAAAAAATCCTATCGTACTACAACTTCTTTTAATAAAGCCCCAAAACGTCATGGATTCAGATGCAGCTCTGTTTGCTCCCATGATGTTCTCCCTGTCTGCACTGAGAACATGCTCTGCTTTAATTATCAGACAAAAGAAATTGGGAGTAACGTGTTATTTGGCTGTAGCCAAACCCTCTGAGCTGTAGTCGCATGATAGCACCTACCCTCTAATCAAATAGTCTAGGCTTCCCTGGTCTGTGGAGAGAGAAAAAGAGAGGTGTCTGCAAGCCATCTCCCCTTCTGTAGGCATATTCTCCATGGCTGAGATGATTTGTCTTCTGACGGCCGTAGCTGGCTACTAAATGTGGTGCTCCACCAGCCCACATGCTGCTCAGTGAAACAAGCTCCCCAGTAGCCGATGATGTGTGGCAAGAGGGGCAAGGTGGAATAAGGCTGGACATCCCTGGGATGAGCACAGCGTGACGCTGCGGGGCTGGATGTGCCTGCTGTCCCTTGGGGGACACTGAACATGTTCTGCTGGGGATAAAGGCAGAGACAGATGGACAGACAGATGCATGGATTGGGGGCCTTGTGGTTGGAGAATGGGTGTACACCTGCCTGGGGGATGGAATGATGTGTGGGCACATGAGCTGGTCCAGCATTGCTTGGCTCTGGCATGAATGGACTAGAACAAAGCGTTGTTGTGTCTTCTGCAGCTCAAAGCCTTTGCCCAAGCAAAGGAAGCCGCCGGGTACAGCCAGGAGGAGCTGGAGGAGACCTTTGCATTTCTCCTGTTTGATAATGAAGAAGAGGTAACCTGAAATGTTTATTGAGCTTAAGAAGTTTGATGCTGAGTGCCTGCACGTGTGCTCTGTCCCATCAAAGCCCAGCAGATCTGTTGGCTGAAGCATCCTGGTTCTCTGTACCCTGGTTACCAGTGCAATTAGTACTGTATAAATAGTCCAGAGCAAGTTCTGAAAGCAGCTACTGGGAGGTTTTAGTGATGGATCTTATTTTGCTTCTCTCCAGTCAATTACTGTTTGAGATCTGGCTGACTCCTTTGCCCTCTGCAGGGAGATAGGAGGAGTCTCCCTTTGTCCCAGTGGATTTATGGTCAATTACTGGCAGGTGAAACCTTTCATGTACGCTTAGAAGAGAAAGCACCTTTGTGACAGGAGACAGCAGTTTCTCAGGTGGTTTTGGGCAAGTTCCCTTGGTTTTGCCAGCTAGGTGGAGACCCTGACACAGCTATTGGGAAAGTTACTCTGCCCATTTTTCGCAAGGTTGCTTTTGATTTTCTGAAAAGAGTTTGTCTACAGAAGGATGTTCAGGGAATCTAGTAGGAATTCACTTTTAATGTGATGTAATGATGCCATGCTAAATCACAGTAGAGATGGTTTTGTTCAGGATGAGACTGCCCTGAATGCAGTTTAGTTCTGTTCAGTTTGGATTGAGCTACAGCAAAATAAACCACTTCCAGTCTCAGTTTGGGTGCAGGAATTGTCCTGCTTTGTTTTGGCTGTTTGAAATTTAGCACAGCCTGTGCCAAGTGACTGAGCTCCTTGTACAGACCCTAGGAAAGAGGGAGCGTTCCAGAGGGCAGTTGGACCTCATTTAATGCAGGCATCTAAAATCCTTGGGCTAAACAGCTCTCTGGGAGTGCCTCTTTGTTGTTCAGAGGAGAAATCTAGCTGGTTAGTCTAAGATAGACGTTTGCCTTTTAGGAGACAGAAGTTAGGCAAGATGAGTGTCCAGTGTTGCTTATAAAGGGGCTGAGTATAGTTTGACTGGTTTGTTTTTATTTCTCACCCATAATGAGTTCAGATTGCTCCTATTGTCACTCTTTGGTCAATCTACATTTGGTCTTTGCACACTTTTATGAATCTGCTTTGGACATGAATTAAATCAAAGCTGGTGAGATGCTCCCAAGGCAGTAATTGTGCCTGTAGAGGAGTGAGCATAGAGTAGCAAATGCCTTTTGCCTTCATGCCAGCCCTGTTGCATTTATTTTTCCACAAATTGCCATGCAGGTAAAGAAAGTGCAAAGTCCAGCCTCGCGCTCGCAGTGGTTTCTGGGGATGATGGATTATTTCCAGATTTTTCTAAGCTTTTGCTTCCACAGAGGTTTTTGTAACAACACTTGATAAATACAGGTATTTAGTATCTGAAACAACATGCTTGCCTGTTGCAAGTATTTTGCCATGTGTTGTGCTACAGATTTCAGTAGCTGTGTCCCTTATCTTTGAAAATAGATAGTAAAAGAGGCTGTCTCTTCTTTTGAAGGCAAAAGAGGTGTGTCAGACAGGCCTCCGTGTAAACAGCAGTTCTATTTCCACGCTTGGTGACCCAGCAAAAGGTAAGATTTCTATTCAGAGGACCAAGAGACCTGTTCATTGTTCTGGGGATATTGACTCATTTGAAAACAAAAGCAAAAGCCCAGACAAACTCTTGGTACTGCCTTGTTATTTACTGTGAAGATCCACAGAAACTCCTGTGTTTCTTACATGGTAAACTGCATTTGTTTGGATCAAGCAAGCAGCAGTGTTTTCCTTCTGCCCCTTCAACCAGATGAGGATGGGATCTTCCCCAGGGAATGTTATCATCTCTTCACCTCTCCATTTCAGGCTTTTTCTCTCTTGTTAATAACAACCTTTGTCACCAAAGTGGCTTTTTGGCAGGTCTCCCCACTGGTTTGCTCTTCAGAGTCTGTTTGCTGAGCTTTTGCCACCAGTCTTGTTAATAACCAGAGAAGATAGTGACATGTCAAAGACCTTTTCAGTATACGCATGTTCCTTGCCCAAAGGTCTGGGGCCCCAAGACGTGCAGCGTGGGATGGGTTACTCAAAGAAATCCTGCCAGAACATCTGCCAGTGTTCATCCTGCAAGTCTTTGCAGGCCAAGACACCTAATTATTGAACAGTCAATGGCAGTGAATGCAAAACCAAGCAAGAATGGGTTTTTTATCTGGTGTATATCTTAATCCTGATGGACTGAGATGAGTATTATGGTGTGTCTCTTTGTAGCCCTTCCCCTGCACAGTCCCTGTTTCCCCCGCTGTGTACTTCGCTACCCATCTTGTCTGCAAATATAAAGCAGGAGTGAAGAGCCAACACCCCCACCCCCAATAAATCCACATACGATATGCCCTGAGCATGGAGAAGGGATGGGAATAAGCCATGTTAGAATAGGCCTTGTCACGGAGTAGAAGGTTCGTGTTGGCATCTGTGATGCTGAAGGGCCATAAAGAGCCAAGGAAGGGGCCTGGGAGGGTCTATGCCATGCCATGGGCCTGCTCTCATGCCCTTGCGGAGTGTGTTCCCCACATATAAACATCCACATTGCCTTTGTGTGTCTCCAAATTGAGCAAAGTACCTGCCCCCCTTGCAGTCAGACCTGAAGGCCCTTCACCAGATCTTCCTGTAAGAGACAAGCCCTCTCTTGGTATGTTTTCATGTAGTGTGGGCAAAACTGACATGAGCTGGGCTACTTCTCCCAGGAGAAACCCAAGTTAACTCCTTTCCTAGAGCTGACCCTGAAACATATAATGCTGTTCCATACCAGCAGTCAAAAAAGAAAAGAATCAGAAAGAGTTTCTGAGCAGCAAGTGCTACTCTGGTTTGCAGCACTGGCTCTGCGGAGACTTCCAGTTCCACAAGGAGGGTTCTCTTTACAGGGTTTTTTTGGCAATCAGCTTTACTCAACAGATGATTCACATTATCTTGCGTTGCTTTGTTTTCACAGGGGTTTATATTTCCAAACATGCAGACTGTCTTCATCCAAGACCCTGGTATCATGGAAAATCAGGCTACATTGTAATTTGTAAGCTAATTAAGGTAAAATGCAAGTCTTTCTTTTTATGTGGAATGGTTTTCAGAAGCCGCTATACAGTGCAAGCAGTTTTTAAAGAGACATTGGTGCCCATAACTGTGGTGGGGTGTAGAATCAGCTCTGGTGAGAGCTCATCGGGATGTTTGACAGTGGGAAGTGTCAGGCTAGAAAGCAAGAGGTCCAGCTGGACTTGACTGGTGGCCTGCAGGGTAGCAGAGGACCTTCCAGATTCCACCACTGAGATCAGAAATTTCCCATAGGGTCACCTTTTTCCCTGGACTCTCGTGCATTTTGGGGTTGTTATGGGTTTGTGTGGCGCAGTTTTCCTTGGTGGCAGGGGAGGGGGGCTGCAGAGGCGGCCCCTTTAAGAAGTTGCTGGAAGAATTTGCCGCCCCAAAATGTCGGATAAAGATAAAGAATTCGCCGCCCCAAAATGTCGGACCCGCGCACCAAAATGTCGGACCCG
>VYZV01041658.1:199-46117 GCA_013401275.1 Pandion haliaetus | reverse complement strand
TTTTTTTTTTTTTTTTTTTTTTTTTGGTAAATTTTCTGGCACAGGGGAAGGTCAAGGTGGTATCTGAGAATTACACAACCAGCTATACCTGCCCATCTCCCGGCTATGACTGCCATGTCGCCGTAAGCAGAAGCAACATACCATCAAAGGCCAGCCACTGCCAGGCCTTCGAGCAGAGCCAGGTATCGGTTTGCAGCAGGACCGTGCAGACAGCTCGCTTGCGGGCTGCAGGGGAACACAGTGCTGGCCCAGGTGCCTCGCTCATTCCTCACCTTGTTTTTTCATCTGTGTTTCCCTTCTCACCTCAGTATTACGTGTATGAAGTGTCTGATGGCAGCACTGCTGAGCGGCCCAGGCAGATCTGCCCTTACATAGTCATCGCCTGCCAGTACAGGGAGCCGAAGGAAATGCCCGTCTTAGCTATAGAGAGCCTGTAAGCAACTTGCTGTTGTTCCGAAATACCCGGTCACTTCTGTGGGCTGTTTTTCCTTTTCCCATCGCTAAATGTTCCTCTTTTTCTCCCTTTTCTCTAGACCTGACCTTAATCACAAAGGTAAGAGCATCTGGTGATTGGTTTTGTTTTATAAATGTACCTCTCCCTCTCCCTCTCCCTCTGATCCATTCTCCCTTTTGGCTGTAGCATTGTACTGTCCATGGAGGGGGCAGCTCTCCATCCGGGGCCAGCTTTTGTGCAACATCGCCCTGAGGACCCCATACAGCTCCACGATTCCAGCCCAGCTGTAAGTTGCCCCTTTCTCTTTCTGTGCAGTTTGTGGGGTGTGAAGCGTTACACCTTTGGGTGTCTGCGTACCAGCAAAAGCCAGTTTTGTCTTTCCTGCCCCATCCCTTCATTGATCAGCATCTTCTTGCAGCTGTACCAACTCACCACCTGCACTGTCGGGGCAGTCATCAGTGTCAGGAAAGTGGTGTTGGGCAGCCAGTGGTGCAGTGTCACAGCAATAGCTGGATGAGGACATGAGACTGTGCCCTGAACTGCAGCTGGAAATGGCTGTGTTTTGTCATCTCTTTTTGTTAACAGCTTTGGCATGTTTATTCCAAATCAATTATTCTTGCTTAGGATTTTTCTCCTTGTGAGAAGTGGGCTTCCCAATGGTGCATGTACGATCAGCCAGTTGTGTTTACAGATAGGCACGATGGCAAATAAAATAGAGGTAACTAACATTCAAAAAAATTAGATATTTAAAATCTTCAGTAGTTAGAAGCCAACCAACAGGTAGCAAGTTGAAACAGCCAGTGACAGCTAGTAACAGAGCCACCAATATCAGTGCTTGGAGGTGTTCACAAACAGAATCCTCAGATCAGCAAAGTGCAAAGCAAGCTGAACCTTCTCCAGCCTTCTCCAGAGCTGCTTTCTCTGGTTTTACAGTGACAGGCTAACCAGGACTCTCTGCTATGCTTGATTCTGAGAGCCCTTTATGCTTGTGATCTCACTGTCTGCTGCTTTATCCCCACAGGCCTCCCAACCTGGACATTAACCATGTCATGGGTTTGTCCGACTTGAAGAAAAAGCTACCAGAAGCTGCATTTGGGAAGAGAAATTACACTGAGAATGAAGGTGAGTGCCAAACCCACCAGCACGATGAGTAACATGTGCTTGTGCTGTGCCGTAGGAATTGCTGCAGGGGGTTGGAGCTCAGGTCCACATAGCACTGGGTCCTGTCTTGAAGGGTGGCTGACTGCAGATAAGCGAGGAAAAATACCAAGGCAGCACAGGGGTATTTTCCTGTTCATACTTCATATGGTCTCCTGGTGTGATATAGTGCTTTTCCCAAAGCAGCCCTTTAATCAGCCTGTTCCTGGGACAGGACAGCACAGGAGACCCTGTTTTGAGACCTGGTTTCCCATCCCGCAAGATGCCAAACATGGTGCAACTGAGAGCAAATGCAGCGAGACAAACTTTCCCCTTCTTACATCATCTCCTAAGAGGTGAGGGATGCTCCACCTCTTGGGGTCCGACCCAGTGTCTCCTGCTTCTGGGTGGATGGGGGAAGCTGCCAGCCAAAGCCAAAAGACATGGCTGCCTGCAGTAGCTTTGGGTCACAGGTAACCTACTTGTCACTTCAAGGGGACTGACAGTGACAGCGAATGGCAGTGTGAGAGGGGAGAGGACTCCAAAAACCTTGGGGGGAGGCAGGGAATGCTCACCAATCAGCAAATAAAAGCAGATTTGGGGAAGGAAGAGAAGGGCTGTACTGTCCCCTTAGTGGTGCTAAGAGACCCTACTTGCCTGTAGTCAACCACTCTCTGTCCCAGTCAGTGCAGGGTGGGGAGGAGGGGACCTGTGTCTCACTACACTTGGGGTTCATACTGCTGATTGATTTTTGGGTTGCAGTTTTGATGAGCCTGGCAGCTCTCAGGCCCGAGGCGTTGAGCTCCTGATGGCTGTGAGTGGCTGTGCATTGCAGCGGTGTTGTGGTTTTGGTTTCAGCCCAGCCGGTAACAAAGCACCAGGAAGCCACTCGCTCACTCCCACCCCCTCGCCTGGCCACGGTGGGATGAGGAGAAAATCCAAAGGCAGGCTCGTGGGTCGAGACAAGGACTGGGAGGGATCACTCCCCACTTATGGTCACGGGCAAAAGACAGGCTCAACTTGGGGAAGAAACAAAATCAATTTAATTTACTACAAATCAAATAAAAACCAAGGATATTAGGAAAGGAAACCAAACATCAGAACCCCTTCCCCCCCCCCCTCCCGCCTTCCCGGCTCAGCTCCATTCCCGATGCTTTCTACCTCCTCCCCCCGGCGGCACAGGGGAACAGGGGATGGGGGTTGAGTCAGCTCGCCACACATCGTCTCTGCCGCTTCTTTCCTCAGGGGGAGGATTCCTCACTCGTCCCCTGCTCCACCGTGGGGTCCCTCCCACGGGAGACAGTCCTTCACCAACTTCTCCAACGTGGGTCCTTTCTGCGGGCTGCAGTTCCTCACAAACTCCCCTGGCGCGGGTCCTTTCCACGGGCTGCTCTCCCGTCACACACTGCTCCAGCGCGGTTTTTACCACGGAGTCACGGCCATCTTTGGGAGCCTCCACTTCCCCGCTTCCCTCCATGGGCTGCAGGGGGACAGCCTGCCTTCTCACCATGGGCTGCAGGGCCATCAGCCTCCTCAGGCGCCCCTCCTCCCCCTCCTTCTTCACTGACCTCTGGATCTGCAGAGGGGTTCCTCTCACATTCCAATCCCACTACTCACCGCAGGTTCCCCTTCTTAAATCTGTTCTCCCAGAGGTGCTACCACCATCACTGATGGGATCGGCCTGGGCCAGAGGTGGGTCCGACTTGGAGCCGGGGAAGCTTCTAGCAGCTTCTTCAGGAGCCACCTCTGCAGCCCCCTCCCCCACTACCAAAGACACCGCACCACACAAACCCATAACAAGCGGATGCGCAGTTACTGGCACAGATCCCACAGGTTGCACATGGAGGGCTCTGGATGTCACTTGCAGAAGCTCCAGGTGCATTTCCATGTCCTCTTGCACCAAAACAAGTGTGGACTGCTGCAGTGTTATCTCCCATCTGTGTATCAGCTCTGAACCTGGTCAGGGCATTGATCGGGCCAGCTGACAGCCAGCCTGTTTTGGGGGTTAGCATTCAGCTTACAGTGCAGGTGGACACAGGATAGTGCCACGGCAGGAGAAATGGGGGGAGGCCACAGCAACACTTGGTGAAGGTGCCATGGAGTCACAGTCTTACGATCAGCTGGTGAAAGAGAGGAAATACTTGAACAGAAGAATTTTGCTGTGAAATTCAGAGGGGAAAGGTGGGTCCAAGATCTTGCCTCTGTTAAACTCCGTTGGGGATCAGAGTGTGGCATAACGATGCTCCATAGCAAGGGAGAATATGGCATGTTAGAGTGAGGTATTTTCCTCTGAAAGGCTCCCTGTCTCTGTTGAAGCACACAGCGTTGGTTAAATAGCTTTTGTGAGCTGCAGAGATAAGATAGGAAACATCTCCTGTGAACCATGGGTTGAAGAGGAAACTCACTGCAATATGAATGCATGTACCAGCTTAGGAAATCTTGGTGAGTTTTTTTTTTTTAAATCCAGTGCTTTCACCAATTGCACACCCATTTTCCTTGTACAGGAGCACTTGTTTATTCAGAGTTCATGCAAGAGGCACTATTTCAACATCAAATTCTCTCTTTTGTCTGCAGTCTGCTTTCAGGGTGTTTACTTCAGTCTGTATGAAGTAGAAATATCAAATAAGGATCAATATAAAATGGATCAGTTAGTAGAAAAGCTAAAGGAAAAGGACTTGGTAAGTATTTTAAAACATTGTCGTTCTGGGAGGAAAGTGGCCTTTTAAATGATCTCTTGAAATTTTTGGTATTCACAGTTTCTGAACTAATGCAAAATGGAATGGATTTCCCTGCTTTAAGTATTATTTTCCTGCTTTGTTATTCTCAAACATAGTTTAGTCTTTCTGTGTATGAACTGTTAACTGAAGATTACCCACTATGAGCTGGGAATTGATTTCTAGGGTGAGCTTGCCCTGCTGAGCAGAAGGCATTATACCAGGCAAACCTCTTCTTTGGCTATGTTTATGCCAGATGAGATTATTTTATTGTCTTTATTAATGACTTTCCCCCTTGCATTGCAAACAGCATGGTGGACAAGGACTGCAAGTCGATCTTAAATATTAAGAAAGCAGAAGCAAAGTCCTCCAATGCCAAAATGATAATTACTAAGCAAAAGACATAAGCTGTCACGTGCCTGCCTTTCTCCCTCAAGGCTGAAAAACAGCCCCCACTCAGCTAGATACTCACAGTTACGCTGCTGAAACCTCATGGGCTTCCGGGGGCTCTGAAGATGTTGGGATTTATTTTTAGTGGGGAATTTCCCTTGCGGTATATTATCTGATAAGGCTTTTTTCAAGCACACTGGGGTCTTTTTGTTCCCAGTGTGACTGTCACATCTCCTTGTGACTCCAGGGGATAATCCTCACCCCTGTGGAGCGCAGCACCTGCGTCTCTGCTGGGATTTGGGGTTGGGTTGGGTTTGGCTTTGCTGCTGCTGGTTGCTCTGTCGCATCGGACGCTTCCTGTAAATTCAGGGTTGTAGATTCATGGCTGCAAACTCATGGCTGTCTGGGCACACCATCCCCTCACTATAAGTTGGCAGTGGCCCATGAACTGCCTGGAATTGCTGTTGCTATGCGGCACTGCTGAAGAGCTGCCCGCTGATGTGCAGCTTCCCACGTGTAACGTACCAGAGCAAGTGTTTGTTATGGATCCCTGTAAGAAAAGTGCTCAGACTCCCTAAAGTATTGATTAAACTATCTTATATTGGTAACAACGTGAGAAGAAAAAAGGGATGGCAAAGAATCTTAATATCCCTTCACGTGCAGGTAACCCTGACCTGTGCAACTTCAGTTGGACCTCTGGTTGGGGCACTGATCTGTCCATGCTGCAGCTCATCTTGAGGTTCCCAGCATCTGAAGGGACGTAAGCTTATCTATGTTACCCTTTTTCCTTCTCCTGTTCTCACCAGTAAGAGATATTTTAACCAATACTTTACAGAGTCCAAGTGCCTTTCTTGCTGGGATCCAACAACCACTTGTTCGAGAGCATCACACCATGTTTGCAGCCCCTGGGGGCTATAGCTTGCATCCTGCCAAGCCCAGCAGAGCTGGGCTTGCTAGAGGGTTCAGCAAAGATGAGATGGTTGAGTTGTGGCCGTGAGCAGTTTGTTATTGAAAGCCATCAGGAGCATCGTTTCCCTAGAGCTTCCCCAGCCTCATTTATCTGTCAAACTGGATCAATAGATCTCCCTTATTCCAGCGAGGAAATGGTCAGTGTGCTTCTTCCCTCCCCTTAGCTTGCTGTTGAATGGCCCATGGGTGATTTCACTTTGGTAGCAGCTCCGAAAAGTGCAAATGAAAAATGCACCTCCGTCTTCTTTCCCTCTGTGGTGCACGGGCTAGGCATGCACCTTGTGCAGGGCCCAAGAGAAAATGAAAGGGTGGCTGGGGCTAGCTGTTGGCTGAGGCCAGCTGTACTCCTCTGGGTGCTTGCTGATTGATATGTGTCAGCTCTGTGTCAGGTGGCTGCTGCCTTATGGTTTTCCTCCTCACCTGCCTGAAAATCATCCTGTTGGTGAGAAACCACAGCTATTTCATTGAGCTGGATTTATACAGCAGAGATGCTGGCTCTTATCGCTTCTGTTCTGCTGGCTTGAGACAACCAAAGCAAGGAGCTACTGCTCTGAATAGTGAATATCACACTGAAATTGTTCAGCATTTCCAAAGCTGTTCTGTTGTCCTGAAGAAATGAGGGTGTGGGCATTAGTCCAATCCTCTGTTATGTCTGAATGTATTGAATGGGATCAGTGAAGTTTCACAGAGCATGAGAAGCCCTAGGGTTATTCAGTTCCTCTAAGTTTCCTGAAAAGATGTGTCTGCATGGAAGAAAGAGATCCAAATGGCTGTCCCCACGGAGGGAAAGGCAGTCCAAGCCAGGCTCTGTGATGAGGCATCAAGCAACACCCAAACATAAGAAAAGCCTCTATAAGTGCACGTTATCTTTTCAGACATGCGGTCAATCCAGCTCTGAGACAGAGTTGCAGGCACCTCTTAGACTCAGCAAATTTTTTTTCACACATTCATTGATACTGACGCTGCTAATAAGTAAACTGCATGGCCGGAACTTCAATCAAGCTTGTGGCTGGAACAGTCAGGTGCTAGTGTCCAGCTTTGCTTTCCCTCTGGGAAAACCTTCACCTTGGGCTGTGGAAAGCAATTTCTGGCTGAGATGCTCAGGAGCTTTTGAACTGAAGAGACTAAAATTACTAACCTTGTTCATTAATTACAGCTAGTTTGGCTAAGCATATTTATTTTTTAAGGAACAGATGGGAGGAATCTGAGAGCTGAATAACAACATAAATGGAATGCTTTTGGTTACAGATCCCCTTTGACCCAAGTGGCATGAAACGAACAGTGTCCTTCTCAACAGGGAATGAGCTGGTGGTGTTGGCACATGTTCATCGTCAAGCAGGCCTTGTTGACAGTCATGCTGAGTGAAATAAAGTGTGCTGAGGAGGAAAGGGAGTGGTTGCTCTAACTTTGTATGTGTTTTTTATAGGCAATCATCAAATATTTACAAGACCAAGGAGTCCTTATCCTCCTCACGTCCTCTGCCTTGGCACGAGATGATGGTAAGACGTGGCTACATAGAAACCAATATCTGTGCTTAAACATCTTGCTCTGTTTTAGAGACAGAGGGTGGACACCCTCAGTCTAAACAAAACCTGTTGCTTCCCTTCATAGGGTTTGACCCCAAGGAGCCTGTCAGCCTCCTGGCCCTGTTTCTGTTCACCTCATCCCGGTCGGTGTGCCTGAGAGGTAGGGAGGTTCCCAACTCTACCTATGCTGCATTTTAAGCTGATCTGCCTCTCCCATTCACTGCACATCCTTGCCTCTTTGCAGGAAGTTGATGCGAGTGACAAATAATTACGTTTCTCCCTCTCAGTCAGTTTTCAGTAGCATCCACTCACTGAACTGTCTTATATATTTGTATGTGGAAGTCTGACTCCTGCAGAGCCTGGCTTACATCCCTAAAGGTGTGCTGGAGCCGTGCTCAGAGGGGCAAAACGACACATGGCACTTGCTGGACCTTGCACAGAGCTGATGTTATTTGCTAAACCAGCAGAAAAAAAGCCCGCCCTAAAAAATGAGGGAATTGTTTTCTGCTGAGATAACAACTGAAGTGGGCTCTGTGAAAGGTCGCTGCTGGTTTGGGGAGGGAGAGGAGAGGTGGCGAGGGGCATTGCTCTCTAAAGAGCAGTGAGGGTTTGGAGGCTGAGCCATATTGTGTGACTTCTCTGCTGCAGGATTCATAAATGCTGTTAGCAGAGCTGTGACAACTGGTCAGGGTGCATGACGGGTGAGGGAGGGAGGCAGGGAGATGGCGTTGGCCGGAGCCATTATGCTTTGCTGCCATCAAGGTGAGTCACGGCTCTGGGAGGTGAATCCAGCCTGTTTGCAGCTGCAAAATGTGCTTCTTTTCATGCAGAACAAATAAAGATTGCTCTGTTTGAACCTGCAGATCTTGAAATAAGAATCAGCTTCAACCTCTCTTGCATTTGCCTCAAATTTTCTCTGTATCTATTGGCTTTTTGCTGCACTGTCTATGTGGAAATATTCACACTACAATTTCTTCTTGTGGACATAAAGTTACTGCTCTGCCTCCCCTGGACAGCTTCATCCATGTGCCTTTCACTGCACCTACCCCACCAGTAATACTTCTAGCTTTGCAGATCCCCAAGCAACAGTTAAACAGGGGCCTTTTGCTCTGCATAACTTCTGGCTTGCTTTTTGTTGAGTCAACCTAGGGACAGCCAAGAGACCGTTTATGCCAGCCGCACACTGGTATTCCAGTCCACCTCTGTGTGAGTGATGGCTGGCATTGCCAACGGAGCTGCACAGGACGTACCCATCTCCCCTCCTCAGAAGATAAAATCGGCAGAAGAGCCGACAGAACCCACCGGCCCATCTGAGCATGGATTGCTTTGTCTTTTTCAGTGTTTAACCTCCAGCTATAAACTTTCTCCTTCAGGATTCACATATGAAGTGGGCTTGTAAGTCGGGTGAAGACGTGATGGTGACTTGGCAGTACGGGGTGTAGATGTCTTTGATGCCTGAACTCAGTTGACCTAACTTTAAGGATGTGCTGCTGCTGGCTGTGTTAGCGTGGCAATGTTTCTAGTTTCTTTACCAGGTGTAGGAGAGAGACAGGCTCCTCCTGAGGCAGGCTGAAGATGCAAAGTGCCAGGTCAAACCTGGGATCAGGTTGTTGCTGTGATGCCTGAAGCAAGGCCTTGAAGTTGGGTGAGGTGAAGGGGAAGAATGCCTGGAGAGCAGACTGGAGGTGGGAACTGACCACCCAGATATTGAGATCTTGCGACCAGCCCCGCAACAGGCAGAAAATACCCTCCAGAGCAGAGGGATCTATTCCTGAAATGCTGACTGTGAGCACTGTATGCTGGGGGAGAGGGGAACAGGGCAAGGAGGTAGTTTTCTTGAAGAGGGTTATTGTGGAAGAAGGTGGTGAAGACAGGAGAGGGGGCACCAGGCGTAAGGAGCATCCCAGAGAGAAGCTGGTGCAAGCAGCCGGTTGGTAGGAAGGTTTGGGCTGTAGTAGACTTCACCTGTGGCTGGCGTTGATGCTAAAGAGGAGGCGAAGCCTGGGCAGCCAGAGAGCAGCTGGTGGCAAAACAAACAGGCAAGGGGAGAGGATAACATTGAGTAAACACTCAAGTGTTGTTATGTGTCGTGATCTGAACGTTGATGGCTTCCAGATGTTTTCCCTCTGGTGCCAACAGGACTCATGCACATGCTGTCCCATTCTGCCTACGCGAGTGGTGTTACCCCAGCCAGCCCTGACTGTCCCCTGGGACGGAGACCTCTTCTCGCTGGGATTATAAACCCTTTTTCCTTTAGGGCTTTTCCTTTCTATGAAGAGAAGCAGAGCTGTGCAGGGGTTTGGGGTTGAGAAGGGATGGTCACTGAAGACAGCAGGGGTGCGGGGGAGATGCAAAGAGAACAGGAGGTTGAAGGCTGATCACATCTGAAGTCACTCAGCTCAGACTCGAAGCCTAAATAATGTTTCCCATTTTGAAACAAGTGGCCTCTGAATCTGTTCCCTTCCTGTCCAGACGGCCGTCAAGAGGAATGTAGGGCAGGCGTACCAAACCCGCTGTGCAGACGTGCCGCTGCGTTCCTGAGCCAGCAGCAGAGGCAGGCAGCTGGGAGCTGGCTTGTGGGGATGCCTGGGCTTGCCGGTAACAAGGATCAGCATTGCCAGTGCAAGGCAGGGCCAACAGGCGAAGAACATCGTGCATCTGGGAGGGGAAGAGAAATGCCTTTGCCTTGCTGGGAAGAGATGTGACGGGGAAGGGCACTGGGGTTGTCAGCCTGGCCCTGCAGCCAAAAGAAACCTCGGAGTCAGATCATAACACGCAGATGGGCCAAGCCTGCTGGTGCAAAGCGCCAACATAGACTGCTGGCTTGCAGCGGATGAAGCCAGATAAGTCTGCCTTGTGCGGATGGGGAGCTCAACTGACAGGCTCTGCATATCACACCGGCTCCCCAGGCATTTCCAGACACTGAGAGGATGCTGTTATGCCAAGGGGAGCCTGCTTCCACGGTGGCATCTGCGAGGGTGGGCACCCTCAAGCCTCGGGACTCATTGATCCCTACTGGGAGCTAAACCCAAGGCTTTTATGATTCTGTGCAGTGTACGTGGTAGAGCGTTGGTCCTGCTGAAAACAGAAACACCAACTCTTTTCAGTAGGATCAATCCTCCAGCTTTAGAAAATCACCCAGGGGATCATGTTAGTTATTTATACAGTCCCCAGATCTGCTTGAGGAAGTCTGTATTCCCCATCCCACTCCAGAGCACTAATGTGGTGTCTTCACGTGAAGCACCTCCACCCACGCTGACAGCAGGTAGAGATGGAGCTACTGGAAGTTGCATCTGGACAGGGACATAACACAAGTGATCTGAAAATGGTGCTAGTCTAAACACCCTGCATGGGCAACCCTAAATTTAAACAGGTTTAAAACAAAGCCAACAAACCCCATATATTTTCAGAGCTCTGACTCTTAAATGTTGGATGTAGCAAGAGTTGCTAGAGTGAAGGGACTTAGACCACTATGTGTGCCATCTCACCCTGTAATTTCCTGCAGAATGGGGCTAGCTGATACAACAGCAGTCTTTCATCTTAGTTTAATCCACTTTGACTCCTACGTGCAATTCTTTTTTACCTTCAGCAGTTACAAGCATCCATCAAACCAGGACATCACCCCTGGGGCTAGCTTTTTGTAGGTTGGCTTCTGGGACTTTTTCATAGCTTTCATGTTCTCTTTGCATGTAACGGTGAGGTGATTCAGGGAATTTAATCCTTTTTCAATATGAGTAAAATTCTATTATTTTCCTTTTGCAGCTGAAAAGCATGATCCAAAAGATGAAAGGGAAGATAGTGACGATAGTGACATCTCATTAAGAATAGCCTCAGTTTTGCCTGGACTTCGCTATGCCTTACAGAAAGCCACGAGTTCTTCATGGGGGGATGCAGTCAGCACCAGCATATGTATCAAACAGCACTTCCAGGAATACGCAAAGCTTGATCAAAATACACAGCCCACCGCTGGCCAAAACAGTGAAATTCCCCTTTCTTCTCTCCTTTCCCCAACGGAGGATGAATGTACTAATCCCTTCAAAAACCACTCAGAGCAGTCTTTCTCCCAGCTGCAGTGTTATCTCTCCGATCCCAGCAGCTATACTCTGGAAATGTCAGCTGCCTTAGGATGTTTGACTGGTGCTGTTCAGTCTCTTTGCTGTGATTCAGAGGCTGATTGTAAAGTGGACTTCTGTTCAGCTGTGCCACCAGAACCAGTTCGTCCCAACACAGCAGCAAAAATAAAAGTCAAAAGTGAAAACCCAAAGCCCACTGTGGGGCTGGACCAGAGTGGTGAAGGGCCCGCAAAAGATGTCAACTCAGCCAGCAAGCTATGGGTGCAGCAGAGCAGGAGGAAATCGAGCCGAGCCATTGTGACCAGCACCAGGAAGAAATGGTCACCCGTCAAGATGCAAATGCACCCTATGGGGGACAGCAGCAGGAACAGGAAAGCAACCCAGAAGAAAATCAACATTGCTTTCTCTTTTCCTAAAAAGCCAGGGTTCACGGCCAATTCCAACGAGCCCATGCTTAAATTAGCCAATTTGCAGTTTCCACACAGAAGGAAAAGAGGTAAGTGCTATATAAATGGGACTGACTTCCTCCTGCTTCTTTGGGATATCCAGCTGGGATGCTTGGGGTTCACTAGGAGCCATGTCCCCTCATCATCCCCCCAGGTGCCCAGAGTGAGCAGATACCTCCTGAGAGCATCCAAATACGTCTGTGGTCATGTCTCCACAGTCGCTTGTTCAACTTGGGAAGGAGTGCAGGGTTATGACAGGGGATTTCAGTGAAGGTGCCTGAAACGTGGTGCAATGGTCCGTGCTGTTGCCTTCCTTTGCTTACTGGTGACTGCACAGGGGCATCAGCCAGGTCATGGTTATTGTATCACTTGTCCATGGCTGTTGATGGCTCAGGCAAGGAGCAGTTGCCGAAGCCATGGTCATTACAGGCTGCCTAAATAACCAGCCACCCTACATGGTCACGTTGTGACTCCCTGAGAGTCAACTTTCTTGCTGTGGCCTTGAGGAAGCTAGAAGTGTGAGATTGATCCCATCCAACTCACTCTGCTGAAAGCTGGCATCTGGCCTGAGCTGCTCATGTGAGGTGTCTCAATGGCATAAATTGTCCTCTGAAGGCTCCTGTCTCACTGCTGCAGATAGGCTAAGCCTGTCCTTTTGAGCCAACCTGAGCCTCCACCTGATTTGTAGAGACACTCAAAGTGGGTTGAGATGAATCTCAACCTTGGTGATGAAACGTGGCCAAAAACATCCAAAGGACCAACAGTCTGCAAAGTTAGTGTCATACTCAGCGACCTCCCCTGGCATTTGCATACATCACAGGTAGCGGCAGTGACTGTGGAAATGGGCTGTTGTACAGCACAGGGGGTTGTATGGTGTCTGCCCGCTGTGGGCTGAAGTCGGCTCTGATTCATAGTCCACTGAGCTCTGTCTTGGGGCACGTTGTCTTGGGGCACGTTGCCTCGGGCCTGGGTGGTATTGCTGATGGATCTGGGAGAGGTTCTTATGTGCTTCTTGGAGAGATAAAAAGTACTCTCAGGGTGCAAGTGTGCAGGGCAGGAATTAGAGTGACTTATCCCTGGTGAACACCTGTTCTGGTCAGGAAAGCAGGCTTTTATTGAGCTTAAGAAGTGATGCTTAATTTTTAACAACTGCTTACTGATCACTCGCATCAGTAACAAACCCATTTGTAAGATCAAATGCATAAATCAAGTCATTGAAGACTACTCTGCTGCTGCCAATCACTTCTAAAGCAGTCCTTCCACATTCTTTAACTGGATATTTTGCAATTACTCCTTTTTAACCTGAATATGTCTCAAACCAAAAGAAATGCCCTCCTTTTCCCCTGTCCCAGGTGCAGAGGTCCTGTCTGCAGAATTTGTGCACAAAACACAGTCTGAACCTGTTCAGAAGGAAACCTCAGCTCCTGATGATCCTGGCTTGGAAACAAAGAGATTAAAGACACTGAAGAACCCAGACATGAAAAAGGTTCCTGTTGCTGAGACCATCACGAAGCCAGTGAAAAGTAAGATGCTAAAAAGTGTGACTAACAGCCCATCAAAACCTCAAGTCAAAAAGCAAGCAGAGAGTGGTAAGAGTGCTGTTTCCTGTGGAAATCTTTCCTTTAAAAGCTGAGCCATCAAACGTCACGATCAGATGATAGTAACAGCAGGTTTGGCAGCAGCCAGAGGGCCTTACGACATTTAGTGCTGAGGGTCTGGATTGGGGTCTGAGTGCTGCTGCCCCACAGCCTGCAGGCACCCAGTTATGCATAGTAGTGTGAAACGTGAAGGCTCCCGTGAAAATCTCTGTTACAGGATGTGCAAACCACACGGGGTCTCTTCTGAGTCCTTTCCCAAGCCTTCAGTCTGCATCCTTGGCAAACTGCTCGGGTAATTTAAAAAGCCTGATTTTTAACTGCTGAGCTCTGAAACTGCTTTGAGGCAGCTCATGGACAGGGCATTATAACCTCTGCTTGTAGCCAGCATCTGCCTAGATTTTTAGTCTGTTACGTTGTAAATCCGGTCATTTTAAAAGGAGTCGAATTGTCGCAGCCTTTGCAGACAGACTGCAGCGGATTTAAGAGGCAGTGTGGACAGCCCCGGATTGTAGTGTCTGCAGGTGCTGGCTGGGAGTCTGCTGTTAAACTGAGAACCAGTATTACAGTGCCAAAATAAATGATGGAACAGGAGAGTCATTTTCTGTTAATTTGTGGTGTTTTCTCACATTCATGCTTTGATGTCCTTTTTCAGATCTGTCTCTGGTCTTTCTTTTTCCCCTTCCCAGGGTGGGTGGAGGCTCTGAAGACTGGTTTAGCCACCTTGGCTCAGTTTATCTGTTGTTCTCGATCTTTTATTGCCACGTGTTCCTGAAATGTGGCACTTTTCATCAGCGTGTGCATATCAAATGCTGCCCCTCGTTGCCCTTGTTACATGAGAGTTCCCGGAGCGGATCTGGCCAGTGTTCCCGCATGGGCAGGGTATCAGATGGGTCCTGCTGAATGCCAGGATCTGCCAAAAATGCAAAATAAGAGTGTTTAGCAGCAAGAAATACTCAATTTATGTGTCTTATTATGCAGTTCTCAAGGAAATTAAATGGAACATGTAGGACTAGCACAGATGTGATTTAATAAGGTTTTACTTAGATTTTTGTGCTGGATTTTAGTAGAAGGCATTAACCTTGTTTAATGACTTCATACTGTTACTACGAATATAGGCCTTGAGCTATGGTGAGGGGCATTTTTAACACTGAAAACTAAATCAACACTTATTTGCTGTGCTCTGGCTGCCTTTGAGAGCCCCCAGGTTTCTGCATGTGCTCTTGAGGTACAGCTCAGGGGCGGGTTGTGCTCTTGAGAGGGTGTCTAGTAGGAAGCATCAGGGCAGGGTGGTCTTTCTCTGTTTTAGAGGGTTTGGGTTTTTTTGTAACTGTGGGTTGTTGGAAGTATAGCACAGGGTTTATCTGTGAAGTTTGCAAGTACTCAAACTAGAAGAAAATTTAAAGCAAAATAAAAAGGATTAAGGAAACACCTAAAATATATCTCTGGTTGTATTTAAGTGGCCAAACTACCCTGTGCACAGAGACCAAGGGAAATTTTGTTCACTCTGGATCCCGTGTCTTTTATTTCTGAGAATAAACCCCCTTCCTGAAGTCGCTTAGATTCCCAACTCTGGATTGTTTTGTAGTAGCCATGGCCTGTGTGACCATAGAGATAGGGTTTTTTTTTCCGCATGTTCAAATTCCATGTTGGAGAGACACTTTTCCCTGCCATGCTGAAAGCCTGCTTTGAACCTCCTCTTAAGGCAGAGCTGTGTGGCCTTTGTTTATTCTCTGACTTCGTTTTTCTCACGCAGAGTGGAAGGAGCCATTCTCTGTCCTCCAGGATGAAGTTTCTTCCCAATGCCATGGAGCAGATAGCCAAACGAGTGAGATTTACGCAGGCGGGGTTGCTGATCTCAGTCTCATTCTGAAGGGGAACAACTACGAGTCCCACGCCTTGAACTTGCTGGCAGATCTGGCTCTGGGTTCTTGTATTCCTTCGTTTATGCCCAGGGGCAGTGGGATGATTGCTGTGTCCTGCAGCCCCCCCAGCAACTCTGCAAAGGAGCAGCAAAGTCATCGTAAGCACAGATCCTTGCGTGCTGCTTCCGACCACGAATACCACAGGGTACACAAGCTTGCAAAGGGAGCAACCTCTCCTAGCAAAGCATCACCGAACCAGAAGCTTCCTCCTGCTGAAAAGATAGACTTGAATGACTTGGCCTCTATTCCCAGGGAGAAAAGCCCTGGGATTTTCAGCAAGAACAGCAGTGCGAGCCCCAGCTCTGCAAAACCCCATGTGTTGCCTCCAAGAGAGACTCAAGAAGCTGCTGAGGTGAACAAGCACTCCTTCATCTCCGCTGAGCATTCATATGCCTCGCAGATGCCTGAGCACTCAAAGAAACACATGTATCCCAGAGGTGCCCCCTACCCTGGCCCAGCACCTTCCAGAAACGGGACCAGGAATGCCCGAGCAGGACCCCTGGTTGGGAAAGTTCTGCCTTTCCGCCACCAGCAGAACAGCACCCACCTACAGCAGCCCTTCGAGGCTGCGGCAATGAGGCGCAGGAGCAACCTGCTTTCTCCCCGGCTGAAGGAGGACTTTGCCAAGTCCCACACAGTGAACATCTGCGGCGAGTCTATGAAGGTGACGTGCCATTGGGAGGCAGAGTATTTCTTCAATTTGGACAGCAGGTACACCAACGATGCCCTGGAGAAAACAGTCATCCGCGCCCTGCACGGGTAAGTCAGTCTGGAAGGACATCTGCAGGGGATGTCTCTTGCTGGACATCTGGAGCGCTTTTGGAAGGGGCTTCCTTTGCTCTTTTCTTGCCTTGCTTTGCAGGATAAGTGCCTTTTTCCCCATGCTCAGATGCCCAGTTTTGCTGTGTTAAAGCTGGTGTGTCTTCCCTGCGGAGAAGGACTTGGGGATACCGGTGGGTGACAAATTGGACATGAGCCAGCAATGTACGCTCACAGCCCAGCAAGCCAATTGTACCCTGGGCTGCATCACAAGCAGCGTGACCAGCAGGTCGAGGGAGGGGATTCTGCCCCTCTGCTCTGCTCTGGTGAGACCCCACCTGCAGTACTGCGTTCAGCTCTGGGTCCCCCAACATAAGGTGGCCATGGACCTGTTGGAGCAGGTCCAGAGCAGGGCCATGAAGATCATCGGAGGGCTGGAGCACCTCTCCTGTAAGGACAGGCTGGGAGAGTTGGGGTTGTTCAGCCTGGAGAAGAGAAGGCTCCGGGGAGACGTTATTGCAGCCATTCGATATAAAGGGGGCTTATAGGACAGACAGAGAGAGACTTTTTAGCAAGGCATGTAGTGACAGGACAAGGGGCAATGGTTTTAAACTGGGAGAGCTTAAGTTTGGTTGGGACATAAGGAAGAAATGTTTTACAGTGAGGGTGGTGAGGCAGTGGAACAGGTTGCCCACAGAAGTTGTAGATGCCCCATCCCTGGAAGCGATCAAGGTCAGGTTGGAGGCGACTTTGAGCAGCCTGATCTAGTGGAAGGTGTTCCTGGCATCTTCCCCCATGGCAGGGGGGATTGGACTAGATGATCTTTAAAGGTCCCTTGTAACCCAAACCATTCTATGATTCCCATGACTCTGCAGCTAGAATTGGTACCTAGAGCCATGAACAGGAGTCCTCCTTTGCAGGTATGAGTTTCTCTTTTTTCCAACAGACTGGAAACCACATCAAGTGATCTGTGTCTGCAGCTGGCCATTTGCAGCCCCCTGCATTGGGGCTTAGTGCCATGGGGAACCAGGAGATGAGTTACCTTGTGCTAGTCAACTGGAGGGAGGATGAAGATGTTTCAGGCTGTTTGCTTTCCCTTCCAGGCCCTGGGACCCCGATCTGCCCGATGATGTGGAAGAGATGAAGCTGATACTTCATATGTGGGTGGCTCTCTTCTACAGCAAACCCAGCAAACTCCCGAGCAGCACAAGGAAGGTGGTGGAGCACAGCAACCCTGAGAAGTATGTCTCAATAAACAGCACCGGGGACTTTCTTGAGCTGAGTGATGATGGCGAGGACTGTTTGGGGTTGGAGACATGCCCTGCAGACTCTCGGTCAGACCCTGACCAGACTCCCAGCAGCTCTCTGGATCACAGCACACATTGCCAGGGACATTTCTGCCCAGAGGAGAGCCCTGCAGACTCTCAGACTGATGATGATGGGACTGCTGGTGTTGTCGATAGCACAGTATCATCTTCTTCAGGGGAGCTGTCCTGTGGGGAGGAGGAGCCTTCCTCCACAAGCTGTCCCGAGAGCCTTTCCCACATTGAACATGCTGATGAGAGCCTGGCTGTGAAAGACAGGCAGCTGGCAGTCATTCCTGAGGAGCGTGTGCATGATGTCTCGACCATCACTGCGGTAAGAGCTTAGGGTTTGGGTGATATGAGTCTACAGGGCTCACAATGCATTTTACGCTTATAGGAGTAGGGTGTTCCGAGAGGAGTGGAGCAGACGTGCTTGTGGGCTTTCTTAGAGCCAGGTAGTGGGGGTTCCCAAAGCAGGACAGAGAAGTGTCCCCCAGCATTTAGCTGCCCCAAATGACTGCCATGCAGACGTGTTCAGAGTCACCATAAAAAAAAAGTTTTCAGGCCTCAGTGTGGGTTTGGATGTCCTCTTGGACTGAGCTGGCAGCCCCGGGCTCTGGCACTAGCTCTTACCTATCCCTGTCCAAGGGACAAGGGCCTTAACATGGATGCTCTCCAAGGAGGAGGAATCCCAAAGAACTAGAGCAATTAAAGTTTCAAGCTCTCAGTGTCTGTTCCTGGTTTCAGCTGTGAGCTGTGTGAGCTCGGACGAGGTCTCAGACCTGTGTTTAACTGAGAGAGGAGAGGAACCACAGACACCCCAGACCACTACTCAAAAGCCTGCCTGCCTCCTGTGGGCAACTGCATTTGCCTGCCCATGGTCATAGCAGCCCAGATATGTCAGGGCACACGGCACAGCCTTTCCTTCCTCAGCTGCTCTGGGAGAACTGAGGTTTGCTGGCTTGGAGAGGTTTCCCACACACAGATGGCAGTGCAGCGCTTTGCAACATTTCCCTCACCCCTCTGGTGAAGTTAGTTAATATTCCATTCTGGGCAGGGTTTTTTAAATTAATTTTTACAGTTTCTATGGTCTGCAGATGGTCAGGAGTGGAGGGACTTGGGTAAATATAAAACATTGGTGTCTGCTGTCATCTTTCAAGAATGAATTCTTGAACTAAAATAATTCCTTTAAAACTTCCACTCTGAACAAACGGGCAGCTGTCATAGGTCTGCAACTGTTTTGCACGCAGGAAGAAATATTTCAGTGGTTTTTTACCTCCTGGGTTTAGTGCTGTGAAGCAGGCAGCAGTGTTTTGGGAGGAAATGTGGGATCACTGTCCATAGTGTCCATATAGCTTGCTTGGGCAGATAAACTCAGTAGAGGTAAGAGGATGCTGCTACATACATTACGTCTGGGCACTGGCTGATGGCCCCTGCATGGTTTGGCCTATTTTTACTCCATTTCATGGTGTAAAGAAGGTAGAAAGTTTCAAAACCTTTCCCTGGCTGTCTGTGGGACTCTGCTTGCCAGCTGCTATGGGGATGGTAGTGGCTCACATGGAGTAAGGATTCAACCTGGACTTATTTTAGAGATAAATTCAAATTAACGTCCTCAGATGCTGTTGGAGTGGTTGTACTTGCAAAGTTTGAGCATTTTAAAATATCCATGTCCTCCTGCATGGGTGTCTTGGCTCCTGCATTTGCCTCCCTTGACAATTAACCTCTGAATTGTGTTGTTTCAGGAGGAGCCACCCAGGGAGGGACTGCTGGATGCTACGATGACCCCCAGCCCTTCCGATAAGCTCGGCAATGCTGGCGAGCCTCCAGCTGCACTGGGCAGGGAAAACCCATGCAGCCAAGCCCCTAATTCCAGTACGGCTCCCTGGAGTGATGCCCCATGCACGCTGCATGGATGTGGAGAGCAGCAGGAGAGGGGGTGGGCAGCAGGGTCAGGGGGTGGCCCCGGCCCTCCCGAGGATAGGGAGGGCATGGGAAACGTTGGGCGCTGTACGGAGGTTGAGGACGGCAGCGGTGCCACCAGCGACAGACTGCAACGTGCCTGTGATTCAAAGCCCTTGGAAGCGAGTCCCAAAAGTGCAAAGCTGGGTGGAGCCAGTGGGGAAGGCAGGGAATCACAAGACCCCTTTGGACATCCAGAAAAAGAGGAGGAAGAGGTGGAGGAGGGAAAAAAAGAAAAAGAGGACTCTGAGTATGAAAGCACAGCCCTGGGGCCTGTTGATTTAGCATTTTCTGAAAGCAGTGATGCTGACATAGAGCATGAACTCAGTGAGCAGAAGCGAATGAGTTCGGCATGTCTGAAGGACTTTGGCATTCCTGGAGAGGGCCCTGTGCCCAGCCCCACTGCCTTAATGTCCCCCTGCCCGGGCATATCGATGCCAGTGCTGTCAGATGGGACTGGGACTGGCCCTCAAGGACTTCCTGGTGAGATGGCATCAAGCCTGCACACACTGCAAGAGCCCTGGGAGGCTCTGGCCACCTCAAGTGCAGAGACAAACGGTGTTGGTTTGGCAAATACAGGCAGTCCAGCCAATGTGGGGTCACCCCATGACGGCGGGTTGATGCTGCTGTTATCACCCGATCCCAGTCTTGTCTGTGGGGCACAGCCAGACAGCATTACAGGCAACTTGGGACCTGCTGGAGAGACGCTGGGGGACAGCTTGGAGCAGAAAGACAAGGATCGTGCGCCCTCTGCAGAAAGGTGGGTGCCTGCTGGGAGCAAAGCTGCCAGCACAGCTGGCTTCGAGTCACTGTGCAGCCAGGTCCTGTCACTAACCTCGTCTCCTGACTCCAGCTCTGTCTGCCTCACATCTCTTGATGGAGCAACAGATCATGAGACGGCTCCAGAGGACCAGGAGGCCATGGCAAGCATCCAGTCTCCATCACAGAGCGACCTGGGAGAGAGCAGCTGCCTTTCCCAAAGGTGTGGAGGTGACATTTGTGCGGACCTCACTTCGCTGAGCCCTGGTGAATCAAACCAAGAAGGGAACAAGGTTTTGGTGGAAGAACAGCATAGCAGCCCTTCTGCCAACACCACAGATGTGCTGGATGAGACCTTGGGAGCAGGTGATGGCCAGGGCTTCGCCTTCGACTGTACAGCCTTGGCAGGTGACTTCGAAGCTGCGGGGAGCAATGATGTGTGCCTCAGTGCAGGGAAGTCCCCCGGGAGTGACAAAACAAACACAGTGATGGTGGCTGGTGCACCACAGGAGCCAGAGACCTCTCTTCATCACCTCTTGATGATAGAGGGGATGTCTGCCATGAAGGAGCACCCCAGGCAGCAGCAGAGCTCCCCAAACAGCATGTCCCCACCTGCCCGTGCAGGCTCAGCTCCTGCTTCTCTGCCGCAGCAGGACCCTCTTCCCCATGGCGGAGATGCAGACCCTCACCACCACTTGTTAGAGCAAAGCGAGCAGGGGCTAATCCTGTGCCGAAACGGGAAGCCCTGCGAGCACGTAGGTGCTGCAGATGTGAGTGTGGCTGCCAAGAGCCCAGATGGCTCCTTAAAGCCCAGATGTGCAGAAGAGGTGAAAAAAGACATGGGTCCATGCCATGCAGAGCCAGCAAAGAGCTCCCCTGTGGATGTGCTCATGCCACGTAACTGGAGATCAATGCCTCCTTCTGTTCTGCACAACCACAAGGCAGGTCTGCACTGCCTCGAGCCAGACTCAGTCCTCAGTGTGCACCCTGAGACGTGCTCCCCCAGCGTGAGTCTGACTCCAGATGGTGCCCCACGGTCCTGCTGCATGGGACAGCTGCCACCAGGCGCCTGCTCCGGGTGTGCCAGCCCTGGGGGCCAAGCAGCAGACATGGTAGGGAGCCATGGGAAGGAACCCATCCTGCATGAGGATTTAGAAGGTGGAAGCAGCATCTCTGTTGCCAGTCCTGCATCTTTTTCAGCAGGGGAGTTGCTTATGCCACTGTGCAAGCCCCAGTCTGTGTGCAACCAGGGTGAGCACGAGGACAAAGGATCCGACATGTTTGCTGATCTACACCATGCCAGCATGGAGGTGGGAGAAGGAGAAATCCCCACTCTCCCCTTCCCAATGTTGCCATTAGATGGACACGGGGGGCTTTCTGGAGAAAGCCTGGAGCTTAGTGATGCTGACGATATTTCGGACATGCTCCCAAGGGCAGAGCAACTCCCCAGCAAAGACAGACGCATGGGCTTGACCTTTGAAGATCTGTTTGAGACTTTCTCCAGCGACTCGGACCAGGATTCTTTTGGGGGGACTTCACGGTCCCTGCTTACAGCCAGGAGTTCCAACAGCACGAGATCTGTGGGTGCTGTAGGCGCAAGGACTAACTGTGACTCCTCCTCTGTGAGCTGGGTGCACACGGAGGGGTGCAGCAAGGACTGGGGCTCACTGGGCGCAGAGCGGGGCTGCTCACGGGCTGAGCACGGCTGGCCGATCAGCCCGGGGGAAGCCAGCAGTGGGCACATTCCACGGTATGTCAATATTAGGGACAGCCAGGGGATCACCAAGGACTACCGGAATTTCGTGGTCACCAAAAAATGCCAGGAAAGGATGGGAAATTTGCAGCCTTCGAAGAGGCGCAGCCACTGTGCGGGGCAGTCGCATTTGTTAAGGTCACTGAGGGGGACTCAGAGGGCTTTTGAGGAAATCACCCAGCACACTTTGGACATGGAGTATCTCCGTTTCCACTATAAGCTAAAACAAATCCTAAGGAGTGGGAAACTACCCTTTTCTACCTCCAAAAGCATCTTTCCACAAGACTTTTCTCCCCAGGTGATGTCTGAGACTTTGCCTGTGCGAGAAACTCCTGTCCCGCTCTCCCCACGGAGCACGAGCCCTTTGCAGGTGACGATCCTGTCCTCGGACACATGGCCGAGCGGGCTCGGCTGGCACCAGCGAAGCAGCTGGCATGGGGACCCGTGTACCCCATGGCAGGACACCCTCTGCGACGAGAGGAGCAGGGCCAGATCCCGAACCACAAGCCAGGGCCACGTGGCTCCCTTTCACCTCAGCAAGCTTAAATATGATGATAAGCTAAAAGACTCGCGGGGGGACGTTTCGGTCATCCTTGATGAGTACACTGAGTTCAACAGGGTGGTGCTGAGCAGGGCTGATGTGGGGAGCGAGGGCGGAGGGCCAGTCCCGGCACAGGGGGAGGCTGCAAGCGAGTGGACGTGTACATCCCTCCCTGGGAGGATGGCCGCCTTCAAGGAGATGATCGCAGACCTGTACAGCACGCTGCGTTTCCACCTGCGCAGTGTGGCCAAGGAGGCCTGTGGCCACGCCGGCATGTTCTACCTGGTGGAGACGGGCAAGGACCCTTTCTTTGCAAGAGTGAAGGTAACAGCCAGCCCCGCTGGCCTGGACAGGGATGGGTGTCCCTGGGGCGAGAGCTGAGGGCAGCAGGAGCAGGTGCAGGGCAAGCTTGCTCAACCCGACACAGACGGCATTTGGTTCCCTTAAGGCAGGAGCCGCCTCTGCCATTTCATCTCTGCTCACACCACCAGAAATTGGAATCGTAGAATCATTTAGGTTGGAAAAGACCCTTAAGATCGTCAAGTCCAACCGTTAACCTAACGCTGCCAAGTCCACCAGTAAACTGTGTCCCTGCGTGCCATGTCTACATGTCTATTAAATGCCTCCAGGGATGGTGACTCAACCACTTCCCTGGGCAGGCTGTTCTAATGCTTGGCAACCCTTTTGGTGAAGAAATTTTTCCTAATATCCAATCTAAACCTCCCCTGACGCAGCTTGAGGCCGTTTCTTCTTGTCCTATCACTTGAACATCCCCCAGGACAAAACAGATCTAAGTTCATGCAGGAGCAGCCCAAACTCGACCCCTGCAACGTGGCTTTTGCTTGAGCTCTCATTAAAGGGGTGAAAACTCAGGGAGGGTGATTGCATGGGAGGATTTGCTGTTCCAAAATAGCGAAGAGGCCCAATGCATGGTACAGTGAGATGCTCGAGGTGGTTTTCTGAAAGGTTTTTGCTGACGAAGGTAAATGGCTGCTTCTTCCACCACTGGCTGGAGCCCCAGCCTGGAGCACGCAGTGCCTTTGACAGATGGACACCATAGGGTGCCTTCAACACCAGGGTGCCTGGCTGGGGTCGCCGTCTCATTCTTCTCTCCTTGTCCCCAGGCGCATGTGTGCCAGGAGCATGGCACCGCTGTTGTGAAGATACTCTCCGTACAAACCTTCTTACATGATTTCTGTTTCAGACCTTGCTGAAGAAAGACGGCCACGTGGAGATTGAACCTCTGAGCTTCTGCGAGGCGAAACGCCTGGACACTGACAGGCTGCTTGTTGTCATCAGGAACGAAGACATTTCCTCGCACATCCACAACGTAAGGCCTGAGTCCCTCCTTTTATTTCTACCAGCAATATTTTTTAATATCAGGATCCGTTTTAAAGGTTTTTTCAATTTTACGCTATATATAGCTGCAGATTTAATTGTCAGTCTCTGCGGATATGCTGTTCTCTCCACTGAAAGAACAGTGCCCCATGAGGAGCTGTTAAAAAACAGGTATTTCAAAAACATGAAGCCTGTCAGTTCTGCTTTTCTTCTGTCTCCATTTTTGATCGCTGGATAACGTCACTTGGAGTAGCCCAGCTCAAAGGAGTCAGGCTGGGCTTATCTTGTATAACAGAGCACTTCAGCCGAGCTTTGGCTCGTGAGCTCCAGTGAATATTGCAGCAGACTGAGCTGCCTGTAGCTCCCCGTATCGCCATCCACAGCTTTAGGGTTAGGCTACGGAGACATGAGTGTTGGGATGGTGCAGACAGAAGACAGGGTGGGCTCCCCAGGTCTCCCCGGAGGGGGTGGGGGTTGCAGAGAACTGCAAAGGCTGTTGAAATGCAGCTGTGTGTGCAAAAGCATCTCTGCCTTGAGCAGGTCCCGTGCTTGCTGAAGCTAAAGCACTGTCCGAACGTGGTGTTCGCCGGAGTGGACAGCCCCAAAGATATAACATATCCTGGTCACACATACCAGGAGCTGTTTCATACTGGTGGCTTCGTGGTGTCAGACGACGAGGTGTTGGAAACGGTAACGCTGGGTGAGTCTCGCTGCGGCCTCCCGCTTGGATGCAAACACACAGTGTCGGCTCCCAGCCTTGCCTGCTGGTTTGTCGACACCTTCCAACAACTTGCGGTCAGTGTCCTCTGCTCCTGCTTTAAGTGGGGGCCATTCTTTCTCTCTGTTTGATGTTTGTAGACCCCATCTGGATAGTGGGTCCAGGTCAGGGCTCCCAAAAATATCTGAGTATAGTGGGAGCCACCAGAATGATCAGGGGCTGGAGCAGGGGGTGTACAGGGATGTCCAGCCTGGAGAAGGGAGGACAAAGGGGAGACCTTGTTGCTGTCTTCAGCTCTCTAATGGGAAGTGGCAGAGAAAACTGAGCCACACTCCTCCTGGAGACGTGTAGCGATGGGACAAGAGGTGACAGGGACAAGTTGCACTTACCCTTTTAGATACCGGGGGGGGGGAAATTTGCAGCAAGTGTGTTCAAACACCAGGACAGGATCCTGGTTTCACAACCCAGGTCGTGAGTCTCTGTCCTTGGAGGTGTTGAGACCTCACCTAGGCAAAGCCCTGACCAACCTCAGGTGGCCCAACTTTGAGCAAATATTGGCACAGAGACCCCCCAGGCACCTTTTCCACCCTCGGTTACCCTCCGGCTCTTGCTGTCTCCCCAGGCCAACTGAAGGAGGTGGTGAAGGTGCTGGAGAAGCTGAACAGAAGCGGGAGGTGGAAGTGGTTCCTTCACTACAAGGAGAGCAAGAAGCTCAGAGAAGATGTCAGGTAACGGCTTTGCAGTAGCAGCTCCCTCATCCGTGCTGTCCTCGTCACCGCAGCAAGGATATACCCACTGTGGTGGAGTGTGGTGTCCCATTTAGTGCAGGGACACAGGGCGAGTTAGGTGCCTCTGGTTGGGTTTTGGCCTCTTACAAGATGAATTTGAAGATTTTTCTTTAAATACGTACTTTTCTTATTTTCTTGAGACACCATGTGCCTCAAGTCTGGAATTGCTGGAGGTCAGCATTTGAGCGCTAGCAAGTACGGTGCAATAGACTTTTTTGTATCTATATGAGGTGGAGCAGCAGGACGTGGGACCTGGAGAGGATCAGATGGCCTGAAATGTTGTGTCTTGCACGTGATCCTGGATGAGGCAGAGCTCTGGCAGCTGCTTCTTGCACCCTGCTGTATCTCCATAAGGCAGTTCCCCCCTCTCTTTGGCAGAGATGCCCTCTGTGAGCGTTGCAGCCTGCAAGGGGCTTGAGGAAAGGCACAAATTTCGTTTGAGGAGCTGCACGCTCTGAAAGCTGCTGCCACAAACCGAGCTCCTTTTCTACCAGCTCACCCTAGCTCCTGCACACACACACTCCAGGCGCTTGGGGTACCTTTCTGGGCCTCCCTCTGCCCTGCCATCTCTGCTTTTTCTGTCCCATAACATGTGGGATTTGAGGGAGTGATGAGCTCCGAGTTTGTAATGTGGAGCGGAACCGGGGTGTTGTGGGGAGTGTGTAAAATCAAACTCTGCGGGGAAAAACAGCTGCTATTTGCTATTTATTTTAGGTTATTTGCAACAACGTGTATTTAAATGATGCAATTTGAAAAAGAGAAGTAAGATGGCGAATACTTTCCATTGAAATGCCCTGCTTTTATCACATTTGAGCTCAGAGAGGGAGGTTTTTATCAGGCAGGCTGCCTTTGTTAGTGCCAGACCATGGGCCAGAAAGGACGGCTTTCTAGTAATGACCTGCAGACAAAGAGGAAACTCGTCTGTTCTGTCTGGGCAGAAAATGTTACAACAAATGGGGAGAGATCTCAGATCCTTGCCACGCTCAGCCTTTACGGTGATAGCACAAAGGAATCTTTCTGAAGACCTCGTTTTCAGTCCTCGAGCGGTGAGGTGTCGCAGAAGCTCAGGGTCGGGTATTTTATTGTAGTCTGTGAGATGAGGACTCAACCTCATCAGTGGATGCTGCTGTGGAGCAAGTGTTTTTGTTGTGCTCCGTCACTGGTGCTCACATAGCATCTCTTGACTGTTGTGGTGGGATCATGAGCCCCAGTGTCGTGGTTTAACCCCAGCTGGCAACTCAGCCCCATGCAGCCGCTCGCTCACTCCCCCCCCGTTGGGATGGGGGAGAGAATTGGAAGAGTAAAAGTGAGAAAACTTGTGAGTTGAGATAAAGACAGTTTAATAGTTAAAGCGAAAGCCGCATGCACAAGCAAAGCAAACGAAGGAATTTTTTCCCCGCTTCCCATGGGCAGGCAGGTGTTCAGCCATCTCCAGGACAGCAGGGCTCCAGCACGCCTGACGGTGACTTGGGAAGACAAACGCCATCACTCCCAACGTCCTCCCTTCCTTCTTCTTCCCCCAGCTTTATATACTGGGCATGACGTCCTATGGTCTGGGATATCCCTGGGCTCAGTGGGGGTCAGCTGTCCCGGCTGTGTCCCCTCCCAACTCCTTGTGCCCCCCCAGCCTCCTCGCTGGTGGGGTGGGGTGAGAAGCAGAAAAGCCCTTGGCTCTGGGTAAGCACTGCTCAGCAGGAACGAAACCATCCCCGGGTTATCAGCACTGTTTCCAGCACAAACCCAAAACACAGCCCCACACTAGCTCCTGTGAAGAATATTCACTCTACCCCAGCCCAAACCAGCATACCCGTTCTGTCAGAGCTGCCTGGAGCAAGGGGTCATTTTCTTTTCCGGCTGCATGCGTGATCCGTACGGTGATGCTTGCTCCTGCCATCTCCATTTAGTGCAGGGTAGCAAGCGTAAAAGCGCCCGTGAGGCTGGAAGAAGCACCCGTGGGGGAAAGGCAGGTCCCATCATAGCTGCTTATTCCCTGGGAGGGGAGAGAGGGGGTGAAACCCGTTGTCACTTCAGCTTGTCCCTCTCCCAGCAGGGTCGACGCCAACGCCCGCAAGAAGCACTTGATTCTCAAATCGTGCCAAGGAGCCGATCTCATCGAGGTGCTGCACTACCACGCCTGCGACTCCGGGTCGCCCCCCAAGTCCGAGTACGTCAAGTGCTTGTTGAACCTGCAGGTTCAGCACGTCAGCGCCAGGTTCGCTGTGTACCTCACAGGTAAGGGCAGGCTCTGGGCGCTGCCCTCAGTCCCCGTGAGCACCGTCTTAAATTGGCCTGGGAGGCAGTGGAGGAGGGACAAGAAATGCCCCATTTTCCTCCCGTTTCTGCTGGAATCATTTATTCGAGGTGCGGGTTAGGTGTGAACTGATTCATTGCAAGTCAGTGCAGTAAAAGGCAAAAACGAACGGATTTTTGGAGGTCTGCTAAATTCTGGCAGTTTTCCGAGCTTGTGGCTGGCTTTATGTCACACTCTAATTCTGGCCTTGCTGGGCTGAGGCTGGTGGCAAAGCGGCGCTGTTATTGCAACCCAGAATAACTGCCGTGGGATTTGGGGATATTTGCTACAGGTTTCAGAACAACCTCACTTGCTTGTTTGAATTACGGTGCCGCTCCTTCCCTTGCAGAAAAGCCGAGCGTTAGCAGGGAGGTCCTCGAAAGCAAAGGAATCCTCGTGGCCGACATCAACGCTTTCCTTGGGACGGTGCAGGAAGCGGCTGCCCCATTTAGAAGAAGCTACTGGTAAGGGGGGAGCTTGGGATCGACTGCTTTTCCCCCCAGAGGCCGGGAGCAGCTCCCGGGTTGGCAGCAGGATGGCAGGCAGGGACGTGGGGGTCCAGCCGCTCCCACAGGTGCTGGCTGCAGGATCTGCGCTGGCCCTGCCGACGCTCAGGGCCGACTCCTGAAGCCGTAGCCGGGACGGCCCATTCTTGGCAGAGCCGGCACCGGGAATCACGCCGGCGCGAGCCCTGGGAAAGCTCTGCAAGAGGTCGGTGCTGCCCGGAGTGGAGCAGAGCAATAACCTGTGCCACGTCTTTGTGTTGCAGGTGAAGAAGCGAAGCCACGGCACGGCTTCTCCCTAGACCCTGCGGGGCCGGTTTGGGCATCCTCGTCCTCTGCGGGACAGCCCCCACGCCCCGGTGGGCTTGGGGCGCTGCACGCAGGAGCCGTGGGCAGAGAGCTGGCGGGGGAAGGTTGGTTCTAGTTCTGTATATAGAAATTATTTAAAGATGGCTAACGCAAATCCTCCTGGGGATTTACTTCCTGCCGTCAAGTTGCATATAGGACAGAGGTTATTTTAACATTACACAGTTTTAAATTATTGGAGTGTTTTCAAGTGATTAGTGCAGCTGACAGTGAAAGAAATAGGAAAATAAAAAAAAAAGCCTTTTACTTGAAAGCTAGGGGCGATAGGAGTCCACAGTAATAAAAGCATTTTCCACATGGCTGTTGCTGTACCTCCTGTACACAAGACGCCCGCGTTAGCCACGGGGGTGGGTGTACGTTCTAAATGGGTGTTCAGGACCACCGCCCGAGCGTCGCTGAGCCTGCGGCAGTCTGCTCCACACTACATTGCAAGTCGCCCCTGTTGCCTCTTGGTACTCTTTAACTGCTGGCCTTGAGCGCGTCCCAGCACGTGGAAGTCTTGTAAATAGCCAGACGGCAGGATGCAGGAACAAAAAAGCTCTTATTTATGGTAGCTCAGACAAACATGCGCCTGGAAGAAAACGCCACGTTAAAGACCTTTGTAAGATACCCTACCTCTCGCGGTGGAGGACGGGGGTGTCCTCTTTTGTTGGGTTTTTTTTAATAAAAGAATGCAAGACCGTTATGTACAGGATGACTTTGTACAGCGTTTGATTTAATTTAAAAAAAAAAAAAAACCCCAACAACCTAAAAATGAAGTTTCACACCCTGCTGCCCTCTGGAGAGGGGTTTCCCGCTCAGCACCCGCCCTCTCCCCTCAGCAGGGGCGGAGGACAGCAGCTTTCCCAGCTCACAAACCAGCTTTGTTCGGAATTACCCCCAGCTTTGAAGCCCACGCTGGGAAGAAAGCGTGAGTAAGACTGGTTGGTGGCCATGGGCTCGCTACCCGCCGCCTTCCCAGCAGGAGCGGCGTACCGAGAGCCGCAGGAATAACCAGGTTACAGCAGAGAAGGGTAACAGAAGCACTTTGGGGAAAGAGCTCATTTTCCACGTGCAGGAGGAGCCCTCTTGCCTTCGAAAAGGCTCAACGTGTCGACGTCGAGCACCAAAACAGTTCAAGAGAGGAAGCGCGAGGCAAGGGAGAACGTCCCCTGCCACCGCTACGCGCCTCGCTCCGGCACTACAAGCACCAGGCTGCCGGCAGGCACCGGGAGCTCAAAAAGGAAAGGTCGTTCCTGGAACCGCTGCCGGGGGAGAGGAAGCGCCGAAATCCCCTAAGCCCAGGGAGGGAGGAAGGAGAGGGGCAGCCGCAGCCCCGTTTAGCGCAGCACAGCTTTGTGACCGAGATGTGGTGGGAGAGCCAGTTCCTCTTCAGCAGCAGCGGCACCGCTACAGCCCAAGGGAAGGCTGAACCCTTTACCAGTGACTCTACCTGGCCGAGCCCGGCAGCTGAGAGCAGGAGAAAGCTGTTCCAAGGCACGTTCTCATTTTTCCTGGCACTTGGCATCGCTGCGTAAAAAGGCGAGCCCTGCTCCTCGCTGTACGCCTGCCGCCCAACAGCAGGATCGCTTCAGGGGCTCAGCGAGGCTCACTCCAAAGAGGAGCAGCTCTTCTTCGGAGCGATCTCAATGCCCTGCAGAGGAGCCCGAAGACCAAGAGTTATTTACTAGGGCTCCCGGCGAGTGCCATTTCTGGATGCAAGCACTAGGGGCGGCTGCAGGGAGCGAGCAGGCGTGCGCCTGCCCGCAGCTGGAGACCCAGCACCAGGCCTTGTGCTGCGGCATCTTCTCCCCCGGCAGAAGCAGCCCTGAGAGCAGCTGGAGCAGCAGGCGCCAGGAGCTCAACCCAGGGAAGGCTGAGCCCGTTTTCTAGCAGGAAACGCTCTGCAGCACTCCCGTTTCAACCCTGGCAGGCAGAGATCCAAGGGATCTCGGAAGGGAGATGCTGCTCGTACAACTGAAGTGAATCAGACCAGAGCACGGGACTGGTTTCCAGAATTTGGCTTTACTTCGCAGTACAGAAATCATTTGGAGCCTTCAGGAGACAGGAGAAGCACAGGCTCTGTCATATCGATACCGCAGTGCCGTTTGGTCCATCCGAGAAGCCACCAGGGTACAGAAAATACTTCCACATCTTGCCTGCTCTGTAATTTGTTCTCTCAATTTTATTAAGATTAAAACACAAAGGAGCCTTAGGCACAGCTGTGTCCCAACCGATGTAAACAGTTTTAGAAGCTTAAGTGGAGGTTAAGTTCTGTGCCCAGAACTAAGCCAACATTTGCTGCTACAATAGATGGGGGCTTTGTCCATAATACAGCTTGCCACAGAGTTAGATTGATGGGAGAGACTTTAGGGATGCTGTCCACAATAATGGAGTGCTCAGTTTCTATTTTCCTTGATAATCAGGTTTGAGTGACAACCGTCACATCTACTAGCTCACCAGAAGCACATAATTGTGAAGGATGTTTACAAATGATTAAAAATACAAGGTAAGACACAGCTGTCAATGAGTTATTTCAAATCTGCACCAACGTCTACGTCTGCAAAAAGAGAAAAAATAAAGTTCAGTCTGCCTTTCGCTTACGAGGTTAGTCATTAAATCAGTCAGTAATTTGCCAGATTCTGGACAGCAGCCCTACTAGAATGAAATAATTAACACATGATATCCAAAAGGGGAACATTACCAGTGCAGTACTCTTCAATCTCTCAGAGATGGGATTACAAAAGCAGGCCTTACAATAGTGAATTTCGTACAGTGTTCATTAAGTTCCTTATATATTCATATTAGCCGATTTAAATTTCTCCTAATTAGAGATTCTCATTACTGCTGCTCCTCCTCCCCATAGATATCATTTTTCTTGCGTTTCATCTCTTCGAAGTCAAACTCTGATCCCATCATCCTCTTATAAATATCCTTGATGTCATCGCACGTCGTCTCAAAGTGAGTGGTGGCGTCGTAGGTGCGAGAAATGAAGATCTGGAAAGAGAAGCGGCCGTTTAGCATCGAGCCTCTCTCCTCACCCCCTCAAACACAAGCTCGGCGCTTACTAACCTGGCTTTCGGTTCCCAAGTCGGTCGGTGCAAACAGGTCGCTGATGCTAATGAACCTGGCAGGAGAGAAAAAGAGCTTCAGAATGGTTTTAGAGCATCGCCGAGCATCAGTATTGCTGCAAGAACGGCTGAATTAAGGGGCACCGCTCTGCCCAGCGCGTAAGCGGGACAGGCGCAGAGGAAAGTCAGAGTCTCAACACCTCTTCGCAGCCCAACGGCCTTCAGATCCCCGCTGCCTTCATGCCTCAGGCGCATGTGATCGCAGCAGCGAGGCGAGAGGGGGCTCGTCAAGGGCTTACTTCTGCTCAATGGGCTCCAAGAGGTCCAAGGCCGGCTTGATTTCCTTCTCTGGGTCCGCGGTTTCCACAGTAGTGCTGGCAATAGCGATGTACTTCCCCTGCGCCGCCACGTTGTGCGCAGAGGAGATCATGCAGACGTAGATATCTGGGGAAGCGCATCACGGCAATAGGTGAGTACGCGCCATGCACGCCAACGGCCCGGGTCAGGCCTGCCTCGTCCCAAAAGCCTCCTCTAGCCTGCACGCTCACGCGCCTCTCCCTGCTCCCCCGACACTTTGTACCTCCTAAGAGCACGCCTGAATGAGTTCCGTCCTTGCCCTGCAGTCCTACGCGCTCTCAGTCTCTCGGCCGAGGGGCCTGGACGCAAGCAGCCCCGCGAGATCGCCAAAATTCAGTTTCCTGGGGCTGTGACGGCTCCTGAAAGCCAGCGGGGTCCCCAGCAGCCAGCCCGCCCCTCTGTTCAAGGACGAGGAAGCACCTCCCCTCCGCTGCGTGCAGCCCTCGTCCCCCTCCCAGAGCACCCCCGTGCTCCTTGCCCACTTCTCCCAGGTTGGGGCACTTCCTTCGGCGGGTTCCTCACACGGCTTTCCGACCACGGGCACCCCGACTTCTCCCACCTCTCCCGCCGCTGCTGTAAACTAAAGCAAAGCCTCGCTGGGGCCTAAAGCATTTCTGGACATGAAGTCCGCCACAGGAGCGTTTCCTGTTGGATTCACATCTCCCCGGGCCGTCGGAGAACGTGTTTGGTGTGAGGCCGTTTAACGACCACCCTGCCTCAATCCAAGTGCGACGAGACCTGCGCGCACCCCGGCAGTCCCCGCTCTCCACGCACCTGATTTCCGGTTGACCTGATTCTGTGGAATGATGATCTGGCACGAGTTGGCATCGTTTGTATTCTTGATCGGGTGGCTCAAGATGCAGATTACCCGAATCACTTGGCCGACCTTCGTTACGCGGTCCGAGACGTAGCTGGGGTCGCAGATGAGCTGTTTGCAGCGAGCAACCTGCAGAGACAGACGGACCTTGAGTGACCACCGCGCGGAGGCGCGCGCACAGCCAGCCAGAGGTGAGGAACGGGCCGATTTTGAGGAAAACCAGGAGTGGTTTGAGGTGGCTGTTCCTGCATCAGGTTCTTGTTTCACTGCCAGCAGCAAGCTTCAACTTGGGCAATCCAAACCTCAGTGCGTTACTCTTCAAAGGCTACGTAGAGCTGCGTGATCGATCGCACCTTCCCCTTGTCATTCAGCGCACAGTCGAGCTCTAACCACCCACTACACAGTCCAGTCCTTCCAGCCTAGGCCTCTAACTTGCTGCGGTTGAGGCTGAACCAAACAGATAAGAATGGACCAGTTTGCATTAGAACTCATTTTTACAGGAACAGTTTACTATTTGACCAATTTGAAGCCTCCAGGCCTCCTGCACTTGGGCACGTCAGTCTATAGCGTGGATTATCACCTCCGCTGCTAGCCAGGACACGTCATCCCCTACCCAGAAGGGACACGTTACCCTACCGGCAAGCGCTAAACTGTCCTGCGAAGCTCCCGCTCCAGCTGGGAGCACATTTATAGCTTCTAAGCAGCTCGCAGCACTCTCGCTAGCTTTATATTGCCAGGTTGAGAAGAAGCCGCAGAAAGGCTGCGTGCCAGCTGTCTGAGCAGCTAATACTTAATGTCAAGGGCAGAGCTGGTCTCATACCCGGGGTAGACACAAGCAGGCAGCTCCTTTCCACTTTAGCCAGCCTGATTTATTCAGAAGGCAACCTTGCCAGCCCACGGAGACTTCATTCTGACTCCTGGAGTAGGACTACTGTACTGCACTCCGCGCACCATGGAAACATCAACGTGTCTTACACAAGTTGGCACAGGGAAAAACGGCACTGGCCAAGCAGTTTTGGTCCTAGGGCTCCGATGAGGGTTTTCCCACTGCATTTGTTCCGATGAATGAGCAACAGCCTCAGTTTTGAGAGGCAAGATGGGGGGTGGGGAGTAAGGAAAGAACTGGAAGGTACCGTACCTCCCCTTCAGACTTCACACCAACCACTTTGCCATTTTCTATCACAATCTCTTCAATGGGCTTGTTCAGCATGTAGGTGCCTCCATATATAGCACTTAGCCTGCAAGAGGAAAGCCACTTCAGCATGTTCCACAGGTGTGTGTGTGTTTGGTTTTTAACGGCCCTCCCAGCCCCTTGTTTCTGTTCCACTTGCACAAACCACACATTAGACTTAAACTGCTCCAAAATACGCTGCTGAAACATCTACACAGCAGATGCTGTCTGCTGTTCTTTCTGCAAGGCATCAGCTGGTATTTCGAGCAAGTTATAGACAAAATTACATCCAGCTAGAAAGAATCTGCTTGGTGCGACCCAGACAGTCCTACAGTGCAAGAGCTGCAGGCTACACCACGTAGGCAAATCCAACTTCTCGGATAGACGAGATGCTGCAAGCAGCATCTCTAAGCAAACCCAGAACTACCGCCACTAACAGGAATCGCGGTAAACAAGCCCGGAAAGAAGCAACCTCACGCGGAGGAATTGCTTCTCGATTAAGACAGCGAGAGAACCATTAACGACTGCGGTATTTTTATACGGCGTCACGTTCTGGAAGCCTGACCGCTGACTCCACACATCTGATCCCCCACCAGGTGCCAGAGCAGGGCTGAGAAAACACCAGAGTCCAAAACCAAGTTCTCACCTTGCAAATCCCTGGGGCAGCTCTCCAAGGCCATAGAGGGGATAAAGGTACGGGCTTTTACCGTATCTAGCCAGCGACTCGCTGTAGAGCTTAATCCTGTTGATTGTTTCTTGGCATGGTTGATCTAGATAGCTGGAGAGGGCAGTTACGTGATTTGCAATGTTTCACAAACCAAGACTTACAGCAGAATACACTCAGAGAGCAAAACATCTACTTCCTGTGAAGTTTCCTTCCCCACGCTCCAGCTGCTCCTGGCAAGTATTTCCCTGGAAGTTCCCTTTTTGAAGCATTTAAGCGTCACAAGGGGTTTCACTCAGGAAGGAGATGCTTCCTTAACCCCAGGAACCCACAAAGTTTAAATATCCCATCAGCAAAGGACCCGGTATTTTGAGATTCATGCAGCACCCAGGGACAGAGGCACTTTGCGAGACATCCTACCCTCAACTCACAAGGCCTGTGCTGTAAGCACCCAGCACCCCAGCTGATTTGGGGCAGCAACTGAACCCACACTTACTCGTCAGTCCTGTAGAGCGCGAGGGCATGGCCAGTGAAGTCTATAACATCCTGCCCCAGGTCAAACTTCTTATACACGTCGCGCATGGTGGTCTTCTTGGGATCAACACCTTCGAAAGTTCGGGGGTCGTTCTCATCAAAGTTGGCAACGTACACTAGGAATTTCCTGAACCGGCGTTTCTCGAACAAGCCCATTAAGCCTAAAAACAAGGTGTTTCGTCAGAACTCACATGGCTACTAAATGGCTTTTCCATTGCCACAGAGCATCAAGAAGCAGGTAAGAACCGCTGAGTGTTTCAAACATCACTTGATAACCTGGAGTTTGCCCTTGAGGACTAACCAAGGCTCTCTGTTCAAGCAGGAGACAAACATCTGCCAAGCCAGTCCGCACTGACAGCTGTCCTGGCATACCGGACCTCAAGCGGTGGTACGGCCAACTTTTTTCCAAGGCATGGCTGGAGGCCAAGCTTCTACACACTACTCCCAGCTGGGGGAAAGCTTGGAGAGCAGTTTCTACTTGGCCCGATGTAAAGCCCGACCTGAGCTTCCCTAAGCAGGGACCTGTGTTTGGCATCTACCAGACTTCGCATCATCAAAGCGCGGTGATGAAAGCTCCATCAAAACAAGCGGTGCTGGGCTCTCCTGCAGCCTCGCCAAGGAACAAGCAAGCGCTGCGAGCGTCAAAACTTCAAACGCGAGATTGGACAAGGCACCATTTATGCGTTTTAATTTTTTACAAATTGGAGAAGCAAAACTGGACTTGCTCAAACTTGAAGGCAGAGACAGCACCAAAGGCACCTCCTACTTCTGCCAGTAAGAGTCTCTCAAGCACGAGACCGCTTACGAGACAGCAGCGTGGCCAAATTGAAGGAATGACCGATTACTTCACAGCAAGCAGGAATATCTGCCATGAGGAAGGCTCCAAGGTACAGACAAGCCACATACTGGGAGCCTTATTTGCAGGATTTGCTCCATTATGAGACTTTTCGGAGATGCTACTAAATACATCCCGCACCTGAAGCCAATGGACTACCCTCTGCTAGCTCCTAATGTACTTCACTGCACTACTATGCTCGGTAGTTTTATCTGAAGAGTGAAATTTAAGTAGACAACAATTAAGATTTGAGCTAGGTGCCTCATGTCGGAATTAGTCATTCCAATTTGTCTGCTGACAAATGTGACATTTTTCACACACGCGATTCCATCCAACAAGGACCCAACATTAAATATTTATGGCAGAGCTGGGAGCATAAGCCCCAAATGTAACCTCTTGAGGAAGTAAAATACTGCCAGATTCTCACCAGATGAGCCATAGAACAGGCAGCTTGCCCGGCTCCATTTGAAAGCTCCAAGAAAACAGTAACTCAAGGCTCAAGAAGCCCAAGACTCACACTGCAAGTGGTGTTTGAAGTTAAATGAGATGCAGAAGAGTCCTATGCTAAGCGCAGCTTGTTACTGAGGTGGAGTCTACACACAGTACCACGTGAGAAGCATCAAGAATTCTTTGCTACATGAGCACAGAATATCCTGAAATGTGGGTGGCAGAGACTTGTCTTGCCTTTGTTTAGAGATGGTAGCCTCAGGAGGAAACAAAGCAAGGTGCAAGTACTCACTGGATGCCAAGGCTTCTGCCTCAGTGGAAGGAACTTTGTAGATCTTTCCTCCCTTGTAGACGAAGCTCCCCTCGATCACCTTGAAGTCCAAGTAGCGAGTGACTTCTGTGTAGAGCAGCATCTTTACCAACTGACCTGGAAAGGAGGTTTGGCACAAGTCAACCGGCTGGTCCGTAGCCAGAAGCCAAGAGGACAGTGCTTCTCACAAGGCAGGCAGTTCTTCCAACACAGCGAACCCTTCAACAGCAGCGCCACGTTCAACCCACACAGCCCTTCCTTACACCTCTGTGGAACATACAGGGTGTGGCAGATACTCACTAGTGAATTATGAGGCAGTTTCAAGGCTTTCTCACAGGCAATTAACAGCTTCCTTTCCACTCCTGTGGTTTCCATCAGTCCTCTGAGTAAAAGCCATCCTGCAGCATGTTAATGCACTGCAGAACACTGCTGCTCTTTGCTCCCTGTAGTTCATTCACACCAACATGACAAACAAAGTCATGTCTCTGGACCGCAGCAGCTCCTCATCCTCGCTATTCAGATCTAGCACAGCCTGCGTATTAGCTGTCCAGCCAACTTACCACAACTTAGCCCCTGGCTTGCGAGCAGCTAGTGTCACCATATGCCCACTTACCTGTCCCCACCCACTGTCACATCCGCAGAGGGATGCTGTCCCTTAGAAATGCACCACAATGCCTGTGCCAACTGAAAGTAAGCTGAGACTAGAGTAACCAAACCTTGACTGGAATCTATCAAGTCTTCCACTGCACTAGCCTGGAGCAAGACTGGCCCTACACAATACATCTATCCCCTCATGCTTTAGGGACAAGAGATTCCAGTAGCAAGCAGTTGGTATGTGGCGAAGGGAATTGCCCCTGAACTTGCTTGCATTGATAACCACTTCACTGATACTGGATTTGGTCTAGAAGACCTGTCCCAGTACTGGAACACACAGACTAAGGAATGAGGATCTGTAGCATCAGTAAGGGATGACAGAGTATGCAAGCCATAAAACAGGAACAAAGGGAATTGACAGTCACCGTGGAATCAACCGTTTCTTCCTAAGCCATGGAAGAATAACAACACACAAATTCAAGGCATTAACTTTGGCTAGAAATGCAAACACGTTAAGAGAGGATGTTGCAAAACGGACAGTCAAACCTTCCAGACATGCCGTTGCTGCACACTCCAAGCTGGAGCCACCTCCCGTGCTTGAAATGCCCACAGCCAAAACAAGTCACAGAGCAGAAGCCGTGGTGCTTCTGACATAAAGGCATGCAGATCAGCTCGAGTGAGCTTTCCACAGCTCTTTGATTAATGCTTCAACAAGTTCATGAAGAGATGGCTGAAGGGCTGTTTATTTGATTACAGCACTGAACACTAAGCTTACGAGGCAGATTTGGGAGCTCTGTATCGCTTACCGTTAGCCATAAGGAATTTTGGAATTAGGTCCACGTTCCAGTCTCTCCCTCGCCCCATGGATTCTGGTGGAGTTCCTGGTAGATTAAACCTTTTGTAGAGCTTCGGAGAGAATACAAAACTTATTATAGCAGAGGAAATATCTACGGGTATAATTTCTCCCACACATGTACACACTTTCCACCCCCACATCTCCCCAGCTGAACATAAGCTCTTCACAGCAAGCTTTTGGCCAGCGTTTTAGCTCCAGTTTGATTTTTGATGCAATACACAATGCACATCCAGTAAATTCTTACAGTAAGAATCAGGCAGCATTATTCTGCTCATCCAGTCTTTCTTCCTCCAAGGCTTAAAGCTTGGGAATTTATGACCTGCTGAACCGAAATACTGCATAACATAGCTAAAGGTAATCTGATCAAAGTGCCTACTTCAGGAGAGGGCAAGCTCCTCCATATACTTAAATCATATTCCCCAATATAAATATTTAACCCAGTTAAGCAGCAAGGAGAGCAGTGATTTCCTGACACCTGATTAATCAGCCACCCTAACAGCTTTAGGGGTACACAATCACAGGGTGCAAGCACTAACCAGATGAGATGGCGTTTATCTAGCTGGAAGCGCTCACAGACCAAGGACCAAGCGTAACATCAAGGCACAACGAGCACACAGCATTTCTTAGGCCAACGTTTGCCAGCAAGCGAGGCAGTAGCAATTTAGCCAAAGAGTTTTAACGTCAAGCTGTCAGGCGTTACACCTCTGAACGATCGCTCAAGTGCTGCATGCTTGAATCTTGGCTGGGAACTACAGAAAACAAGTGCTATCTACCAAGTATAAACATACACACTGGTTTCTCCCCCACTGCTATCTGGTGTGGAAGTGCCATAAAACGTTCTTACTCAAAGGAAACCCTTAGGAGTAATTACTTCGAATCCACCCCTAGGATAGCTCAAAACAAAGCCCCCTTTATGTGCCTGGGGAGGACACAATAGGCGGGTGTCAGCCTCTGTACTTACATCCTCCAGGGGTGTAATAGATGCGCTTTCCCCTCCATAGTAAGAGTTACGATCCATGTGAAGGACTTTCTTTCCATTCACTGACATGATCCCGGAGAGGATGCATTCCTACAGAAAGAGGAAACAAAAGGATGCAAGGGACATGTTAGTTGCATTTGAGCCATTTTTCCTAACGACACTCTCTCAAAGAGCATGTTCAGACTGTCTGCTGCATGCCTAGATGGGAAGGTACCTGCACAGTCCTTTGAAAACGAACACACCAGTTGCCTCACTCCACAATTAAGACATACATGCTGAAAGACTTCTATTTGAGACAGATTAACCCCTTACTAGGTTTGCTGTCTGCTCTGGGCAGCCCAACCAAGAGGTTTTAACTACACAACCACCACCTAATCAGACCTGCCCTGAGGAAGCTTCTAGGAAGTTCATGAATTTGGGCCAGATTAGGGAAACCTATACTTCTAAACCACCAGCTATCAATTTAGGGATGTCCATACAGGGGCAGCACCCTCGTTTATGGGTGACAGCAGGAACATGAAATCTTACCTGGACTTCAGTTAGTCTCCGCAAAACCTCAGTCGCTGATACTTGCCACACTGCGACATGCAAGAGAGTCAACAGCTACTCTTAGAGGGTAGAGGTAGCATACAGAATAGATTAAGCCATCTGGGAGCTTTATCGACTCAGTAGATACTTTGGTATCCTTGCTATGTACCCAGTGAGATTAAAAACACTGAGATTCCTTTGAGCAGCAGATCAGCTGCTATGACTGAGTGCAACACCAAGAGGCTGAGACTAACTGCAGAGGGACACAAGTTGTAGGTTGCAGCGCCAGCTAAGGACTTGCACAGCTAAATCCCCATTAAAACACAACTTTGCAACTAGCCCGGTCACCAGCTCTGGCATTCGCAAGCCAAAATGTTTACTTGCATATTTAGGACTGCTTATTGTGGAGGTTTTACTGATCTTTCTTGCTCTGCCTCAACTCTCCCCAAAGGCAGAATTACATCTGCAACTGAGTTCACATTCACCTTCACCATTATCTAATTTGTAGGTCCCAGCCATGTCTCACATTATCTTTCATTTGGCCTGTAAAACCCCACACCCAGCTGCTGAGAGATGCCACTGCTGCACATCTGCTCGCCCACGAGTGGAGGAGCCGTTCCTCCAAGAGAACCGGCAGCTCGGCCCTCCTGGCTGAGATCTGTGTCTCCGTGAGATCCTTCGTGTTTACTCCACGTGCATCTCGCCCCGCAGAGCACTCAGGCGTCTCCTCCTGTGTCAGTTCCTGCCCCCACTGCAGTGCGTAGGAGGCTTATTTCAAACTACGTTATAGCAACGCTGGCCAATACAGGTATCAGCGCACTCAGCCAAACCACAGGTATAACACAAAAAGTCTCCCACTGTATATTGTTTACATGACTTGCAAATCCTAACTCCAGTAAATCCTCGGTGTAAAGGAAGCTTTTAGAATCATCTTCAACTTCACCAGCCAAAGACCAACCCACGGTAAAGGCAGCTTGCACAAGGAGTTATTTTGTTCCAAAGTGTCCAACATCTGTAGGTGCCAGAGATTGCTGGCCTGAGGACTTGCTGTTCTTGCACTTCCAGGTGACAAAGGGCAAATCTTCTCTGCTGGGAGAGCAAGGCAATGCTAGCCAGCCTGTTACCCACCAGGATGCCACGGTAATTCAGCCAAGGCCCCAAAGAGCAAAGCCAGAGCGGCCTGCCTGGTGCACAGCAAGAAGGACACTCCAAGTTTAATCCCTGAAGTCTTGGGTGATTTAAAACAGTGCCCACAAGGCTTCACGGTCACCACACGGATCCTGAACAGAGTTAGCCACAGTACTTCCCACAAAACCGCTCCATGATCCATCAGCTGCTCCTTCCAATGCCATACCATCCTCCACAGACTCCAGATCCCTCATGTCCTACAAGGCCCCTCTACTTTTTCCAGTCAGGCTGAAGCAAGCAGAGACCCTTACAGCAGACACAGCTGCACCAAACCCTGTGTTAAGACACTACTCAAGAGCACCACGAGCCCTACGAGGCTGAGGAACCGCACAAGTGAAATTATAGGTAACTTTTATGGTGTCAGTTAAAACAGTAATGATTTACCACAGGCAACGTGGGACTATCACACCAAGTGCATCACCACTAGCCAGTGTGATTTTCTCAGTTAAGCCAAATTTCACAGAGCTCTATGCAAGGGCTCTGGTTTGACTCTCTGCTCTAACCTGCAGTTTTATTCCCCCTGGAACATCTTTCAAAACCCTGGCTCAGCAGCTCTGCCAGATGGTGGTACAGGACTGACAACCTCCATGCTGGAGCTGAGCCATGAGGAAGCCAACCAGGATTTCAAAACAAAATAAATACCAATTGGAGGGATGGAGTTACAGTAAAAGCTGCAGAAGCTACATTCTTCGGTCCAGATGTCAGCTGATTTCCTTCCTCCCTTTAAGGAAACTTCAAAGCATTTCTCGCTCTACCTTCTCAGAATAGCACACCCATCATTTCTTAACAGATTGCCTGCCCAAAATGCCAGCATCCCCCTCAAGCGAATTTGGGTATCACAAGATGTAAGAGGTCTTTAGCAGCTTTTCAATCTTATTTCATACCCATTGAGCACCGATATGGGGATCGAGGTGGAGGCATTACAATAAATGAGGCTTGGATAAAGTAGCATCGTATTCACTGTATCACCCAGGTTCCTGCAGAGCCCTGAAGCGCTGAAAGCCCGTGCAGGCCTTTCACCATCGCTTCCTTTCACAGCCGATGAGGCAACTGCACCGTCATAAAACACATGAGATGCACAATAGATTTATCCTCCTAGCTCAGCAATTCCTTTCGATGGCTGCGCTGGCTGACCGCTGCCTATACCCATCCACCGGTGCACTAGTCTGTGTCTAGGACCCACTTGATATGTCATGATGTCGTTTGGGTCAGGGAGCGAGGAAAACAAACAGCCTGTACCTATAAGGGAAGGGCTGGAAACAGTTTAGACTGCAAATAAAAAAGGGGAAGCGTCAGAGTTCAAATCTGTGGCTTTCTGACCATATTATAAACACCAGCACCAAGCAATCGGGGTAAAACTGAGCAGCTGCTGACAGCAGAAAGGGCAGCAAGACACAGCAGGGAAAGCTCCAGGTATCCAGCCGGGGTCGAACACAATCTTCGTGCAAATTACAGTCACGCTGTGCTACTATAATCCACAGCTTCAGGTTACGATGGGCTCCCAAGCGCTCGCATTGTGTTGCCGAATGAATGAATGACAGAGCAAGTCTTACAGCCGTCGATGTTGTCTGCAGCACCGCTCGGCCGCGTCAAATGGCCAGAGAGCACAGAACCAGAGAGCAACACACATCAGAAACGTAGAGANGGAAGGGCAAAGGGGTAACTCAGCGGTATTGGTGTTTCCACGCTTGCTTAAGACCATCAGCTTTTCCCTCACCTGCATGAACAAACCTGCACGCAAAAGCCTTCAGGAATCGAGGGAAGCAAGTAGGTTTACATGGATTTTCTCCAAGTAGGGTGGCAGTTCAGAAAGGCTCAGACTGACCGATGGAAACTTGACCCAGCGTCGGTCCATCTAATGGCGCTGAGGGGAGGGTTTTGCACAAAACACTTAGCAAAATCCCTTCAATTTTGAGAGCAGGTTCTGGCACAGCAAGAGCTCTGTCTTGGAAAGACAGGGCCAGGCCATGGTGAGCAAGAAGTTACGTGCAGCTCGTTAGCATCGCCCATTCTACCTCTAGCGTATGTCGGCTACATCTAACCACACTGGACTCCCATCAAGTAAGACTCAAAACTCTGTTTAGCCATACAAGCTGCAAAAGCAATTACTCGCTGCACTTGAGCAATCCCCTCCACTACCAGGGGATGATGCAAGGGACAGTGACACTCCACTTGGTCCTCACAGTCACCTTCATGTTCTTTATTTAGGCTCCATAAGCAATGAGGCCTGTGCCTATATGATTAAATAGATCTTGAGCCAAAGAGTTTGGCTACTCTGCTTCTATAGAAAGTGAGTATGTATCTTTGTGATGGATTTATGTAGCTTTAATGCAGCAAGGCAGCTGGCAGGTAAGAAGCCTAGTTCAGCGCACTGGTGCCTGCAACGAGTGAAAACCCAGCAGGAACATGGTGTTCATCTACTGGGGCTAAACAAGATAGTTTAATTATGCCCAACATTCATGTCAAATAATCCACCTCATCTGGAGCACAGAAAGCAGATAACGAACGCCTGTCACAGGGCACAGCATCTCACTCCCAAATGTCCCAGTGAGCGAGTACCGAACCATTTCCAGACCAGAGAGGTGTAAATTAAGGTGAACTGAAAAGACAAGTCTGAAAATAAAAACACTAGGTGTTCTCCAGCCTGCTGATTACCGCACCAGATTAAAAACGAGTTTGTGCAGTAGGTCTGGAGAAAGATGCTGCCTAATCTGCAATGCACGACGCACCTAGCAAGCCTAAGCCAAGGATCTTAAAGCTGTTAAGACTTGAGCAACTTGGAGAAGTCATTCCCACCAGCACCTCCAGGATACAGTAGCTGGAAGACCTACCAGCTCTCATGCTAGGGCAGCCAGACCCACCACCACCAGCGCTTTGCAGATACCTGCCCTGTAGTTAGCACACACAGCCCAACACTGCCACCACCGCTCAATGCATGGAGGGATCGGGAGGAACACAGTGCTCCAGCCTGAGCGCTGTGAAGTTAATTATATCTCGTGTAAGTTTGAGGCTGTCATATCCGGATTAAAAATGCGCTGGGATTATTTTTCCCCATACTGCTAAGACATATCTTTACAAGCTTGGCACTGCAATGGGGTCTCCAATTAGCAGACATAAGGGAAAAGCTGAAATATTTTGAGTGCCAGTAATCCCAGTCCTAAAGCTGCCTCAGCTCTTCATTACCGGTTGAAGAAGAGATTAACACCTGAAATATTCATGTTGCACTTTCAGATCCATCAAAACTGTAACTTATGCATGCACTCTTGTGCATTTACATAGCGGTGGCCCTGCAGACCCAACCAGAACGGCCACTGCAACGGATGTATTTGAGGCTCTTTTACCAAGGTTTCGACCATTTATTTTTTCTCTTTAAACCAACAACTGAACTTTCACTTTGGAAAGAGAAAGAAAAAACCCTCCAGATCAGCAGCCGCTCACTGCCTCTCCCGGCTGGTCTGGATTACAGCTATTTTACGGGCTTTGTACAAGTTCTAGCGATGGACGCTGGGACAAGTCAACCAGTAACTCTTGTGGGACAAGACATAAAATGGGCACAGCCCAACAGGTAGCCTGGCAGAGAGGCAGAGCACTTGAGTATCTAGCAAACAGGACACCCATTTTATGTCATTTTGTTCAGGCAGCATCAAGGTGGGTACTTGAGATGCAAGTCAGGCTTTTCGGAGAGGAGCCACAAACTCACTGTGCTACAACAGTAGCCTGGTGGGACTCCAACAGTATAGTCCATTTCTGCAAGGGCCAGCTTTAAGGAAAGGGTGGTTGAAAACATCAGCTGAAGTTTCATGACAGTTCAAGGCTCTTGGGAAAAGGAAAGAAACAACTGAATGTGTTTATGCAGCGCATTTTCCAGTTCCTTCTCCTCAGGAATCAACCTTCAAGCTTCCAGTCTGATACCTCATCTGACTGCAGAGAATTTTGTAGCCTAGCCTGAATCAGGCTCTGCTCCGACACTACTCGCCAGTCACAACGGTTGAGCCAACACTATGCATTTTAGGATCGGAACATCCTGGCTGCACCAGGACCTCTGGTTTCCATTCACTTGCTTTTCCGCACGAGCTGCTCAAGTCGAGATGAATTCCATCCTATTCTAATTGGTATTTCAGAGGTAAAGCCTGCACATCAGAAGGAAAACAAGTGCTCCTGCACACTCTCAGGCTCTGGAGTTTGGTCAGCACACCTTAAAATACGGCCGTAATTTATTCCTTTTAACTCAACTGCTGATCATTAGCATTGGCTTGTCTTAAAAGTGATTTCACAAGAGGCCTTTTGTCAAATTTACACTGGCATTTGTCAGTTTGAGATTAAGCGCAGTGCTTACTAACTTGATACCACAGCTCACTCTAAAGCATAAATTAACATTTTAATGCAGCTCAGATCTATTGGAGGCCCCTTCACTAGAAGCTCATTATATTTCACCTCCCCAGAAGTCCGTTTCCCGGCTTTGGTGAGCCAGAGACAGGTTTTAGGACAGACTGCAGCTTTCCCTATCAAAGGGAAGAAGCTTTTGCCTTTTAAGTCACTCCTGCTACCTCAAAGGAAGAGCTTTTAGAGAAAAGAATGAAAGCAACCAGGAAAGTTGGGTTTACCCTAGGGCAGCAGCTGGGAAGACGCTCCCACACTTTGCACATTTTCTTTGTGCCACATCCTGGTTTTCTTACCATTATTCCCTTACTCAAAACAGGGGGAATGATAAACCAGATCTGCCTTCAGCAGCCGTGCCCCAGTCCTGTGTCAGCAGACGCGATGCCTTCACCACTGTGGCAGCCCCGTCAATCACAGCACCAAAGCCACAGTAGGAAGCGCATGTATTTCTATTTACCATTACCATCAACAGGGGAAGTGGGGGAAATCCCTCACGGCCAACCCCAAAGATATCTCTTTGTCTAGCCACCTCTCCCCGTTAACAGGAGGAAACAAAAGCAGGAAAGGCTATTTAACTGCGAGGAAAACCTCCTCTCCACCATATTGGATTTTCTTCCCCCCTTCTTCAAACAATGCCTTTTATTTGTAACCTGCAATCCACCCTTCAGCCCCTACTAAACCCACAGCAGATAAACTAGAGTGGCCCCAGCCATCTCCCCGGTTCGAAGGAAGGCAGGAACCAGAAGAAAACCNTTTTTTTTTTTTTTTTTCCGCTCAGCAGCCTGCAGCGCGGGCTGCATCCTCCACAATAGGACAAAGCCTCACCATGGCTCATCCCCCTCCCTCCGCCGCACCCCCAAGTGCCATCAGCTGTCAGCTTTCCTCAGGGATGACCGAGATA
>VYZV01041657.1:0-93551 GCA_013401275.1 Pandion haliaetus | reverse complement strand
ATTCAAGTTTTATAACCTTGTCTTTATCACCTTTTTTGATAAATATCACAGTCTAAATAAAACAAATGGAACAGTTTCATTTTGTCAGCTAGGATTAAGATAATATATATTTAGCACACAAATAGCCCACATAGTGTTGTTTTAAGCAGGATTGAAAACATTTTTTTTTTTTCACTTCTCAGAATCTTCAAGGCACTGCAAATTTTTTAATCAGACTTAGTCTGAAAACTCAAAACTGCACGTATGTTTATGACTCAGAAATGGGGTTTGGGACCCAGCAAGAATCTTCCTTTCAACTACTACAAAATTATTCCATTTGAGTTTGGTTGTTTACATTTGCTCCAATTTGCTCACATTTTGAATGACAAAAAAATTAAAAAGGCAGACACCTTGAAGAACTGCCTAAAGGAAATGTGATATTTTGATCTTTTAAATGTTTTTCCACTGATATAACATTTGGATTTGTCAGTTTTCTTCTTTAAAAATTTACTTTCAACAAATCATCATCATCTTTTCAAAATTTCAGAAAACAGTTCATCGACAGGCCTAATTTGGAGCTCAGAATGGCACTGTCCATCCTCAGCAGTTATTTATTTTCCAGCTTACTTTTACAAATAAACCCAATGAGCTTGCACTGCTTCTACCTTCACTTTTAATATGCTATATTTTATGGTTTTTTTCTTGCAATTCTCAGAAGCATTTCCAGAGTTTTGCTTATTTGGTTTTATAGTTTCCTTAGGCAGAACTTTCTCTCTGGTCAAAAGTGTGTTGCCAGCATGCCTACTGATTTCTGCAGCCACTGGATTAGGCCCATATATTAGCTGTGTCTTTCATTTTTTCCAGCAATTCTAAAAGATTTGCAGGGATGCTTTAAAACTTGTGAACCTCTCCATTGTGGCAATCTATTCCTGTACCATACAATCCTTTCATTATACTGGAGATGAAAGTGAAGTAAATATCAGTAAATTAAAGCTAAAATTATTTTGTTTAACCTTTTAAACCAGACTGTATTTGTAATATCATGTGCTTCGGAGTCTACAAAAAAGGATGAAGGTAATAAACATCACACAAGACTTGGTGTTTTAACCGAGATATAACTAGGAGTGAGGAGATCAACATTTTATTTCTGACTCTGCTGATCAACCCCCAAAATATGAGTAGCATCCCTGAGGCACTGCCCCTGAGTAATACTTTTTCCCTGCCTCAGAGAGACATCAGGGCATCACTTACTCACATTGACAGACAATTCTAAGACTTCTAAATGGAAAAGCTAAACACCTTTTAACTATGGATGGTGTTGCAAACCCTCATCAGCTACATTTTGGAGGTCTGAATCAAGAATAAGACTTCATTCTACCTCAGAGTAACACAGTTTCAAACCTCAGTCCTTTTTCTGTAGCTATCAGGAAAAGCTTTTATTAACTATAATGAAATTGAGATCAAACATTTGAAGACTTTCACAAGATATATTTGCTGACTTTGACTGTAGATGAATGGTAGACAGCAATAATTAATCAAGAAGTATTTCTTACACTTGCTCCAGAGTACTTTTCCACAACACTTCCAACTCTTGTGATGACAGATAATCCACAAAGCACCCTCACTTTTCCAGATTATTTGGCATTTCTTCAAGGAATATAAAATCAATAAACAATTAATAAGACCAGCAATGGAAAACATTAACTGACTTCAGCTTTGCTGATTCTTGTACTCTCTAGCAGATGATCCCTCTAGAACTAATGGGAAAATTCTGTTTCTATTGAATAAAAGGTGCAATGAGCCTCCATCTTTAAAAGACTTGAACTAGAAATTCAGGGTCTATGTGATAACAGACCCATCTCCCCTTCTTGAAGATGCTATTTAAAAATAAATAAATGAACAAACAACTCTTAATCTTACTTTGAAGATTTTACATCAGGCTCTAGAGAGAAACCAGGCAGCTTTCCAAAAGAATTTTTACAGTCAGCACACTGAAAGCAGTCTATCAGTAATAAATGGGGAAAAAGTAAATTCAGCTGAATTAAAACTGCCCTAGAAAAAAGGAAGAGAAGACAACTGTGATGATCAAGAAGAAAACTGGACATATGGTCACCTTATTCTGCTGCTAAAAAGTGCTAATCAATCTCAAGGAATTAACCCAGTTAAAACAAAAAAGAAATGCCACTGTAAATAAATGTTATAAGCTATGTGCACCTGGGCTGCTGGGAGACCAGTCAATAGGAGTAGTTAATTTTTTTCCTAGAGGTCTATGCATTGTCACATCAGCACCTTTTTAAATGAAGGCACTACTGGGGACTACACAAGAGAGGGGGGTAGCAGGATATAGTCAATACGAAAATACTGTCATTTTCAAAGTGTCTAAGGTTACCAAGAGGCTGGGGCAAAACTGACTTACCTGAGATCAGTGAAAGCTTTAAGAGGCACAAGGAAGGTATGGATGTGTCCTGTTAGATGACACTACCCTGGAGTACCTGAGGAGCTTTTTTAGAGAGCAGTCGCCTTCTGAAATATATACTTTATCAATAAATCACACTTCACTTAGATGAAGTTTCTCAAAAATTGTCCTCCTGATGAGAAAAGGTTATAGGCTTCATATCATAAATGGAATAAACTGCAGAATTTCTACAAGTCCAGATTTTTTTTTTATGAAGGGAGAATGCTTCCAAGTCTTCATTCTCCTGGTTATATACTCTCATTCTTTTCTTCTCAGCCCCAGTGCTGTCACATGTAATCAAACAAAAATTAAGACTAGCAGATGAAACAATAATGGAAATCAAATGCAGAATCTGGTTTCCAGCAGGACAGCTTCTATTCTTATTGAAAACGGGCAGAATTTCAGCTTATTTAACTAAAAATAACTCAGAAATGTCCTAAAAAGCTCTATATATTTACATGCACTCTAGTTCTGTCATCTCCATAACACAGATAGGGAAATACGTTGGCAATCACCACTGTTTTCTTTTAGCTTATCAGTTGTGTTTCTCCCTTATAAAACCCAAGGAATGATGTACATAGGGGTCTCCTCCTGCTCTTAGATACTATAGGGCAGACCTGGCCAAAAAGAAGAACCCTGCATGTGAAGGTACACAGATTAAGTGACCTAACTAGATGTTTCACATTCAGCTTTTGTGACTAGATTCATGGTAGAGATAACTCTTACCTGTGTGCAAATGCTCCCCATTCCTCAAGAAATAATCAGTGAACATTCACTGGGCTCCTGTGGAAGGAAGAATGATCTCACACCACAACCACCACATGTGGAAAGACTGGGAGAAATTGTCCTGCTGATCTTCGAGAACCTTGTCACCATCACCTGCTTTCCCATCCTTTTTAGCTGTTGGTCTTAATTCAATTGATTGCATACAAATTAGGTTATAGGTTAAATTTTGTTTTCTGATCCTCTCAATGTTTTTGAAAGGATGCAGGAGAAGTAGAGGAAGAATCTGTATATTTAATTAATATATCTGCCACACACAGAAAAGGTATGAAATAAGAATATCTAAAGCACTCAGCATTCACCTAACTTAGGATTTATTTGATTGACATCATCAGTAAAAATCTTACTGGTTTCAGTGAGACTGGGGCAGTACCAAGTCCTTTTGAAAGTCCTGTTTTCCCTTTCAAAAAGTGCAAAACTTTCTAGTAAGTTGCACTGGAAAAATGATCATCTTTATCTTTCACAGAGGGGAGATACTAGTCTTTATCACATTCTTATATAATACATGGAAATATTTTTTTAAAAAATCACAGCACTGCCTCTGCAAGAAATCTGTATTAGCGGAGAGAGGCACTTTTCATATTTACATCTATATATTGTAAAAAGTAAAATCAAAACCAAACACTCAGCCACTTATAACCACGTGGTCTTAACCATCTACGGACTTCTGTGACATTGCAAACTCTGTGTCCCAAAACTCTTTAATATAAAAGCAGTCCTATTATACATGGCTACTAATCTGCTCTGAGTTGTTTCTGCTATTGAGGCACTGCAAACAAGAAAACTATGTTCTGTTCTTTAAATAACAGGAACAATAGAAATGCACAGTTATTCAATATCATCCTGCCTTCTTTTACCTGAAGTATTATTTTCTGATGCTGGGTTTTTTTCAGCCATCTCTAAGAAATAAACCTGTAAGAAAGAGGGTCATATTATTTCTGAATCTGAAATTTTCATAACTTCATGTTAAGTCTAATCTTACTTAACAGCTCTTTTGATGGCCATTAAGATGGCACTAACTGAATACAATTCACAGCTGATACTGTATTGGAAAGGCTGGCAAATATAAGACATAATATCCACATTTATTTGAGGCACTTTTCCAAAAAAAATAAAGCTCCCACTACTAGAAAAATGCAGGTCAATAAAAAAAGTAAAAGGACTGACCTATACCTGGCAGAGAAAAATAATATTTGCTGATGCCTGCTAGAACAGATAACCATGTTCCACTGAATGCCTATGAAAGTGGAAAGTGAAAGAATTAGAGAATAGATTCTTGTTTGGTGGGTCCCCAAACGGGGGCAGAGGGAGGACCAAAGTGCCTGTATATTGTACAGTCCATTCTTTGTTATATGTAAAAGGGATGCACACTGGAACCAGAAGCTTTTTCAGAAATGTTTAAAGCAATAAAGTTAATGGTATAAAATATCCGTGAAGAGATCAGATTCTTATGGGTACATTATTTTGTTACAGGGAATAGAAGAGGAGCCCTTGAGGTCATTTTTCATGTATTTGCCTCCAAGGGCACAAGGAAAACTTGCTATAATGTGTGAGGATTTAACTGCCAGAACGACCCTTCAATGTACCAAAGCGTGACCCCTTTTTCTTCACGTAAGCCTCTAGTACACAATTACAGCCCCTTTCTCTAAAACAGAGACTCTGTGGCTTTATCAATCTGCCAGGCAAAAAAACCCAACCAACCCAAGTGTTTCTCCCTCATCCTGTATGATCAAGCTAAAATGGCATCTTGAATCAACCAGTGATCTGGTTGATTCCTCACCTGAATGTCTACATGCAATTCCTTTCCCCATCGCCCACCACAAAGCAGCAGCCACTACCCTTAGTGCCTTGCACAGACGAAAACACAAGCAAGCACTTACACATCTGTGTCCTTTCCAGAAATCTCTCACATCAGCTTTTTTTTGTGAAGCTTACTGCAGTGACTACATGTTGCTTAAATCTATGACAGCCTGGAAAGGCGAAAAAGTAAAAGTGCCTACATAGTCCATCGACACAGTGTCAAAATTTAACCCTGCTTTCTGGGCCACTGGTATGGAGAAAAAAATCCTGTCAGACATGGGAGAATCAGAAAAGGATCCAAAAAGCCAGTGTGCTAAGGCCCATTCACACACAATCAGCATCAAATGAAGTACAGGTGTCCCAATCCAATGTCAGGGAAGGTTTCGATATGATCCCAAGTATGAGATTAAGACACAAACGAGGTCAAATGCCGTATACCCAAACCAGCTTTTGTTATCAAAAGTATCAAATAGTAGCAATAGAAGAGAGCGGAAGAAAAAGGCAGAAATCAAGCAAGCAGTTGGGATAGAGTTGCAAGAACAGTCACCACCATGGATCCAGCAGTGTCCAGTTGGTCCTCAGTCTTCAATTCTTCGGTGGTAGGTGCACACCACGGCTTGTCTCCACAGTTTTTTATAGGGCATAGTCCGATGCATGCACATACGTACTGTTCATGCACTGTCCACGTGCTGCAGGTTTCGTCTATCACACAACCTCCGTGTGATCAACACCTGAAACCAGTAGTTATCATGCTTCGCTGGCTCCAGCCCGTTCTCCTCCCCTAGATGCCTCAGTGGCCTTATCGGCCAGAGGAGTATCCTGCTTAAACAAACCATCCCAGAGACAAATGGCATGAGATAAACAGTTCATGGTTCAGTCTGTCACAGCAAACAACCTTTGAGACAAATGGCTTCAGATGCCAATTCAGTCTCTCACAACAAGGACAAGGATATGGTCTTCCATTCTACCCCTCAAACTTTCAGGAGGAAATTTTTGAGATTCGGGATCTGAACTCTTTCCTACAGGCTGGTGCCTGCATCCATTCTTTTAACTATGATCCCTTCTGAAAGAGTAGCCAGAGGAGGTGGCGGCAGGAGCTAGCCCCACCTTGTGTAACAGCCAGCTTGTCCCTGTACCTGCCCAGGAACTGGGCAGTCAGGTCTTTTCTCTGCTTCGGAGGGGTCCAGCTGCCGTGCGTAGCACTATATAATCTACCCAAACACTGCTACAGGCAGTGCTTAATAAAGGGAGCAGATTCCAGGTCTTCCTTATTTTAGGTGAGTGCCTTAATCCATGTTTCCTCTAAATTGAGCCTTCAACTGTTTTCTATCTCATTTCAACAGGAGAAATGGTGAGTGCCAACACAATTACTTTCTTCAGGCTTATTCTACTGACAGATATTTTGAGATGTTGCTTTGTACATTCAAGGAATGGCATGGAATTAAACCTGAACTTGCATGTCTAACAACAGTGGCTTACCCATGTGTTTACAAAAAGAGACACAATAACTCCTTCATGTTTTTAAAAGAAAGTAGTGGCATTAGCTGGTTTTTTGGAGCATCATCTACTGTGAGCATCATCTCAAGATGCTGAAGGATGTCCTGAAGGATGTCTAGAGTCTCCCTGGATGTAAGCACTAAGGTGGACATGGAAGGACTTGGCTCTGTCAAGACAAGGATGCTTCTCGGTATCTTCAGAGGCACATGGTTAGCCCGATCTTAGGATAAACCTATTCAAAGTTAGAAAAAGTTGAGATGGACAGTTAATACATGTATATTCCATCTACATTTTTTTACAGGTCTTGTCCTTATCATCTACTATGTTTGTATCCCAAAGTCTTTAAGGTCATAGTGAATATTCTTCCAGGATGTGATATCTATGTGAGAGGTGAGGCAGAGTGCTCAAACCTCCATGCTCTAGATTTGAGAAGTTTGCAGGACTGGTGAAAGTAATTGGATTATGTGAAATTAGACAAAATGTATATTAACCACGTAAATATGCTGTGCTTCTGTTGTGACATCTCCAGTGTTATTGCACAAGAAATGCCTTGCATATGTGGCACAGACTCTGCTTCACACACCTGAGCAGAGACCTGAGTGCATCCCACAAATCAGAATTTTAAAAGGTAAGTATACAGCTTGCTCAGTAATAAGCAGGCATCCTAATGAATGCACGCTCATGAATCATGTATATACATTACCTTATCTGGGTCTTGTAGGGCATCAAGAGGCTTAGAATTGTGATGTGGGCAATTTTCAACTAAATCTGCCAAAAAATATATTACTATTTTCCTTGTCAACATAATAAGTGAATTTTAAGGCCCATCCCTGTTATCTTCGTCAGAGGATCTGATGACTGGATATAATTTTTATAGGAAGCCATGAACAATAGACTGAACAGTGCAATGTGGGACTTGGCCTTGAGCACCTTTAGATCATTCTGGTGATTTTAGCCACTCTGCATTACTTCACTTCATAAGTAATACCAATAATAAGAAAAAAAAAAGGAATTCTCAGATAGCAAAATGTATTTGCATATTCAGCCAGAGAATGGGTGACAGAGTCTGGATGGCATTCCTACAGAACAACAGCTTCTTTGTCTTCTTTCTGCCGTACACGCTACAGACCTTTCACAGTTCTGTTTGCATACATGCTGTGTAGTCTTTCTCCCTTGATACTGCATAATCAAAGGTAAGGAAAGTAAGTAATATTGAGGTGTTAGTCCACAAGGTACTTTGTTGTTAAAATTTCTTCTACTAGTGCTGACTTATAAACAACAAAAGGGAGAAAGAGGCAGGAAGCAGGGATTCTATTACTTTTTTTTTTTTTTAATAAAGTTCATTAATCAATACCATCTAAGAAGGAGGAATAAATTAACCAATTAAAAACAATGGTTTTTCCTCTAAAGGAATTTTGTAGCAAAGCAATGGAGAATAACTTGGAGTAATGTATATTGAATTGCAAGTCAGAATTGTAACAGCAAGTATACATATGGAGCTGGGAAAAAATTTAAGTCCATTAATTTTCTACCAGAAACACCCGAAGGAAATTCTTTTGCAAAAATATCCAGAAACAGTGTTTCCATTTTTCAGTCAAGTCTGCCCAGCAAATATATAAAAATTGGAAGGACATGCAAAACTACTATACAGTATTTTTTCAAAAAATAGGATTTACCTATGAAATAGTCATGCTTCTCACTACTTATATTTAAGCAGCATCCCAAGACCAGTTGTATTAATTTTAATGGCATAAATAGGCTTATAGACAGAAAAGGGTTGATGTGATCTTGTCGTAGTATTAAGCAATTGAAGAAGGTTAAGGATTCCTAGTACAGAGATCTAAACTGCTTAGTCGTGTGTCAATCATCACCATGAAAAATCTTTTGACTTTATATTAAACATACAAAAGAGGAAAAAAAGAAAAGCCATTTAAAATTATGGAAGGAGAAAGTGCTATTAGCAAGGCATATCACTCATCACAGAGGCGGAGGGCGGGCTGTGTGCTGTAACCCCTTTCCTGCCAGTCTCGCAGCAGGACCTCCTCCTGCAGGTCTCACTGTCCCAAATTTCACTGGTAGTGCAGTGCCAAGTGGACCACAGGAAAGAAGTCAACAAGAGCAGACCACGATCCAGGCAAATTTTCCCAAACATCCGTAGTTAAACCATGATAAACCTTTCCTGCCTTTTCTGTCCTTTTGCTACATGTTCCTTGCCCCTTGTGCCTGCTCTGGCTCTCACTCAGCCACCCCATGGGCACCAAGGCCATGAAAGCCTACCTGCCAAGACTGCAAATGGTTTTCTACCCATTTAGTCCTCTGAACCAAAGTGCTGTGGTGTCAGGCAATTGTCAGCGAAGGTGTGAGGGAGAGGGAACAAGAACAGACTGAGGGAAGAAGAGGCAAGGTGTGGAGAGAGCCAGAACAGCCCCTACTGAGATTTGCTTGGATTGCTCTAGACAAGTTCTCTCAGAGGTTGTACTGCTTTCCTGTGGCTCACTATTCCTATGTACCTTTTTTCAAGTACATTAAAGCCCCAACACAATGTAAAAGTTTCCACTATAAAAGGAACTGTATTGTCAAAAGCTGCCCCTTGTAAACTTTTGATTAAAGAAAAGCATGGAAAATATAAATTCTAATGCTTCTTTCTATACACATATATTAGAAATGAGCAGAAAAACCTTCAGAAGGGGTTAACTTTGTCACTGGAAGTACACCTACTGCAATACAAACCTGGATAAATTAATGAGGATAATAGATTCCTCTGAGCTTGATAAGCTGATAACAGGAGACATCTGAGCTCTCATGTTTCAGGGGATGCTCAGTCCCTAGTTGAATTACTGTTGTTTTTTCCAGAGCAGCCAGGGCCCTGTAGTTTGACTTTATGTGACAGCTCAAGCACATATTCTTAACAAAGGACAGGCATGTGTTTCAGGTAGAAACACAAAAAAAAGACACACAGAGTCTTGAAAACACTGGAACAAAAGGGGTTTTTTTAAGAAATGGCAAATTAATTACTGTGTAATTCCAAGTTTAAAAGCAGTTGCTTAATACAGTCTGATAGGTGCAAATTATGGCACAGCCTTAGAGGTTAAGTCATGTATATGTGACAATACAGTAATTTCAGCTGTGAACAACAGCCAAAATATTCAGGTTCAGGATATTTAGGGTCTTTGAAGAATTAATAAAGTAGCTCAAGTTCTCACCCAGAAGCATGTGAAAACCAAATGTCCTTACTGGAGAGAACTGTCACACTGCTAGGCATCCCAAGATTGTGATCAAATAAGGACATCTTCATAGAAGAAAGGCAATAAACTTGGACAAACATAACAACAAAGTGTTCAGAAATCACTCAGAGCCAGGGAGTTGGATGCCATACCATTAGATGTACGTAGGGGAATATTAAAGTTTAATTTAGCAATACTTTTATTTAATACTTTACAAATGCCATTTTTCACTAGTGTGTTTTATACGTCACCAAAAACTGTTTATGCTAATGCATATTAAACTGTTATCCATTGTCAGATGTTAAAATGTTAGGTTAAAAAATATACTTGCTTCTGTATATGTGCCCTTCAGGCTAACTCCATCCTCTAGCAACAGTATCTCAAAGCACTAAGACTGAGCGTTCAAGATAATAGTTTTCTTTCTGGATCTTCTTCTCTTAGCAGTGCAGCAGATGAAGTAACAAGGAATCTGCCCAGCAGGTGAATTTCTATTAAAGGCTTTCTGTGTCTTGGCAGTGGCTCACAGAATTGATTGTCTTTCACAAAACACTTTGTATCAAGGAATCAGCATTTTTCTAGTGACAAGTCATTTAATAAGAAAATTCCTGACGTGGTCCAAGTACAATGCCTAAACAACCATGATGCAGTTTGGATGGTTTAAGAAGTGTGCCAGAATTTAAGATTATTGCCATCTGTAAAAAAATCTGCAGTGCACACAAAGGATGGTGCCTCACTGGACAAAAACAAGAGGTTATTGTCTTTGCAGCCTCATGATTTAGTTCTCCCCCCGCAAGCTCTCACGGGGCAGAACATTTTCCGCACGTTCCAGAATCACCCTTCTGAAATGGGAGCCTCACACTTTCCGAGCTAAACAGCTACAGCCCTGGCTGACACCAGTGCCTGCTTTAGCCGGTCATTAGTCAGTGCGCTATCAGAACTGCCCTGTAAAAGCATGATCACATCAAACCACAGTTTCACACCAGTGGACACATCCAATATGGTCACATGAAGAATGCATTTGTTTCACATCCATCCCAACCAGCTCTTATATTCCACAGTGCTTAGCAAATAAAGTCTCACACAACCCAAAGTACACTCTAGGCTGATGCTCAACACATTATCCTCTGTAGTGAAAAGACGTCTCAGACTGTCAAATAAATTCTTCTTAGGACACCATCCTAAGTTTCCATTAAGCTATAGGAAATAAAATATTTTATAATGTATTTCCAAACATATAGTCATTTGTCCTCTGAGTGCCCCAGGAATGTTTACAAACTGGATTTGATGAGAATGCTGTGCAGGCTGGATAGTAAAGCAGCTCTGGTTAAAAGGATGGTTTAAAGGTTTAGGGCAATAATGGTCCAGTTTATGGAAGTAAGGAGGCAGAGGCCATAGAAAGGTAAGGGCTGAAAGTGAAGTGTAATGAAAACTACGATTTCACTCAGTTGTTCTGTAGAAATGAACAACCTCATCCACTCCTACCTTCCCCCATTCCCTGGAAGGTCCTTGTTATAGCTGCAGTTTATAATGTGGACCATTTGAAGGTAGAAAATTTTCCTGGGAAATGGGCAAGTATTCAAACTACTCAGGTAAATTGGAACCATAAATAAACTGTCCCAAATACTTCAGGGGGAAAAAAAAAGTGTTGGAAGGGGAGGAGCTTCAGTTCATAAAGGGAAGAAAGATTATTTTTTTTATTAAGGTAATAACAGAAATCTGACAGTTTCTGTTCCATCTCTATCACAGGCCTTTTTGTGACCCTGACCTATGGTCTGAATTTGTTTCTCTTTGAGTCAATAGTATTTTTGTCATTGTCTTTCCAGGAATCAGCGTGATTTAAGAAATTTCACCACTGCTTGTTGACCTCGTATCCATCATACAACAGCACAATGCAGAGACCCCTGACACCGTGCTTGTGGCATTCAGCCAGTGCAGCCTAGCCCCTTCCCATGCAGAGATCCTAGCTGGAGATAAAAACAGGCATTACCCAGTGCAGTGCTGTGCCCATGCTAGCAATCTCTCCCTCTCAGCCTATCTACACAAGAGACATTGTGACATTATAACAAAGAGCCTAAATGAAAGACAGACACCTGACACCCAGACCAGGCAACTAGTCATTCCACAAGACTCACCTAGAGCAATAAGATACGCTACAAACTCCCACATAATCTAAAACTTAATTGCAGGAGTTTGCTTCAGTTTTCTTTCCTTCTGTAGGAATTGCCAACCATTTGTTACTGTGGTGCAGGACACTGAAATCACCAGTATTTTACTTAACCTACTGAATCTAGATCACTACACGCTTGACCTGATTCAGCTTAGAGCTGAACAGCTTTCCCACCTCACCACTGCCTCCCTTTTCTTTACTTTAGAAGGGATACCGTCCAAAAAAAAAATTCTTTTTGTTGAATGAAAATATTTTTGGTTTAGGTCTAGCACAGCCTAGCACACAGGTTTGAGCCCTGCCTCCATCATTTTCACAATTCACCTTCCCGTCGGTGTTCACCAAGTAGGAGGGGAGAAGCAGGGTGCCCACAGGATAGGTGGCATGCAAATTAACGTAATAAATAGAGATGCCTGTGTAAGATCTACGTTCTCATGTAATGAGTCTTCCAGCTGAGTTAATACATAATCCTTCTTAATTTCAGTCAAACATTTTCTTTTTATTTTAAGAAAATCATGCAGCAGAAAAACATTCTAATCTTAGTAGCCGAGTGCTAAGCCATATCACTTTTCTAATCAAGCAGTTTTTATCTGAGGCTGTTTTCATGCAAGAAGAAGAATAAAACTAAAGGACCTGCAGTATTATTCAGGTTGCTGTCTCTGACTTTCCAAATTATCTAGGATAAGTTCCTTCACCAGCTTGTGTCTGTTTCCTCATCCGTAAAATGGGTACCATGATACTGCTCTGCTCTCTCGAGTGCTTCAAATTTTGTGGAATTTTGTTCACAGTCACAGTTGGGAAATGGCACCAGAACTTTGCAGAAAATTTGTGCCAGAACACATGCTATACAGCACAGGGACCTCTGGTTTCGAGTGAGATGTGCAGCAAGTCTGAAGAATATATTGCACATTACATCAAATGCAGTTGAACCTTCATTAGACAGTTATCAGTGGGTATTTATCTACTTGATTTATTCTGTCCAAATGACGCTCCTGGCTTCAAAAGCATTTACACTGTCATATGGTAACGGAGACCCAGGTCATGGAAGCTTTACTGGAAACTAAAACTTTTAATAAAAATATGTCATGTTTATGAGTGTTTTCCAGGATTTCATACTTGCTCCTACTCCAGCAGTAATGCTATTTTCTTTTCTGCAGGCCAAATGCTAGGAAGCCTTTTCCCCAGCTTGTTTTTAATAATACTTTTTCTGTGAGAGTCACATTGGGTTCATGACCCTCTTGGCTTGTAGGAAGGGACCGGCCTCTCAGCCGTCCTTCACCCACCCCTCTGCAAGAGTGACGTGTGTGAGAGCGTGGTTCGCTGCCCTCCTGCCTGGGAACCAGAGCGCGGGGCCCGGGCGTCTCTCCGACTTGGCAGGGAGCTATCGATGCTCCTCCTGCCCCCTTTTCCTCCCTCTCAAGAGGGCCAGAGACACTCTCTTCTCACATTTCGGCTAGGAGGGAGGGAAGGGTGGAGTTTCAGCAGCAGATAAAGACCCAGGGGACATAAAAACGTGGGAAGTGCTGGTTCCCAAGGTCCCTCTGACTAACAGGGCTGCCCGGCCTTCCGTGGGAAGGCAAAATGTCACGTTAGACCAAGGCCATGACAGTTACACAAGAGAGGGCAGGGCCTTCTCTTTGCCTGCATTCTCATGGTGGAAACCCTCCTCTTTCTTCATCCCCTCTGCAAACCCACTCATGAACACAAGTACAGCGACACTTGGATCCTGGGAATTACTCAGTTGCTCCCCATGAAAGACATGCCCTTGATGACTGCCAGAAAATACGACAAGAAATGTCTTTTTGAGTTAGGAGTCCTTCTCGACCTCCCCCGTACAGCAGCAAGTGCCACAGTCAGGGAGTCATTTGTCGTTGTCACACTGCGTTCTGGCATTATTACAACATTAAATTTAAATTATGGAGCTGCGAAAGTATGGTGAGTTTTAGAAAGCAGGAAGATAATCTTACACTGCCATACCTTTACATGCTTCCTGAGATTCTAGGTAAACAGTGAAACGTAACTTTAGGGGCACTGCATCATCCTAACAAGATGTTTGGTAGGGAACTGTGAATTTACTTCATTTTTAAACCAGAAACCAGAGTTTCCTCATCCTGCTGCACAACACTTCTGTTTGTTTGTTTGTTCCACAACTGCAGTCCTGAAGTGCTTTGTGCCAACTAGCAAAGCTACCAGGAAATCTTTTCTGAGAAATCTGCAAAAACTTTCTAGAAGAACAGAGAACTTCCCAATTGTGGAGGGGGTATCTATAAAAGCAGCAAGAGTCTCTGCAAAATGAGGACTTGAAATAAATCTACACTCCTTAAAGAAGCTTAATAGAAAAAAAAAATCTTTTTCTTTCCCAGAGAAAACAGTCTTTTTTTTTTTTTCCTAAGGAATCTGGTAATCATATTTTCAACAAAAAAGTCATTTTAACTTATAAATTTAATACTGCAATTTGAAACATGTTGTATTTCATTAACATATTTTACTTTCGTCAGAAGCAGATATATTTCATTTAAAAAAACCTCAGCATTCAATTAAAAAATAATAATTTCAAGGAAAAATTTGGATCTGACTGTTTCTAGGCTTCATATCTTCTCTGGAATTTTGACTGCCATTTGAAAAGAGTTTCCATACCTCTACTTACATACAGCCACAAGCATTTCTAATAGAAGGATTCAGTAAAAAGTCATTCTGCAGATAGAAAATCTATCACAATTTACACTAAAGGATTATGGCCCAACTTTGCAATTTATCCATCAGATTTTTTTAAAGAGAAACTCACAGCTAAATAATCTATGGTTCAGAGAACAGAAGTCACCTGGTTAGGCAATGGATCAGTGATAACACATAATTGATCTGGCTAAACAACAGATTATAGATAATGTTAATAGCAATATACAAAAATAATCCACAACAAAATAAAACACTGACGTTTTAATGATGGGTACTTAGCACACAGCTCAAAGCTAATCAAATTAATTTTTACAAATTAATTATCTGAAAAGTTTAGCAGTAAATTATCTGTAGATATGCTGTGATATTTTTGTACTGTTTAATGAATGTATGACTACATTTTAGCCTGGGGTTTATTCACAAACTGGTGATTGAGCACTCATTATTTATGACTGCTCCTGTGAATCTAGCAGGACAATTTCTTTTCCAGAACTGGGTGACCTGCACTCTGTATAAAAAGAAGATTCCCATTTTTCTTACCATGAAATGATTTGCAAAAACTCAGCCTATTTTCAGTGAACTTTACACCAACAAAACAGAAACAGCTTTTAAAAGATTATCCTGAGAGAACATTTTTGTACAAACATTTCTATAAGTTCCTTGGTCTTCCTGATACTCCTGCTTTCAAATAGACTCGAATAAAATCTCACGCCCCAAAGTTGTGTAGACACATAAATAAGATGCCGAAGGGCAGTAAGCTTTATTGACAGGAATATTTACAAACATTATTTGGCTACAGTTACCAGCAGCTGAGCCATTCATACATTGCAGCTGCCATGCGCATGAGGAAGCGCATTAAAACCTTTTTAGAAGCAACTGCAGCGGAAAGGAGAAGCAAGGAGAAAGGTGCATATTATATTATACATACAGACTTAAAAAAACAAAAACAAAAACAAAAACAAAATACTTCAAGATGACTTTCATATTCTCTGGGAAGAAACTTCTCTCTACAGTGTGCGAGTTCAGCATTTTGATGTTCCAAGGCAGTGGAAACTTAGGCCTGCAGGGAAATTCCTGGCGCAAGCTTCCAGTGGCAGCAAACTGTTTTTCTGACAAGAAGCAAGAAGTGATGAAGGATGTTCTTAGGTCATGAATTAGCTTCAGTTTCCTCATGACTATCAGATACTTAAATTAAAATAAAATACTCACAAGGTTTAAGAGAAAGGAAGAGGCAAAGATTTCCTATAATAAAAGTAGACATAGAGGAATTACATCTGCATTTAATACTTGCCTGTCATATGATTTCATACGCCTAAACTAGTATGGGCTTGTGTAAGACTGTAGCCTCACACCAACATAGTACTAACATGTAAAAGATGCAGTTTCTCCCTGCCCCTGAAGAGAAGTGCTGTTCTGCGGCTCAAGGCCTTCTTTGCAGAAGTTGCAGCTCCATTTCCAAAAACCCTCAACAGAATCTTTTCCTCCAAACTATTCAAACTTTATCTGAATCTATGGGAAGAGATGGTAAGAGATGAACTAGGTTTCCAGCAGTATATGGACAACTCCAATGTGTATCTTCTTTACATCGGTAACAAACAACATGATCTCCCAGCACTCCCCATGCCTGCACAAAACCGTGACCTGTTTGGACCCTGAAGAAGAAGCAAGAGGATGGAAGTCCTCAAAGAATTTTCTTCCTTTATGACCCTAGGATCACCGGATCATCACAGGGTCATGGGAAAAATAGGCTGGAAGGGACCTCGGGAGGCCTCTAGCCCAGCTCAAAGCTGGGTACACCGATCTCCATCGACCATAAACCAGGCCACGTCTGGGCCTGTATTTGGATCCTTCTGTACAGCTGTCCCTACGAAATTGCCTGGTAGATTGTACCCCATCCTATCAGGCTCAGATCTGACTATGGTGATCCATGACTTTGTGCCCACCAGAACAGGTCAATCCCAATTCTCAACTGAGGATTTCAGTGAGTACCAAAGGCAATACCCTACCTCCTTCAAAAGCCCTGCTCATTCTCTTTAGCATGGAAGACAGATGATAGCTACCTGAGAGCCTTCCTTCTCCTCTATGATTTTGTATAAAGGCAGTTTTGTACCGCAGTGCTAAGACTGTTTACAAATTAAGAAAAATAGCACAGTTAGGTGTCAACAGTTCTGCACGTAGATTAGAAGAATTATTCTCTTCCGAGACAAAACCAAGACACTACTCCTTAGTAAATTCTTTATGCAAATAATCATATCCAGTCACGTATACTCGAGCATAAGACAGGACAGAGAAAGCAAAAGCAAACCACAAAACTGTACATTGGTCATCCTGTGTCATCTGCAGACAGGAGGATAAATAAGAAAGTGGAAAAAGTCATTAATTCAACTTACAAAATTAAGAGATGAGTTCATATAAACAAAGAACGTGGGAACATACATAACACCGCACCATCATTCTTACATTTTGTTTCAAGAATAAAATCATACCTGATGATTCACACTTGGGCTGTTGCAGCTCTTTTCCTGCATCCTCAGTGTCTTCTGAATTACGGACTATGTTTCTCACAGGAAAACTGTATTTCTCCTTCTCCCTTTGAAATCCTGTCACTGCCTTTAAACTGAGGACTAGTGGAAAATATCAGCACCCTCACTTATAAAAGGCTGCTGGTCTGCCATCTTAGGCAAGGGTACCAAATTAGGCATTCATGGATTTCAAACAATGTAAGCAAATATGATCTTCCTTTCTAGTTAGGTATAGTTTCTGCTGTTTCCTCTGCTTCCTGAAAGAAACTATGATATTTTTCTCTAGTGAACCAAATATTGTCTGGCTCGCTCTCATTTCCATCCTTCTTAGAGAGGCTTTCCCACCAGCTAAAAGCTTCACAGAAATTTGAGGTTGGAGTTTACAGATAGCATCTGCAGTATGCAAGCCCCCAAAATACAAGGTGGAAGTAGGGAGCAGGAAGAAAGAAACACAAGGATAAAAGGGTTTTTTTCTAACTGTTTTCTGTAAATAAATAGCAACTCTTTCAGGACAGCCCAACAACTGAGAGCAGGTGATAGACCTCACCTACAAATGATCTCGCTCTTACATTTCTTACCTATGGGACAAATGATCTGTCAGGTTACGCATACTCTCAAGTTTTGGACAGAGCAGATCAGGGTCATGTAAGAGAAAAATAGCACTAGGTAACCCAACTCACCACACTAGCTTATGATTTTGGACAAGGAGAATGATTTTTTAATTCCATTGAAAAACTTGACTGTACGATCTTCAGTGAGTTGCCTCACCTTCCTGTGCTTCCATTGCTCATCTGTAAAGTCGGGACAATAGCATTTTCCAGGTATACTGTGAGGAAAAAATACATTAAAGACTGGGAGATTGCCCAGGTAGTACAGTGGTAGGAACATAAAGGAGCCAAAATAGAGTTTTGCTATTGAAGTTTGTCATTAAAATACTGAGTAGTGCTCCTTATTAGAGCTGGCTGGAACACTTCCCATCAAATACACACCGATTTCATCATTTGGCTTTCATCAGAGCCAAAAGCTTTTTAAAAAATCTCAGTTTTGACAATGTTTTTGAAGGAAAGGTTTCTCTGATCCAGGCTGGACACTTCAGTTATTTCCAGAGACAGGGGTCAGGTTTTTCAAAGCATCTAAGAGGTTTATCTTTGACCCTATGAAGAAGAAAAGGTTGAAACCTAAAAGGCTACTATGCTACACAATCATCATTGTCCAGCCAGTCCTGTCACTCCTGACTCAGAACACACTGGAGAGAAGAACTCTTGTGCTAAGCAAAGAAAGTGCCTCTTCCAGAAAGGCCATGGAAATGAAACTGCTGGGCAGGGTTTTCAGCAACTACCAGCTAATCCATTCAGAGTCAGCCAAAGGGCTTGGTCTGACCTACCAACTTTGGCATAAGTATGAGCTGCAGCCTGGTTATTTAAACCTGCATCTGCAGGGCCATGCAGTTGCCTTCCATCGACACTTCCCCACCTCTCCCCCCCCCATGCCACATCAAGGGTATACAGTTCCACTTACACAGCATAGGGGCAGTTTAACCTGGGGGGATCTGCAACATTTTCCTTCAATTCCTGTATGCATGCTTTGAAACAGTGTCCCTCATGCCCACCACTTCAACTCACGCCATTGCATTTTTGTCGGCTTGGTTTTGGGGGTCTTTTTAGGAACTGGCAGTAATTTAGGTGTAACCTGGTTTAAAAAAAAACCAAACAAAACCACAACAATATACCGGTATCGGCTGCATCAGGGAGCACACTGATGGATGGGATGGTGTCTTTGTCTAGCTTAATGCATAATAAACACGGATCATGGTAAAATAATCCGGGGGGGGGGGGGGGGGGGACACACACCACACNAAACCCCACGAAACCCCAAGTACCTCCTGACCTCCCTACACCGGTACACCGCGTACCCCCACGCCTCCAGCCCCCCGCCCGGCCGCCCGCCGCCGGGGCTGAGGCGGAAGAAAACCCCAGCCCGCGGGGACCGGCGGGATCCGGCGCCGGGGCGGGACCGGCGGCCTCAGGCGCCACCTAGCGGGGAAACGCCGCCCTTGCCCGGGAGACCGGCGGCCGGGCGGGCGGAGGGCTGCCCCCCACCCGCGGCCACCCCCGAGAAGGGACAGCTCTGGAGGCGCAGAGCCCTTCTTAGAAGCTGCGTCCCGCAGGGGCAGGCGTGGAGGCAAGAGCCCCCCCCACTCCCCACCCCGCTCAGCCGCTCGCGGTTTTCCCGCCGAGGGCCGCCGCGTAGGCGAGCCCGCCGTGGCACCGCCGGGCCGGTGGGTGGAGGGAAGAGGGCGCAGGGTTTGACGCAGGCGCTTCGCTGGGTTCTGCGCGGCCCCGGGAAGACCGGGGTGGCTGTCTCCAGAGCACTTCAGGGCAGAGTGATGCCTCACAAGCACACGCGGACTTTCCCTCCAATGTTTAATCTCTGGCTCCCAGCTCCCTGAGGCGGCAACTCAAAGAAAATGACCCTCAAAGGGTACGATTTTCTGCTTCACACAAAGCTTGCTATCCTGGGGCTGCTGCTTCTGTGTCCTCTCTTCTATTCTCTTTCTCCCCTCCCCTCTCCAGAACGAAAAAGATCATACATCTCATCAGGATCTGCCTTCACGGGAGATTCTTTTTTTTTTTCCTCCTTTTGACAACTTCCTTTTCAGAAGGGGAAAAAATATACTTCTTTTTTTCCATATAATTGTATTCTGCTTTGAGTACTTTGATGTAGTAACGACTGCCATGAAGTAGATATGCTGCTTGCTGGTTTATGAAAAAGACATTTAATGCGAAGTACCAACCATTTATTTAGTCTTGTGACTTTTTCCATCTGTTACGAGCTTCCTATTTTTGGTGGCAGGGGGGTTAATTCTGGACGTTTATTTTGTGGGAAAAGTTACAGATTAATTATCTCTAGTGGAAAAAATCGGTGTCTAACATGTTAAAAATAGCCCTTCCTGAATTCATTTTTCTTTTTAAGGCATTTTAAAGTCCTTCATTTTTGCCTCTGTAGAAAGTAATTTTTTGTAATTATGATCTAAGGATAGAAGAGAGTCAAAGTTTCGAGGAGATCTAACATCTTTTATTAGACTGAAATAGATAGAAAAAAGAGCCAAGCTTTCAGGCACACATACCTGACACCTGAAGGATGTCCTGCAGACCCAAAAGCAAGTCTTTTTTTTTGCTGTGAAATGAATACGGATAATCTTTAACTCCCATTGCGTCTCTGCAAACAGCTGCCATCATTGCAAGGAGTGCCATAATGCATTTTGTGTATTTCTGGCTAACAGTAAACAGCAATAAGGAATCCAAATCTGACCATTGCAGATCTTTTTTCCATAGGCTTATAAGTTAGACAAATCTTACAAATGTAAGTTATTCAGCAAAATTAAAATAAAGCAAGCTTCATAGCCACATCCTGCCAAAATTAAAGGACATGTCTGATGTTGCAGAAGTTTAACATTTCAGCCGAGTGTGGCAATAGCACCTCTGCTGTCTCACTGCACTGCTTTATCTATGCAAGTGCATTTGGGCCCAGCTCCGGCTCCCTTGCAACCAGGAATAAATGCCCTCAGCCTCCAGCTGAATCAAGGTTTATGTACAAATCCGGCAAAAGGCATCTGAAAAGGCAGGCAGCACCGGGAGATGTTTGGGCCTGGACACAAGGCTATGCTATGGCTGCTGGTTGCAGGCTTGGGCGGGAACAGCTTTGTGGCTGCTGCGAGCCAGTGTCAGAACGATGCTATGACCCTGCAGGAGAACAGGGACACGGGATCAGCGTGGCATGCAGCGATGGCTGAAGCACCAGCAATGACGCTGTATGTGACACTACTTACTGGTAACAGAGTCTCACAGAAGCACTCCAAGAGGTTTGAGACCTCATCTTCTCTTTGCAAGATTTGAGTTATGCTTTCCATGTTGTTTTGTTAGTGGCATTCCCTTATGTTCATACTGCTGTGTTTGCTGCTGCTTGACTATTTGCATGCTGTGCCTGTTTTTGCAAAGTAATTGGGAGGTGCTTGCTTCTGTGAAACATCTTTGCTGCTGCCTTAGGTAGCCTGTTTTTTCATCTCCTCCATGCTTAAATAAAAAATTTTTGGCTGTCAATCTAAGGATTTTTGAGGCCTTTAAAACTTCAGTTTCTTTCCACTCTGCTATTGTGCCCCATCACAGTTAGTTCCTGTCAGAGAGGACCGTGGCCAGGGTCCATCGTAAACAATGGGAAAATGACATTTCCAACATAAGTTGTGTATCTGCAGGGTGAAGGGGGCTAGAAAGATTAATTTTGCAGGGCAGAGAAAGCAACCAGCACTAAGGCAGCACTGTGTCCATCAAAGGGAAGCTTTGCTCAGGGAGCTAAGTAGGTCTTCTAAGGCACAGCTTGCCCAGGACTTGGAAAATCAACCTTTCCTTCCATGCTAGCTCACATATTTTGAAGAAGGCAGTGAGAAAGAGGGGACAACCACAAGAGATGGGATGTCTGTATCGTGAAGGGAGACAATGAGCTTGTTTCATGGGAAAGAAGCATGCTTGCTGCAGTCAGGGAAAGCAAAAGTGTTTATGGCCACAAGGCAGAGGCATTAGCACAGGGAGTATGTGTTCATATGGGTTTTTCAAGCCTAGAAGCCAGAACCTTCCAGTTCTGACAAATGGAGCAAAGATGACTTGGAGATACAAGTCCTGTCATTTCACCATAGTTACAGAAAAGCTTTTTTTAAGCTTCACAAAAGCTGGGGAGCACAGCGCAGGCCACAGTGCTGTGTGTGCCCTGCTTATTTCTAAGGGTTTGCCACCTGTAGTCAAATGTGTCCTCAGTCACTGCAGGTGAGGCTTTAGCACCTGATGAAAAGTGTCTCAATGACCCCAGTAGGAATCAGCATCAGCAAGGAGTCTCCTAAGGCCACTGCTGTTCTTGGTCCCCAACTGCAGTCATATCCTGATGTGATTAGTGACGGTGCTCATCAGCATTTTCAGTCCCTGCCAGTCTGAAAAGTCATATTTTCTCACTGCTCTTAAAGTCCTGAGGCTTTTGAAATGGATGTTACATAGGGATATGGATCTTATTCAGATTTCTTATTTGTCTAGGGAAGTCATATCATGAAAACCATCTGAGAACATCAGTGATGCCTCAGAAAGCCTTCCACCCTGCTGTCACAGTTACCTTAAGAAGGAGATTGTCCCACCTTGGGGATGGGGCTGGAGATTCTGAGAGAGCAGTGCTGTTACTGTACAGGAGGCAACAGCCACTGGTGCAGAGCTTGATGTCGCTTCTCATCCTGAAGCTGCACCTCAGGTTGATTACACCAGGCTGAAGGCCATCATTGTCCCACCATGGGATTTCTGTATTTCTCTAAAATCCCTGGTTGATGAAGAGTAGAATGGACTGAACCACAGCTGTGGCCCAGTCTGGAATAATAAAATGAGAGGTAATAAGAAAGCAGAAAGAAAAAGATGAAAGTAATGCAGTGGGTTGACCCTGGCTGGATGCCAGGTGCCCACCAAAGCTGCTCTATCACTCCCCCTCCTCAGCTGGGCAGGGGAGAGAGAATACAACAAAGAGCTCATGTGTCAAGATAAGGACAGGGAGAGATCACTCACCAATTACCGTAATGGGCAAAACAGACTCAACTTGGGGAAAATTAATTTATTACCAATCAAATCAGAGTAGGGTAATGAGAAATAAATCCAAATCTTAAAAACACCTTCCCTCCACCTGTCTCTTCTTCCTGGGCTTAGCTTTACTCCTGAATGCTCTACCTCCTCCCCTGCAGTGGCACAGGGGGACAGTTCGTCACACCTGTTTCTGCTGCTCCTTCCATCTCAGGGGCAGGACTCCTCACATTCTTCCCCTGCTCCAGCGTGGGGTCCCTCCCACAGGAGACAGCCCTCCACGAACTACTCCAACATGTGTCCTTCCTACAGGCTGCAGATCTTCACGAGCTGCTCCAGCGTGGGTCCTTTCTGAGGACTGCAGTCCTTCAGGCACAGACTGCTCCAGCGTGGATCCCCCATGGGGTTACAAGTCCTGCCAGAAAACCTGCTCCAGCGTGGGCTTCTCTCTCCAAAGGGCCACAGGTCCTGCCAGGAGCCTGCTCCAGCGTGGGCTTCCCACAGGGTCACAGCCTCCTTTGGGGACCCACCTGCTCCGGTGTGGGGTCCTCCCCGGGCTGCAGGTGGATATCTGCTCCACCGTGGACCTTCATGGGCTGCAGGGGGACAGCCTGCCTCACCATGGTCTTCCCCACAGGCTGCAGGGGAATCTCTGCTCCAGTGCCTGGAGCACCTCCTCCCCCTCCTTCTTCACTGACCTGGGTATCTGCAGGGTTGTTTCTCTCACATGTTCTCACTCCTCTCTCTGGCTGCAGTTTCTGTTGTGCAGCTTTTTCCCCTTCTTACATTTGTTCTCCTAGAGGTGCTACCACTATCGCTGATGGGCTCAGCCTTGGCCAGCAGTGGGTCTGTCTTGGAGCTGGCTGGCATTGGCTCTGTCAGACATGGGGGAAGCTTCTGTCATCTTCTCATGGAAGCCACCTCTGTAGCCCCCTCTGCCACCAAAATCTTGCCATGCAAACCCAATACAAGTAAATATAATAATGTTCTTTTTTTCAATATTGTGTGTATTTATGTGTTGAAAACATTGCAGACTTTCTGCGCTCATTTTACTTATTATTTAAAGGCCATTTCTCATTAAAAGAATAGGTGGGAAAAAATGTCAAGTGCTATTTCAAATATATAAAGTTCAACACCTGCATAAATGTCTGGAAGACCTAAGGAACAGACTGTGGGTGGCTTTATTCTGTATGTTGGTTTCAATCTCCTAATAAAATACATTTGCAATAAATATAAAGGTAGATCCAAAACATTATTACTGAACCTGTGCATACAGATGTTAAAGTTGAGGTATATTAATAGGCTATACCAGCTGATGAATGGCTTGTGCATGTACAGACAGGGATCAGGTAAGTTAATGAAAAGCTGCTATAATTAGGTGACCTTTTTCATGGTGCATTACATACTGAAATTTCGTTTGAACAGGTGAAGTAAAAAATAGGTATTTCCACCAATTCCTAAAATATACATTCTCTTAATATATGGCAGTCCACATTGAAAGAAGCAGAGGTATTTCATAAAGACACAGTTCACCAAATGTCAGTGGGTGCTCCTGACTTTTAAGGCCACTGCCACCTACAAAGAGTTCTAAAATTTCTTAAACTTTTTTTGTTATAAATGAGTGAGAACCTCAAAATTTTAGGGTTTTGCCGTATTTTTATCCAATAGCCAGTGGTTTTCATGTAGGTAAAAGCCAAGTCAGTAGCATGTGGGCAGTACAAGAGGACTGGTCTCACCCAGGCTCCCTGCCTCCAGTCCCCTAAGCCTGCTGTCCTCCTTCTCCTCACACAGACGCAGAGTTCTGGTTTTCCCACAGCAAATTATCTGAAGACTTATCCCCAAGGCACCAACCTTTTAAAGGGTACGGGCTCATGAACTGTCCATGTTAAAATATAGGTAGTTCCCCCTCATTTTCCAGTACCACAGGCTGCAGGCTTTTCTATGTAACATTCTGCAACATAATAGATGTTTCCATTACATCATGCATGGAATAACTTTAATATTGATCTAACGTTTTATGCAAGGAAATAGTGTAATATTGCCTTATAAAAATGACTTTCAGATGCTAAATGTCAGCATTTTTAAGGAACATGAGAACAGCTGTACCTGGTCAGAGACAAGGTCAGGCTAATTTAGCATTCTGTCTCCAAGAGTACCCAATTCCCTAAGTGCTCCGTAAAAAGTGTAAGATGAGGGCAAGCACATAGAGATGCTTGCCGAGGTTACTCTCCTGGCCTCCAGTAATCTGCAACTCAGGAGCTTTTGGCATTGAGCTTAATGAAAAATACCAGGAAAGCAATAACATGTCAAAGTAAGGCGTGCACAAGCCTAGTTGTATAGATTCACATATATAAATTGAAAACACATAAAAGTCTCTCAAAGTCCGATCCTAAGACCCTTCAAGTAGAATTTTCTTTCAAACCTTTGTAATTGTTAGCCTTGCTAACAGGTAAATATCTAACAGGTAGCCAGCCCAAAGAAAAAACTCTTCTTATCTTCATCTTCCTCATCAATCCTCATCACCAATAAAATTACATATTGAGTGGCTCAGGATAAGTGGTTAAACAGTGAGAAGAACAATATAAAATGAAACTTTGATGATAATATTCTGGGAATTTAGACTTAAAGCACCTGTGTGTCAGAAAGGGCCAGTGTATCCTTCAGATCTTGAGCCCAAATTGTTAAAAAGTACTGTTTAAGGTTAGGTATCTAGGGCTAGGTGCACAAAGGAATTGGTGCATTACAACAGGCATTGGTCCTTTGCCATCAGAAGCCTCAGCCGTGAGGCTGGACAATTCTATACAGTTCAGGGCAGGGGAGACAACCAGTCGGGAGTCCGATTTATAGGAAAAAGAAGGAATTTAGACCTTTATGCTCCAAACTGTCATCCTTAAAACCCTCACTCAGCTGCCACCTAAATCTGGATATACATAAAATCTATTACTGACTCCATTTTTTACCTTAATGTACTCCAGGTCCCTGGAGTAGTTCTGGTTTTGTGTGCTGTGTATTGCCAAGTGTGCCTGGTTTTGATACTCGTGGTTATCTGGGGACTTATGACTAAGTCCCTATAAAACTTAGAAAAAAGGCATCTTCCTGTGAGAGCTCTTATAAACAGCAAGCTGGGAGGTGGTCTCACAGCACCTCTGGAAACCATAGCTTCCTACAGATCAGGCTCCATGAGGAAAATGCTCATTTGGACAGGACCTCTGCTCCAGCCACTGCCCCAAACATGTTTCTCAGATGACAGGGTCTGCAGGCAAGAGCCACCTTCTAAAAATATCAGAAATGCTTCTGTCAGAAAGCAGCTGTGTGTCTTTTCTTGGGCCTGTCCCCATGGACCCTGTCTCAGGGAGTCACCAAACAAAGTATTTCATACAAATCTCATTCAGAGGTGGTCATTTCTTTTCACCCAAAAGCCCAGCAGGATGCCCTTGAGAAGAGGTGGCAGATTTCAGTTCTTTGTCCCTTCTCAGACTGAGGGGATTTGAATTTATGTATAACATTCCCACTGCAGTGACCCAGGTACCAGGAAAAAAGATATTTTGGAAAAGAATTTCCCTCCTTTGAAGTGTTCAGCTTTCTATAAAGCACTTCTCTGTCTATTGAAGCCCCATTTGCTGCCACCTCTGGCACTAGTTATTTCATAATTTCAATGATGTCCTTTGGTAGCAGTCATGGTTTATGTAGGCTAAAGTCTGTTTATGACTGCTGAGCATTCACAGGTAAAGAAGTCAGTCCTCCCCGTGTGGATCTTTCCCATTCATTTCCTATACTTTTCTTCCTCTGCCTAGCTCCAAAATAGCAAAAGCATGCTGGGAAAAGTATGACTGAGGTATGCCTAAGTGTTTAGATTGTTTCTTCCATTCTGCAAGCATGGCTTCAACAAAGAAAGTATTTCCACCACAAGATTTGCGTTGAACAATACCAATGGCAGCCAAGAAGAGATCACTGAGTACAAACCTAGCTTATTCTTTTACTCATTTGTTTCTGGATGCAGGCAAATCCCTGAAAAGGATTTTTTTTTCTTTTTTATTCCATGGTTTATGATATATAAGAGATTGAGAAAGGCATCTGCTTCACAGTTTGCAAGGTCTTTTGAAATCCATAGATGGGTTTTGCTATGGGAGCATGACATATTATTAATATGCCACAGTTCAGGGTGAAGTGTATTAACATACTTTTAGTGTAAGAAGTGGAGCTAGAGGAAAATTAGACAATAAGCTTGAACTGAGATGGCAATATTAGTATTAAGTACTATTATAAATAACACTATTTGCATATAAATATAAACAAAAGTATGGTCATGAGCCACGGGTATTTATTGCCAGTAGGGAAAATATAAATAGTTCTTGAGGTTGTGAAATAATTATCTGTTACCTTTGAAAACACATTTTCCCCAAAGACTGAATTTTACAAATGTTAACCCCAAAGCCAAACTATGTTGGTAATATTATTCTAATTGCCTTTTTGTTCTGTGGTTTTGGGTTTTTTTTTTTAATAATTCCCTACTTGGGCACTCTTCTTCCCATTTGTGCTTTGTTATCACAGCCTTTTCTTTTCCCTCCATTTCTCGTTGTAAGAATCCCTTGCCTCCTTGCATTTTCTTTGGTTTCACCTTGTTTTTCCATGATGTCACTTTCAGACGTGGAAGACTTGGCTTTTTGATATCTCCTCAGACAGTAGAGGAAACTTAAAACCACTGCCTCTAAGCTACCATCAACAATGTACTGCCACATCATAGAAAGCAGGGATGATTTGGAGGTGCAGGTGCCAGAGAGATGCTTTGGACATACTGATTCAGGCATGGCCCAAGGAGTGGGACAGCTGAGGTCCATCTGCCCCCCATTCACTCCCCACTGATGATGCTTTCTCCCTCATTTCTTTTCAGGACTATTCAGACAGTCCAGGAGAGATTTTGAGTGCCTAATTTTCAAGAACCTGGTTCTTTGAACAGCAGATAGGCTGTTATTTAGGGAGTGCATTGGACAAGTTGGGGGGTAGGACTAGATGACCTTTAAAGGTCCCTTCCAACCCAAACCATTCCATGATTCTATGATTCTAAGTGAGGTACTTTCAGCAAGACTCAACTAGCCCATGTACTTGTTGAGCTCTATGTGCCACAATATGTGGCATGGCCAGCAGGAATTGCTGAGATTATAAATGAAGAATTAGTATTTTCTACCTTTAGATATTTAACTCCAGATTGCAGCAAGATGCCTTTTTCCATCTAATATTTAGCACACAGCTAACAGTGGTATTTTATATGTATTTTACCTTACCTTTAGGTAATACATACCTAAGGGTATATATTTTTACTGTATTCTTTCAACATATTTTAGTTTTTAAAAACAGCTTGAGTTGGGGATGCCAATACTGGTACTAACTTCCCAAAAAAGTATTACAGAGATTCTTGCATTTTTCAGGCACCTAAAGTCTACCAGATCAACCACAGAAGCAGCATGTGCAGTTGGCATCCTAGGTTTTCACCAAAGGACAGAGCAGCCAGCCTCCTCTGACTTCCCTGTGCACACACATGCACAGATGCACACACTCCCAAGTTTTATCAGCATTATCCAGATTCATTCCCTTAAGTGGCCTCATAAGTAACCCTTATTGCAATGCCTTGCACGACAATACATCATAAGTCCATTTGTGGGTCCACTCTTTATGTTTAGAGTACTTACATGGAAAGAAAAAACTCCAGATTAAGTCTTTCTTCCACTTAAATTCATCTCTCCCTAATTCAAGACTCCTTAAATTGACTTTGTTTTCTTCTGGTTACTAATTAAGGGGAAAATACTATAATTACTTGGTCATGAGACCTGGTATTAACTAGTCACATTTGTTATGAAAATACAGGGGATGGATTTACCACATTAGATGAGCGACTCACACAAAGTTGGAGTCGATATTCATGTGGTAAATTGCAGATCCATGTGATAAATTACATTTATCATGCACCTTTGACTGCCTCACCTGCATTGTGCCTACTAATCTATCTCTGTCAGGATTCATTCTAGCACTCTAACCTCTGAGCAGCTCTCAAGCATTTGCTATTTTTTAACATTCTTTCAAAAAAAAAAAAAAAACTAAACAAGTTTTTTTGTTCATCATGAAATGTGCAAACTCTTCTCCAAATTACATTGTGATAAGGAGGAAGATGGGGAATACTCAGTTCTGAAGCAAGGAGATGTTTGAGGTTCTCCTTATTCGCAAGAATGCAGAAGCATGTTTCTTTCAGGGGAAAAGAGCTTGTAAGAAGCTTTTTCCATGTGAACTAGCAAATGTTTCTAGCTTGGATGTGCTGGCATTTACTAGACCTCAAGAGTGGAACACAGTGATTTATAGACAAGTTGCTTAAGATCATTTAGAGGTTCAGAACTGTATCAGTAATCATTCTGGGGCCTATGCAGTTGTCTCATGCTAGGAAGTTAATTTGGCTTTAATATAGAAGGAAGTGCAATAACAGTATCAATTAAAAAAAATCATAAAACCTCCTGAACCATTTCTGAAATACTTTTTATGTTAAATTTGTAACGTATCTTAACTGCAAATGTGATATAAAGAGTTTATTGGTACTCATTTGGGATGATCTCTGTAATAAACTCTAGGATTCACCACAACTAATGCATACCGTACTCAAGTCCAGACTTATGCCACTTGGCTAAAGTACCTCGCTTTCATTTAAAGATTAGGGAACTGCAACTATTTTCATCAGCTAAGAATCTGTCTCCAAAATATTTATACATATCCACTTTTTTAACCTTTTTTTTACTTTATTTTATGAAAATATTTTTATGTGTATATGATTGAGAGAGATGAATGGGACACATATTAATGAAAGCATTCAGACTTTGTACTATCTAGCTAGCTAAGTGCATACTTCCAAAAGGGACTTTGATGAACGGACTGCCAACTGGTTTTATCCTTATATCTTTTAATAAAATTCCAGTTTAACTGAGTTTGCATACTTCATTAAGTTAATTTGATAATGAATCTTTAGTTTCACAATCATTTACAAATATAGACATGTTTGCTTACTTATTCACAGACATGGACAGACACACACACTTCTTCATATCACTCAAATGCATACATCCAGTACAGAAAATTTTGTACTTAACGACTTGATTTTAGCACTGTTACAAGGAAATATACATGGAGTTTTCCAATTGGGAAAATTTCAATTATAAGTTACTGACACTTGAGCTGCCTGTATTATAGCATATACATTTTGGAGAGTTAAATTATCTAGTTCTGTAGAGTAGGGTTTAAATTACAATGAAAATTAATTAAAGTTAAATTAATTAAAAATCAAATTAAAACTATCCAATGGACAGTTTTAGCAAGAGTAATCATGCAACAAAACTACTCCCAAGAAACATTTTACTTCACAGAATGCTCAGTTCACTATGAGTGTTCAGATATTTGTGTTGGCTGGTTAAGTGTATCAAGTAATATTATGTTGGCTTTGGATTGTATAATTTATTTTTTTTAGCTAATCAGCAGAGTACATAAAGGAACTCCAAAGTGTAGAATCCAGTACAAAATCCAACACCAGCTTCAAAAAGATATTTGATTATTAGACAGTAAATTTGCTTATCTCCAGTTTTTCACACTAGGCCTACTCATTTGGTGAATATTTGCAGAAAGCAAACTCAAGCATAATATCAACACACTTGAAGTAAATTTATTTAAAAATCTGAATGAAGATATGTAGTGTTTGCCTAGAGCTAGAAATAATAGGGTTATGAACACATCATAAATACTATGCAAAGCTTTGAATTCCATTGCTGAGACACATTATCAAAGGTCATGCTATCGAGTGAGACATAAACCACAACTGCAGGATCATCTCTTATCTAAAAGTTCAGAACAATGTTAGAAATTACAAATTTTGAAGTGATTCCAACACAATCATAACTGTGCTTTGGAGATTATTTGAGTGTCATTAAATACAATACTGAAGCAAAATTTTATTTCTGCATTTCTGATATATTTGCAGTGTTTTCATACTTCTGATCAAAGTCATGTTGCAAAACATAGAATATGATCTTCCATGTATACTTCTAAATATGGATATGCTATGTAGATATACACGTGCACAGGGTGTTTTTCTCCAAACCATTCTTAGTCAACAAGGATTTTGTCACATACATATACTGCACACTCATAAACCAATACACTTATTCCCTCAGGAAAGAATAAAACATTTATTTGTTTTCTTTTTAAGGAGCTTTCACATTCTGCTTTTTTTTTTTATGGGCCATTCTAGTCTTTTCTTTTGAAATAAAGCAAACAGGAAAATACTGTGGAAAACAATAATCATCAGTTTAAGTTTTTTTAAGGATCAACCAGCACATAACAATTGAGAGCAAAGAGAAAAAAAATGCAAGTCTCTCTCAAATTTTGTCTGAATACATGATCATCATTCTGTTTAACCATGGAACATCAGATTCTCCCATGTATGTTGGAGACACCAGCAAAGTGGATCTTGGTTAAAATTCTCAAGATCAGAGTGTTGGGACCCACACCCATCAGGGTGTTTTGTGTCAGGGAAGACATAAAAGATGGTCTTTTTTTTCCGAGCAGGGCACTTTCACCCTTTGTGAGTGGCAGACCTGCGAGAAAGGAAACTGCTAGATTGTTCTCTAACTGAAGCAAAGGTTCAATTTAACTGTTTTCTTATTGCCACGAGAGAGACCAAAGCTTATCAGCTTTCATGTTTTGTAGGAAATGAAAAAGAATAGAACTGGATTACTTTCTTTTTCTGCGGGTCTGAGGTCAACCACGAACAGCTTTTGGGTCAATCTCCTTGCCTTACGCTCTCGGTGTATCCAGAGCATTCCCGCCATCTGTGTAAGGCTGGCTGCTGATGGTACCACTTTGTGCTGCCTTCTTAAAGGTTGACGAGGTGATGTATCAAATTGGCAGACTTTTGTAGTGCTGGCAAACCACAGCCTTAAGATAGGCAAAAAATCTCAGTCCCAGCTGGCATGTGCAGTGTTAACACTAGGAGTAACTTGTTTTCAGCATTTTTGCATTGATAAGAGCCAAGAGAGAAGGAGAGGTGTGTTTAGTTGAGTGGAAGATAACAAACATGCAGTGCCACATTCCCTCTGTGTGCTCTTTGTTATCAGCAGGACTAGCGGCATTACGTACTGTACAATGAAAGATAACCATAGAGTGAGAGATAGCTGGCTTTGTAGCTCTATTGATTAAACAGGACAGCAGGCTAATCAGAAAAAATGTTACAGGGATGGGAGTGGAGCCACCTGGAAAACGTGAAAGATGATGGCTACACTTGAAATGTTAATTTTTGAATAAGGTTGTAGGGCAGAAAACTGTTTCCATAATTATTTTTTCCTAATTAAAAAAAAAAACCTATACACAGAGAGGTATCACTCCATTAACAATTTGCAAAGATAATAGGATTACATTTATCTGAGACAGCCACAACACAAAACACAATACAGTTTTGAAGCTTTCCTAAATAAAATTCACAGATCTAGAGTTTTGCTATGTACCATGATTGACATGGGGATAACTTGTTAAGCAAACGGGTATACCAACTACCTCAATACTTTAAAAGTTTTGGGGTTTTTTTTTGCATTAGGAATAGTTAAATAAGGACTTTGGAATCCAGACTTGTCAAAAAAAACCCCAACAAAAAACCAAAACAAAACCGAACAAAAAACCCCTAAAATACCATTAAGGCTTTTGTGAGACTTATTTTTAGACTCTTCATTTGTTTATTGCTTTGCTCAGCTCTAAACATTTAGACTAAGATTTTTCACAGCATATATCTGTGTCAAGATGAATTTGCTTGTAGATAAGACATTTGTATAATCTGTCTTCCAAGCTCTTGCTCAGTCTGGGGCAAGGAAGGGAGAGAGCCAGGCTGGAATAGGATGGCTCTGCTTGGTGTATGGCCACAGCACATAGCTGCAGAAATTCAGGCCAGCCTTTCAGCCCAGAATTATGAGGATACAGAGGTAATGTAAAGTCATTATTCTCTGTCTTGACGCTTGGCTTTGAGGTCTGTTCTGCATCTCCTAGAGGCACAACATAGATTCTCACGTGATGTGCTTAGCATTGGAGGGGAGGATTTCACTGAAAAAGCCTCTTTCTCTGCTACTAAAATCTCTGTCCTAATTTTATCAAATTGTTCATGTTCCTTTGGGGCTTCATTCGTAATCCTCTCTGGTGGGGTGTAAGCTACTGCATCTCTGATCCATCTCTCCCTGCTAGGAGCTTCTGCTACCTGCTGTCTTGCAACGTAGCAATTTACTATTGACAATGTTACTCCCAGTAGTTTGCTATGATAACTTGGTATAGCAATTTCAGCTCTTTCTTGCCAATATATGTTGCCAAGGATTCATAGGCATGTCTGACCAGACTTCATATTTGCCACAGGAATGTGGGGAGGGGGAAGAAGAGGGGGAAGGTCACAGGAGGCACAGCGCTTGCATTTCTGTATTGGTGAATGTGTCAGTCTCAGCTCTCTGGGATGACATATTTTAGATGCTTATTGGAAGTTAAATACATTGCTTTACCCTTTCTTTACCCTTTCCCATACAGAATGATGCCATTTACAAGCAACTGATAGAGCAATTTATACTACACCTTTGACAAATTGAATTTAATAAACAGTAACAGCTTTAGTACAGCTTTAACAAATCTGCTCATTCCTCCACAAATTCACTCCTCCACTCCTGCCTTTGCCAGGCTCCTGGAGCCTACAGCAGCCCCTTGGCAATATTCAGCATTTAGGCTGCAAGTTGTCCTTTGTCTTAGAGGAACAAAAACACTCTCAGGTGGATTCTGGGTTTACGCTGAACTGGGAAGTGAGTCACAGTTAAGTGAAGGTCACACAGATTATTTACAGCTTGATCCTGCACCCATTTATGTCAGCTGCCTAACCCTTGTTCCTTTAGGTTGGAGCAGAATTGAGCCCACAGCTTTATTATGCAGCTGCAGGTATAGTGCTATTTGCCTTTCCTGTTTCTTTTCATAGAAGCATCCCCAAGATCTTTGTCCAAAACTCCTCTAGTTTGGTAGAGCCAGTGATATTGGGAAGTTTTGAGATGAATCCTGGATACTTCAGTAATTTATTACGGATCAGTAGTACTGTAAAACCTGAAGTTTGATTTGCATAATTTTAACGTGGAAATTTTGCAACCTTTTTTTTTCTCCAGTTATACCTTCCTGTCAATTCAATATCTAATTAATAGATTAGCCACTTCATCTGATTTTTCAGAACTCACTGATTCAAAATAATTTCTAAGTAATATATTTATTTATTAAAGAAGCCAATTACACGGGTTGATTCATTAAGGTATTAGCAACACCTGTATTTAAATTGTTGGGTGTTCAGATAGGGGTTTTTTTTCTATGAGAAGCAACCCCATGACATATGATTATAGTATGCAATACTCAGTCCAGCTAACCAGTCAGTGCCCACTGAATCTGTTCCCCCTGAACGTAGCAGATGTGGTGAAAGAGACTTTATTTGCAGTAAGTACTCAAAAGTGCTAGTCATTTTAATCTAAGTGACTACATACAACACGAAGCATCTTTACTCAAGAGTCCAAGGTTACCTTTACCACGAGCCTGCCTGAGTATTTCTTTCATCGTCATGTGTAACACCAGAATATCCCAGCAATGACAGACTGCATTATGCAATTTTTTTCTCAGTTGACCAATATTACTACCCCATGGTTTGCTAGTTCATGTCTGTTCATAGCTATTCAAAGCCCTTCCAGTGCATAAGATCAATAAAAACAACCTTACAGAAAAGTTTTCTGTGTAGTTAATTTCCAAATACTGCTTTTTCATCCCTATTCTGAAGTCCTGAAGACTTGCTTCATCCATGGGTATTTTCACTCATGGATTTACATGATTTTGCACCTGTCTTCGAGACGTAAGGTCCCACTGTCAGCCAGAAAGCAAGTGACCAACCTGAAATCAATTGGCCCATACCCAAATTTAATTAAACTTCTCTCTGCAACTCTAGAGGAAACTGATTTCCCTCATTATCACCTACGTGGATAATATGTGAAATGAATTCTCCTTCACTAAGTTATCACTGCATTGAGCAGACAAACACAGATATAATGTTATTAAAAATAATGAAGTATGTTCATTAGAAGTTAATGTTAATGTTTTGTGTCGTTGCAATCTTGTGTGCGATTTAGGACAAAACTATTCAGCTTTGCAGTTGCAAGATGCAGGAGGTCAACAGCTCAAGGGTTTGCAAAGGTTTTGGCGTAAGGCACTATTTATACATAGTTTTCTGTAGATGAAAAAGGGAGGGAAAGATGGATTCACCTTGCTTTCCCTCTCATCTTCCACATCCTACCAAGAGAGGGATAGAAGCAGAGAAGGAAGTAGGGCTTCTGCTCTGCGGGAGGTGAGTCCTTCTCCAGTAGCCCTGTAGGCCACTAATACTGTGCTGACATTGCCTTTGCTAGTAACAAGCCACAGGTTTTTCGCTGTTTGCAAGGCTTCAAGAGCAAGGTTTGTCAGGAGTGGTTTGTCTGAACCTTTCTTTCTTCAACTACAAGGAACTCTGTTTTAACAAAGCGTGTATCAGTTATAAGAGTAGTTTGTCTAATGATCAGTACTAACAAGTACTATCAGGTAGTTATGCTGTGGTGAATTAGGTATTTATGACTAATATAGCAATGTACTGTAGAGGAGAACAAGCCTGGTAAAACTGCAGAGGTCTTGAGAAGAGGGGACACAGGATGCAGTGTAGAGGAGTAGCCATGGGATGGTAAGAGATGAGACACTGGCTAGCACTGGAGATCCTAAGAGTGTAAACAGCTCACCACAAGACAGTTAAAGAAATGCAGATACGGAGCTGGACAAAATGAGGTTTAGGAGTATCAAAGAATAAGAATTTAACATACATAGAATGCACCATAAATTCAGACCAAAAAAAGGCAAGATATAACAGCATGTTAGAAAACATATAAAACCAGCCCCTAGTTAAGCCAAAAAAATAAATAAATAAATAAATAAAGGAGGGGAGGAAAAAGAAGCCATTAATATCAACATCGTGGTCGTTCCAGGAAAGGATTGAAGATGCTAGTGGCTTGTACCCTGGTATACACACCCCACGTGGACAGCAAAGGGGTGGTGGAAGGGAGCAAATAGCACTGGGAAAGTGGGAAGCATGTGTTGTCACAGGACAAGGACTGCCTGAAAGCACCTGATAAAATGTTTGGACTCTATCTGCACAGATCCAACTCATTAGATGATTCGGGTAGGCAGTGGAAAAATAAAGGCGCATGGGTAATTATCACAGATGAACTGTTAAATCTACATCCTTGTAATGTGCTTGGGTCAGAGGCTAGAAAGTGATAGCAACCAAGGTAACAATCACTAATTTAGTCTTAAACAGAGAGAAAGTCAAAGAGATTGGCCTGCAGCTACATGATCGACAAAGCTCTTTGCAGCTTATGCTGACTATCTACTGTAGAAAGCAATAAATAGTTAAGAGAGTAGGGCTTTGGATGGAATATATCCACAGATGCCCAGCGCTGTGCAGAAAGCTGAGCCCAAGTGGCACCACTATGTGTAGAAGCCAGGCCACCTGCCAGGGCTTGGACAAGGTGACCAGCTGGAGTGAGCATCCTGCTTCCTCAAGTCCATGGTGCAGGTTGAGACTGGACCAGAGGGGCAGGGGCTTTGGCTGGTGTGAGTGTGTCTGCAGAGTGTGTGTATGGTAAAACAGAAATCTTGGAATAGACCTCACTAGCCATCTGCTATGGCCATCCCACTTGGTAAATAAATTTTAGATTTTATGTCAGTGAGTGGTGTCATTCAGGTCTGGAGGCCACCCCACCCTCAGTTCTCCATGACACTGTGGAGCATCTTAGCTATGTCATTACTATTGAGATTTTTCCTGTACAGTAGTATTTTTTATTTGCTTTTTCTTTCTTTTTCTACAATAATTAGATCTGGACTAATAATAATTCTTTGATTGCTATGATAAGATTTTAATTATCCTAATCATAAGTTCAGAATTTATGGATAAGACGTGATTTCACTTTGCTCATAACAAAATTTTGAGTATATAACACTACTCCTGCCTGTGCTTTGATTCTATACTCTGACCCAAGAGACACAGTAAAGGATGCCAGAGTTATCTGAGGTTAAAAAGTGAAGAACCTAGCAGCATATGACTGAATGTAAAAAACTGACTCTAAGCTGTCCTGCTCTTCATCATCTCTTTTTAATGTATTAGTTCATTTATTTCCTTTTAATAAGACCTCAGTTAAAGAAAAAAAAAAAAAAGCAAAACACATAAAAGCCCCCAAAACACAAATTCCAATGCAGATTGAATTTATGAGAGAGATTTGAAGGACAGCATTTCAAAGAAAATAATTCTGCTGGGATGTGAGCAAGATTTTGTAAGTTCACAGAATGAGTTTTTTTCTGATGTCCATAATATGAGAGTCCTTTTTCCTATCCCCACAATTATGTGGTCAGGTGGTGAACTGTGCTGATGCTCTCAGGCCTCTGTTGTGTACAAATGACAGATAAATAAGTTCATCTGCAAAGACCCTTATGTAGTAACAGCAAGGGAAGTCAACAATCAAACTTAGATCATGATGCCTAGAAGATTAGCACATAAATTCAGATTTAGTTTCTCAGACTTCTTACCATGGTATTTTAAACTGAAGAGTTAAAGGCCGTTATAAGAACCTAGGCAACAAGGCTGGGAAGTGTGAATCCACTTTGATCACCCTGAGAAAGAAAAAAAAAAAAAAGGCTTAATCTGCTGATCAGCTGGAGATACAAGAAGGAATTTCTCATAGGCATGATCAGATACCTTTTGGATATCCAATCGTGAGAACTGGAAGAAGCTCTTCCACTGCTCAGTCTGCAGGCCATCTTGGGCAATCCAGAACAGATACTCCCAATCACAACAAGACCAATCCACAACAGATTTCCTCCTCCTGTGAAAGGGCTATCTGCTGCTTCCCTTTCTATCTTGCCTTACTGTTGTTGTAAGCTATTTATGGAAATACTCTTATCATTTCTGCTTTAGGTGCCTAACTTAGGTTCATAGAAGGGGGTAAATACTTCCAGAGCATAATTCATAGCATTTAAACAATCATGGTGTCTCCTGGTGATTCGCAAAGCTATATCCCAGTCCTGAAATGTAAAATTCTTCTCTATATATCAGAAGCAGGCTGAAAGTATGGGGTTTGGTTCTGGAATGTGTAGCATTGCAGCTACCTACTGCTTCCTAAATGATTAAACTGAGAAAATTAAGGCAAATGCTAAATCCGTGACAGGGTAGATGTGTTCATGGCAGGACAGTCAGAATGAGTTGTAGAATGGCTTGGGGAAGTTAATCCTGGCCAAACTCCAGCAGGTATTTATGTCCTACCCGCCTAAATTTCCCCTGTTGTTTCAATTAAATTTTATCTTCACTTCCTCCTGTTAAAACACTACTGTGTAATATTGCTGTCCCAGAAAGGATTGCCATTATCCCAAGGGAAACTGCATTTCAGCAGCAAGCCCAGCAATCTTTGTAGAGTCTCTGAGAAGTTCTTTAGTATCCTTCTGGGTACATGTTTCTATAAAAATGCAAAGTATAACAGTATGTAATGCTGCCACTCTGCTATTCATAAAAAGGGAAAGGAAAGTAGGTCAGTACGTGAAGGACACAGGATGTTGGGAGTGTTCCCAAATGCAGCTTCCACTTAACCCAAATGAGGCCACACTGAGTACCCCAACTGAGGTGCTCCTTCTTGTCTTTAAGGATGGCAGACAGCATCAACTAGGAGGTACAGAGCACCAAAGCTTTGATTTTGATTCATGTACCAAGTGGAAATGGAAGTAGATTTCCCAATAATCTTACTGACTCTAAGGCATTGCAGTTGTTCTAGAGAAAATCAATGTTAATATGAATATGGATGCCTCTCCTTAGAACATATATAGATACTACATACATCCATATACCATAATGCATATAAGCCTGCTGAGGGATTGTTGGTTTTGTTTGGCTGCTTTTTCTTTTTTTAACTGCTTACAATAGTAATAATGACCTCGGTGCTGGGCATTTCCCGGGGACTAATGACCAGCTGGGGTTAATGACCTGAAATGTAGCCACAGGCCATCAACTCATCCCAGCCAGCCATTAATCCTATGGAACTACAAGTGCCTCTACTGTTATTGCTTAATTTAGTCTCCCTAATTTTAGTGCAGCTTTAAAAACCTTGCTGCAGCCACTGAGCAGCTCTGTATTTTATTAGCCCTGCATTTCTACTGCTGAGCATGGGTTGTTTTCCTAGCTGCTGATCAACTCTAAACACTGAATAGACTTTATTAAAAGTTGGTTATCAAGCTTCTGAGCATCTCCAGACATCTAAATATTTTATGTGTGTTTGCTTTGAGTGGCCCTGAGCAATTAATACATTGTTTCATTAGGAGGGTTTTTTACTAACCACTAAGTGACTCTAAACACCTAATATATTTCACAAGAAGTTTGTATTCCAGCCATTGAGCAGCTTTAAACACTAAATTGGCATCATACATTTAAAAAAGAAATCACTCAGTGTTATACATTTCTCACAAGTAATTTCCTGTCTCTACCCTTCTAAACATTATTCTTCTATTTTATGGGAGGGTTTTTTCGGCTGATACATTCCTATTTAGCTTGCTGGACCTCCAGTACTTTTCATTCAAAAGCTTGGAGCTTCACTGGAATTGGCTTTGCTTCATTTCCTTCATCTAATACAGAGCAAAGAAGAGCCACAGGGGGCAACATGAACCTTGGTTTTCTTCTGGCACCACATTAAGGGATTAGAAAATATTCATGTCGTTCTGACCAAGATAATAATTCAGGCTTTAGACTTAAAAATAACCCATGGTGTATCCCTGCATATACAACCACCAACAGCATGACAAAATGGCAGTGATTCAGTAGGTACTCTTAATCATCGTTACAGATCTCCAGCCCAGTGTTGTCAATGGGAAATTCACAGTGCTGCAGCAAATGCCAACATTAGCTAACATCTGCTCACTCAGGCTGAGGGCTTGATCAGCTAGCATTTCGGCAGGCAGGCCTCCACCCTGCAGTTTGCTCGCTTCTCCAAGGTCTCCCATGCAACACTTCAGCCAGCAAGAGTTGTCACCACTTCTCTGAAGTCAGGAGAGCAATATGCCCCGTGGAAACTGCTCCTGGGTCTCGCTGCTCAGCCGCCGCAGCTCCACTGCAGTAAGCAGACAGGACCTTCCCAATCCCCGTGCCAGGCAAAGTTCCCACTACTTTTGCTCCTTTCAGCAAGTAGTGAAATCTCAGTGACAGGTCAGACTTGCATAGAAAAGGTCAACAAGACTGGTACTCTAGCCAGCTCACAGGTTTTTGTGGAATTCACAGAAAAGGTAGCTCACTGTACATAGCCCTGTACACCACTCCAAGCCCAGCTCTCGGAGCCCGTATCCACCTCCTCCATGGGTGGCTGGCTTGCTTGCCCCCTTCCTCCACACAGATAGGGCAGGTTTTGCCTCTGGATTCCTCTTTGTCCTCTTGGTAGGACCAAGTAAAATGGGAAAGGACTCTGTCACAGCTTCTATCGAGTTGAGGCTTTTACCAGGTGGGTAGGACTGAGCATCTCCCTGTTTAAAAATCCTTGATGGGTGTCATTCATTTTAAACAGTGCTGGTGAGGACAGAATTGCTGACTGTTATTAAAGTGATGCAATATTTGCAAAATAAGGAAATGTGGCAAGTCCTGTTTTAATATGAGTAAATTATAGTAAGATCAACAAATTAAAGGGGTTTTTTTCAGAAAATAAATGTTAAGGGCCAGATTATCCTATGAAAAGCACATTCCCATCTTCCTAAAATGGTTTTAAAAACTTGTCCTAAGACAATATAGGCATGGATTCAGAAGACTGGAGCATTGATATAACAATCTAAACACCTCTTTTGTGATTATTATCTCATAGGTAATGTTTTTACAGCTCAGCCTGATTGCACACACCATCTGTCTTCTAAAATAGTATGGAAATCTTCTCTCTAACCATATCAGTTGGATTAACTGGATTCAAAATAAAGGTTATGTTAGTACCTTAGAAAAGCTTGGTTCAAGTTGATGGTCATGGTGTAGAAGTGTATCCAATGCAAATTTAGACATACTTTACCAGGATGGACCAGGAGGGTTTTGATTTGTTTAAGTCCCCTCAGGCATTCTTGATATTCAGAAATTCTGTATTGGCTCTGCAGCAAGAGTGGCAAGGCAATTCTTACAGTCAAATGACATCCAGTGCACTATACTTCAAATCTTAGCAATAAGATATTGCCTTATAATATTTGGATTGCTAGTTATGCACCAGCTTCAACTGCAATATCAGTCTTTGTGCTGATACACCTGGGCATGAGTTAAGGAATGAGCTGGTATGTGGGGAACGAGTGGAGATTATGGTATATGAGTGGAGATTATTACTTGGATAACTCCAGTGCTTTCAGTGCTGTGCATAAAAAAATCTGACTTTGGATGCTCTGGCTTTGGCATACTTGTAACTCACACTGATATCAACTGTGTATCTGAGTTTGTGTATGTGTGTGTGGGCATGTGTACAAGAACCAACGTGCATATTTTACTTTTAAACCTGCAATCACTATAAGTTTCCTGAAGTTCTGTCAAAATTACCTGGTTCCCAGGAATCAGTTCTGGGACCACAGACTGTTATCTTTGGACCAAGTCTATTTTGGGCTATTCCTCATGGGAGGGTTTTTTTTTTTCTTTCCAGGCACTGAAAAAACATATTTTAAAGTTGGATCACGATTTTTCTTTGGCATGCATATTTTATTTTGCACGCACATGTGGTTTTCATGCTGTTAATATTTTAAGTATAGAAAGCCTAAAATAAACACAACAAAAAGCAAAATCCAAGTTAAGACCTTTAAAAATAAAGGGTATAATGGAAATATCAACTGACCCTCAACTCTGTAAATACAGAAGCATAACTGTTTACTTTGGGTTAGGTTCAGTTCAGAGAGGATGAATGCAATATTCATTTCAGCGTGAATTGCAAGCATTGGAGTTACTGCCAGTTATGAGTGAAGTCAGTCCTATGATAATCAAAATCATAATGAAAGAATATACTGTCATGAAAGCAATACATTTTTCTTGTATTGAAAAGAAAGTCTGCTTCTTTTCTATTACTGTGATTAATGCTCCTGATTTTTATGTATTTAACTCTTTCAATGTTATAATTCTTGGACCTTTATAACAAAGACCTGTCTGCTATAACAAAAAAAAAAAAAAAAAAAGAACATATAGTTTTACGTTTAAAAAGAGAATTGTGCTGTTTAAGTTATTTCTTTCAGCAATATCTGATAAAATGTCTTTTACTGATGCAGTCCTATGTGTTGGCTTTTAGTGGAGGTTTCTATATATAGTTCTGAAGTAGGTCAAAAGTCCCTTTGGATGTGTGCATCCTAACAAATCAACAATAAAAATTCCCACTGTGTTGCAATTTCTGGAGAAAGCTATACATTTCACAAGTTCCTTGTGTCTAATGGCATTACATGAACTTAACAGTACAACAGTTGCACAGGTGAAATATATAAATAGCTCAAATTTGCCTGTCTCCTCTGGTAACTAAATGTTATAGGACTGCACTGAATGAAGAACATATACTTCATTGGGCATAATCCAGACAATCAAAGACAAGCTTCTCATTGAAAATGCTTGTTGTTTTAAAAGCAGCCATGTCTGCACAGGCTAAAAACCGTTTGCCATTAGTACAGTGGCACATCTCTGTGTAATGTCTTTATTTGTAATATTTATTATTTAATAAAGACCAGTTCTTTATTTGTGGACTCTTAAGGAGAAGTTCATGATCAGAAAGCTCAGGTTTGCATTCTATTTTTCATCTGGATAGCAAATAACACAAGTATTTTCCCACTGATCTTCAACAAGCTTCTCTACTGCAAACAGTTCTGTTGTATCTAATTTACATGGCCTTAACAGATATGAAATGGACTGTTTGTGAATATCACCTGAAGTAAAGATTTCAAACAATCTTTTTTTTCTCTCTAATATTGTTCTTTCTACAGAGACATTTAACAGACAAGATCTGTCTTTTCACGTTCTCCATTCATCAGTATATTTCTCAAAGCTTTTGTCAGTGTGTTGCATTTCTCTCCTTTCCTTTATATTTTCTAGTTCTCATTTACCTTAGTTCTTTTCTCTTGCTATCTTAAAAATTTTCCACCTAAAAATCAAATTACAGACCTCCTGCTTCTTAAGACTTTCTAAGATAACAGTGGTCTCGGTCAGCCATTCATTTCTTAAAATCCTAGACGAACCTTTTGCAAACCTATTGCCTCAGAAACACATCTTCCCCTTGGGTTCTGTGTAGGCTGCTCTTCGTTCAATTTGCACACATGTAAATCCTGTCTTAGGTCACAAATGCAGATTACTCCAGTACTGTCTTCATGATTTCCCAGTACTAAATATAACAGTATTACTCCACAGTTTAATATGACTGTTGATTTTTTGTTGGAAGTGTCCCAGAGTAGAGGATAGTTGGAAAGAAAGTAACCTTGCAACCAGGAGCAGCACAAGCCCAGGCAGATGGCACAACTGATCTGTTTCATAGCGTGGTACCAGCTCTCGGTTTTGCCTGTGTGGTTTGCAGGACTCAGGGGCATGAATCAGTACAAAATCAATTCAATAGGGCCATTCTCTTAGCATTACTCCTCCTAGGCAGAAGAAAATGTTGGATGGCTTTGTAACACCTCTCTGCCAGGCTCATCCCAGGGTACTGAAGGCACTCCTAAGACAGTGAGGTATTCCTGTGCTCTAGTTAAACATGTAGCTTGATGTACTAGACACGGTATGTCTGTTTTCATGTGCCACATTTCACATTCAGTTGTTGCTATGGTTAGGTATAAACTTAACCTTTTTTTCACTCCTTCAATAGTTCAAGCAAGGGTGAAATACTGAGGTGAAAATTCAGAATTGTTAATGCAAAATGTTTCCCAGGAAACTGTAACTCCTTTTCACCTCCTTCTCTGGAAAATTTTCTGAATATCGCTTTAGAGTACCAGTTTGGCATGTAGTGACGAGCATGTATCCTAAAATGCCCAGTCTTGTCAATGAGTGTATTACAGGTGGGAAGGAGTACCTTGGAAATGGAAGCAGTACAAAGGCAAACTGTTGCTTGGAAAACTGTTAAAGCACCATTATTAATTCCTGAGCCCAGGAAACTCTGATAAATGTGCAAGCAATCAAGAGTACACCCTGGTAAGCCCTTAGGTGTTAGCAACTGCACTGTTATTTGTAATTTGATCATCGTTGTCTAAAATCCACTCTGCCATAGTAAAAATTACTGATCCAAATGCAAAAGTGAAGAAAGCCACTGAGTTTGCTTCCTGTGTGGAAACAGCGGGCGAACATTGCACTCCTTTTAATTCAATGAACCTAAGGTCATCAGTTCATGTGCAAACTATAAAGACTGTCTGATGACTTAATTTGAGTTTGCCTGCCAGACCACTGGTCTCTTAAACTAGGAATCATACATAGGTCACCATTCTCCTACCACTCCCAAGGTTTTCAAATACATTGCAAGCTGAACTCAGTACATTTGTAAACAGTTCCCACCTCATTTTTATTATGTCATTTTTAATTGACAGGTTAAACTCGGAGAACTGTGTAACTAGCTATCATCAAATTCTTTTTAAATTGAAGAACAATTCTCTTTGCCCTGTTGAAAAGTTCTCATAATAAAAAAGATCAAGATAAGAATCCATGGATTTTTCTCCAGAAATATCTTAGATTGTGATGAGTCCTGTGATTTCCAATACTCTGCAGTTTTTCCACAACCTGTTCTTATCCACACTCCCATTTAACAAGTCCTCTCTCTCTCTCTCTTTGGAGATTTAGAAGTGTCCCTTGTAACAGAGTCCACAAAACTTTCCATGAGGAACGCAGGCTAGAGAGGGAATTTGGAAAAAGCATGAGGAATACGGTCGGCATGCAGAGGACTAGAATTTTTATACCTGTTCCTTAAAACAGTTTTTCTAATTTAAAGCCAGCTTATTTTTATGGGCGTGAGGCCTAGCTGGTAATAAACCAGCATTCAGTCCATGGAAAACATAAAATAACAAGGTCTGGAGTAATGCAATGCCATATCAAAATGTGTAAGCTATTCAGAATGTTTTAGGCAACTCCCTCACATAATTAATGTCCCAAGCCACTGGAGCTACCACACTAGAGTAGCATTTTGACATCAAGGGTTAGCAGCTGGTAATTTCTGAGAGATGCTTATAGTCTGGTTTTTCAATGAATAAGTTTTCTTTCTCTTCTGTCCCTTTTCTTCGTGAGATGGAGGAGAAAGCTGTTTTTAATAAGCAAAAAGCCAGACGTAATTTTTTAAATTATTTTTTTAAAGGAAGTAAAGGGGTGATCAATGAGTGTAGCAGTTTCTTTACTTCATTCCTCCCCCTGTTGAAGCAGCTGCCCTTCTGCAGCTCCAGCTTCCTGACCCACGCCAGAGACCAGTGTGCAGAGGGCAATGCGTCTAACCAAGACCCCAAATTTCTGCACTCAGCTCTTGCCTGATTCTAGTTTTTAGCAGAATGGAGAAGTGCTATAATTTGGGACTGGGCTCTAAGTAGCACATCTGGTTTGATTTGCATCTGGAAGGAACCACAGTTCAGCCAAAAAAATTAAAGCTGCTGTGACATAATTAAATCCAACACGTCTGTGAGAGGAGATGTATTGAGTAATACAAAAGTGTCGGTAATATTTGGCTAGAAGGATTCTTAGGAAAAGAGGCAGCTAGTCAAGACAACCTTGAAGTCTGAAGAAGAAAAATCTGTATCTACAGAAAGAAGGTTTCTTACATACATTTTGACAGAATCACAGAAATCAATTTATGTGCCAAACAAAGTGAAAAAAACCAACCTTTGAGGAACCAATATAAAGATGCACAAACAGTAGCCATCAAAACAAACAAACAAAAATTTGCACAAATGGAATAAAAAGAGTAAAAAGAGTATGAAGACCAAGCAATTATGTAAAAAAATATTGTGTTTATCTGGTATGCAATTTTTTGCATAAGAACTTTCATGAGATCCTTTGGAATGTAAGTGAGTGGTAGTCAATATCAAAGTGTCCACCTTATCTTTCCTATATTCATCTTAAACTTCCTTGTCCTAGGTAATACACTGAGGTTCTACTATAAAGTAAGATTGTCAAAGACAGAGGTGCCAAAATTCTGTTAAGATGACACCATCTGTTACAATCATAAGATAAGGATACAGGGGAAGATATTAGAATGCATTTACAGAAATCACTTCTTTTAAAACTGAAAACTGTAGTTTCAGAAACTGAAGATGGAAAAAATTAAAGGCAAACATCCTATGAAGAGGTACTGAAAAGGTTATGGCCTTTACATCATCACAAACATGTTCTAGCACAAATCTCTTCAAAATATATGTTTAATGCATAACAATGAGAGAGCAGCTGAACAAGATGAAACAAACTAGAGTGAACAAATGTGCAAGGGGGTTTTATCATTGTAATCCCTTGATATTAAGTTTGTTAAAGATCCTTCAACACAGTTTTCTGGAGAACAATATATTTATTCTTCCTGTCCCTCTGTAACAAATGGATTTTTTTTTTAATTCTTTCTGAAGCTTTTAGCATTTAGATTTATGCAATCAATTCAATATAATTGATTGAATCACACTTTGTACTATGTTCTGTCATTATGCTTTACCAACACGTCTTTAACACAATCCCATGCAACTTTTGTTTGGTGTGTTTTATTTTAATAGCAGGATCCTGGATTAAGTACATCTGCATGGTGACAGAATGATCCAAAACAGAGTATCCAGGAAAGTCAGCAAAGTCACAGTTGTAGGGCGGTAACCAGATTATGTCTATATTTGTAGCTTCTATTTGGTCTCTTATTGGAATCACATTTGGCTCTCACTACACTCTTTCTCGTGAGAATTTAGACATCATAGTTTGATTTGTTCACTATCTGAGCAAAAGAAGGCAAAGTATGGCTGGGAATGATGCTGCAGCACCACTGACTAGGATGTCTCAATGCTTTAATGTGATGCCCAGAAGAACTTGCTTCTGGGAACATCAGGCAGAGAAATAAAAACCATGAGTGATTAAAGCACACTTCCTCCTTGAAATTTATTGTATAAACATGGAAGTGCTTCATTCAACAGATGTGTAAACTTTGTGTCTTTTGAGTCATCATATCTGCTTATCTGAAGAATATGATTTATTATATTTTATTCCTGTGAAACTCTGCAATCTGGGGCATATATACAAAGTTAGAAATAAGTTCGCCCTGACTTGCATATGATTAAAATAATTGTTAACTGAGGGACAATTCTGAAATATTCGGTACATACACATATTACACCCTAAACATGTAGGCAGTCCCAGGGAAATCATTGCATAAGTATATATTCAGAAGTGACAAGGGAAACATTCAAATATCATAAAAGAGGTTACTCATCTCAGTTGCAGTAGATAAAGTCATAGCTTTTCAATGTGCAAGCACACTTGGAGGTGATCAGGTTTCCAACAAGGCTACTTTCCTGTTCAGTAACATCAGCATTTTTTACCTTCTCACTGTTACATGTATTGATGCACTGACTATTTTACATCCTCCTCACAAAGTACCAAAATTAGAAATGGAGGAAATTGGAAATGGCTAACACACCACATTGAAAACATTGAATAGGTCACAGTCATAGACTTTGCTACAATCGTCTCCGGAATATATGCAGAGGTAGTGCAGTCCATGTTTCATTTCTCTGTTAAACATTGTAAAACTTCTGTAAAATGTCAGTCTATGAACACATTCCCACAGCAAAATCATTTTGTGAAAAAAGGAATGAAGTAAAAATGCAATCCATACTTACAGAATTTATGGTACACTTAAAATTGAGTAGTTCTTTAGTCTATCTATACACAAAATGACAGGAAAGAGCTATAAAAACCAAAGTAGACTGAAATCGATAATTTTCCTGTGCAACACCTTCCAAAGAGCTGTCAACTCCTTCAGACAGAAGCCTCTTCTTATTGGGAATAGTGAACCCTTGGCTACTCATCCTAATTAAAATGTAATTAGGTAAGTGTAATTAGGTAATAATACCACTCAAAACACTTAGCCTGTTTTCCACAATTGAATCCACAGTTGAGCTCACTATGGCATAAAATTCTGAACTCAGATCTCATGGCACTAATTGCCTCTTCACCCCAATTTAATCTGACATGTAGGCAGAAGCCTAGAGCTGTGAGGAATATTTATGGTATCAAGTATGAAACAGATCTGGGGAATACATTCGTGACCCATATGGGTGACAAAGGCAATGTAAATACTGGCTGCTACAAGTGGTATCTACTTCAGAGAAACAAATCTGCTAATATCAAGGAGAGGTGTAATAACCCACTTAGTCCTTGAGGTAGGCTTCATCTCACATAACTTTAGCCATCTGAAAGACAGATATCTGTTTTAAAGTAGTCTTTTTCACTGCCTCTGTAGTCAATGGAAAGAGGGAGGAGACTGAACAATGATTCATCTCACACCAGAGTACAGTTTGAAACAATTGGGATGAACTGCTTTCTGTGGTTGCCTCTTCCTCAACCAGAACTACTAAGGAGAGTTGGTGAAATAGACTTTGACTAAGTGCTGAGCTTCTAAGATCAGTAAAGTGAGATGAAATCTGCCTCTGCTGCAGAAAATATCTCCAGCTACTACCTCACCATCAGCTTTCCATATCTAAGGCAATACTTAGAAAATGCTGGACAACCTAAATCCAACATCATGACACCTGTCATCTCATCAGAGTTCTATGTTCTCTGAAGAGACCCCAGAAAGTCCATCCCACAGCTGTTGAACTACTCCACCCTTCACAGGCCAGTCACATCACTGTCTTACCTTAGGTGCACTGTAATGTATTTGGTGCAAACCACAGGGCTAAATGTGCACGCATGTGTATGCGCGCACACACACACACAAATGCCTGCTTGCAAACATGTGCAGAAAAACTGTTCAAGTCCCTTGGGCTGGCCCCAGCCCACGGCGTGCCAGCTGAGCAGCTCCAGCTGACACTGGCACCAACCGCAAACTGGTGCCGACAGAAGGAACTACCATGAGCTCCACAATCAAAAATCCTTTCAGGGCAACCTGCTGCCTTTCCTATTTTCTTAGTCTGTACAAGTATCAATGTTTTGAGCGCCTAGAGGAGAGCAGCACCTTAATGAAAAACAGCCATTCCAGTTTAATATATGCAAAACTAGGGTGCTAATGCCATTCAGACAGGCTACAAAGAGCTTCTTGGACAAATGAGCTCATCTCCTAGCCAGAGCAAATGCAGTCTCTTTTATGTTGTGTCATCAAGCTTCTGTGAAGCCTTCAGAGCCTGCTGAATTTACTAGTAGTTGCCAGTTGCTAATCTGTGGCTGGCAATGCAGGATCACGGCTTCCTTTCCTGACTGCAAGCACTTTTTGCTCCCCCTTTATCATCTCACACACTCCAGCCTGCTTCTGTGGACCATTCAGAGGTTTGGCTCTTATTACCAACATTTAAAAGGGCTCATCACCCTCCTACCACAATTACATCATGATCTACGATGATGAATTGGCTCCTAAGGGAAAATGTGTATCAAAAAAACCCAACAAAAAAACCAACAGGACAATACATGCTTGTCTCAGAAAAAGCATCTCCCTCAGGATGTTGCAAAATCGGTCAATTACATAATGAGTTATTACAGGAGAGCAGACAAATGTAGACATGGTTTTGCTTGTGTTTCTGTTTTCATATGAACAATGCGCAAAGGTCAAGAGCTAGAACTGAAAATGGTTGCATACAAAGAAAAGATAGGGGTTCATGGTAACTTTTGAAGAATCAAACAATAAATACATATATTTTTGTACTTTATACCTTCTCCAAGAAGTTGAACAATACACGCACCCTAGCTGGCCTTAGTTTTTATCATTCTTTGAGAATGAATTAATATTCAAAAATACATTGATATCAAGCACTGCTCACTAATTAAATTTAGAAATTATTAGAAATACTTGACATAAAAAGATTTAAATTCATTTTTTTGAATCCTAATGAGTGCATTTTTTTAGTCCAGTATTATGTATTCTTCTCCCGAGGATCTACTGAGGACAGAGTACATTAAAAATATAATTGGCTTTAAACCCTAGTAGACTAATGTTTTGTCATAATTTATGCTGTCTGTTTTATATTCAGCTTTAAAGTTGTTTTTCCCCTCTCTGAATCATGTATTGATGATTCAAATGTAAGATACTGTTATAAGAATGAGAGCAATATAAGCAAATCACCACACCTTAATGTCTTTTTTTTTTTTTTTAAATTAAAAAAACCAACTTTATCTTGTGTCTGAACACTCTTTTAGCTAAAGAGACAACATTTTCAAGAAGGACAATATCCTAAAGCATATCCTGGAAGAACAGACAGGCACAGTCTTCTATGGCTAATGGAACAGTAGATAAAAAGTATGACAGTCTATTATACTTTGTAGTACATTACTTTAATATTTACTCTGAATCTAAATATGTATGTTTTTAAATATCTCAGAAAATCATCACCAAGCAGATTTTAAATTGCCATCACTTTACCTTTCATTTAAGTTAGAAACAAATCATAAAAAATATTCAAAATCTTATACTAGTTAAAAAAAAAAAGATGTGACAATTTTCCATCAGTCATACCTAAGAGCCTCTTAGGTCTCCCTCTTTGAAGAAGCACATTAAAGGGGGTCAGAGGTTTCACAAATAAATCGGTTGGCAAGCAATATCAATGGTGCCCTAGGCTGACCTGGTATATAATTGTTTGCATATCATTGCAGTAAAAGCAACAACATGTTTAATCTGTGTGTGTTTATTTTGATCTATATATGGACCTTAAGGGTCAATGCGATTTACTCACATTTACTGTGGGTTATTAAAAATGCTGAATAAAGTGATGGAAAGGTGTTAGAAGGCATTTGCAATTAGGAAAGAAAATGACAGTCCGCATGGAACTGCTTACTCAGAATTTTATCACAAGGGTGTTGAGGTTTTTTTTCTACTCTATTTTCACAAAGCTTTATAACTCACAGCTTGAGAGAAACATATCAAAGCATTTTTTGCCTTCACTAAATGGATGGCAGGACTAATCTTTCCTCCCTGAATCTTACGTGATCATGGCTATTGCAAAAATATGGGCGTAGGAAACACAAGGAATACAGTATTTTGCACTGCCCTGGGTTTTTTGGTTTGGTTTGGTTTTTTCTCTAGGCAGTTAAATAACATTGTCAAAATTGCTAGACTCTTCCTAAAACTGAGAAGGAATATCAGAGTACTCCCTACACAGGAGCCCACTGAAGTCAGTCAAAAAATTTCTATTCACTTCAAGGGATTTTAGTTTTCTCTGTACAGTGAAAAAATTTCTGGTACTCATGAAACTTAATATTCAGTCAGGACCTGAGAGAAATTGCTTAGCCTTCAAATTTAAAGTTGATTTTACTTTACTATTCTATCTTAGTTATTTTACTCCATTAGGAATCTCTAAATGAGATGAGGAAGAGACAAGTCAGAACAGAAAGCATGAGCAAAACAAGAACATGAAGACAGAAAAAAACACAGAAAAGAAGCAAAGATAAAGACGAAAAAAAGCAAATGAATGTAAGAGGAAGACAAGTCTTCAATTTAATATACTATATACGCAAGTCTGTAGCTTTAAACACATGGGTAGAGGAACAGAAATCAAAGGCCCATTCAAATGTTTAAACCAGTTACACCCCAGCTGATGCACCTTGCTGAATCCGCTCCTCTGAGAGCAAAGGATAATGGGATCTGGGAAAACGTTTTTGCAGCTCACAAGCCTTAATGAAGTCCAACTGCAGCAACCCTTTTGGAGACAAAAATATCAAATGAAAAAATTGCAGCTTTTTAAAATAGATTAACGCCTGCTTACAACAAAGCAGTGCTTAGGGAACCTGGCAAACGTTTCCTGTTCTAAATCCAGGAAGATTTCTTCTTCCTTTCTTAAAGGCAGTGGCAATAGTCACTATTTTGAGAGGTGAGACTGGATTATCCATATCGATGTAAGTAATACAGAAGTAGTCATAATTTTTCAGCCAAATTGTGACAGAACCGAGAACTCTATGAAAACGTCATTTTTGCTGAGTTTTTTTAAATCTTCTGTCAAGACTGTCTAAACAAGGTCTTTCGCTTGGGGCTTTGCCAGTCAGCATCAAAACCAGTTGATTTATTGAACCCGGTCAAAATGCTTCCTGGCAGAAAAACTGGACATGAAATCCTGGGTTCACAGCTGCTCCACAAAAACCACATTTTGCACCCAGAGGCTCGGTGTCGCACCCAGCAGCACTGACAGGAAGACCCGGAGCAGTACCATCATCCCCAGGCTTATATTTTATTTACAGCTGAGTATAGGCAAGGTAGGAGTTATTCTTTATCATTTCCTTGCTGTTCTCCTGCATACAAATGCAGCTCCTCAGAAAGTTCCTGCTGTCTACCTCCTCAGTATAGCCCCAGGATAGCAAAGCATGTTAGTTCAGCTTTAAGCAGTACCAGGAGGGCTAAGGTACACGCTGAGATACTCTGTAGAATCAGGACTTGAAATTGGAGTTTTTCGTGCACTCAAGAGATTTGCTGCCCTCCACCCACTTTATTGAATGCCCAGTACTGGAAATCAGCTAAGCAGTTTCAGCACACAGTCAGGTTGTGACTTTTCTGTTTGTTACCTTACGGGGAATTGCCTAGCAAGTGTACTCGATCATCTTCCTTGATTTATCTCTTATTTTGCTAAATACCATGAACTACAATGCAGCCACTCTGAGAAGTTGTATCTCCACAGGGTGAAAGAGCATCGTAAAATTCTAGTTGCCATTTTTTATTTGCTCCTCTAAGGGACAAGCCCCTTTCGGCCACTGGTAAAGCTTTTGAGGTTCCTTATTTTGCAGCAGCCCGTTTAAACCACATATCCAGGCCACTGAGTTAGCGCAGTCAGGTGCTGCCTTCCTAGCTGGAACACAAGTCTCACAGGGAGCCGGCTGAAAAATTCCTTGCTACCATTGAAGTAAGCAATTCCTGCCTTTCATCATTGTTTCCCCATGGGGAGAAACAGCCCAGGCAATATGATGGATGGTTAGGTACTGCAGGTCTGATGCCCAGGAGCACACAAGGGAGTTGTTTAGCTGCAATCACAGCCCTGGAGCAGAGACCGGGCGAGGAACGGAGCAAAAGCGCTACCCTTTGCAGGTCACATTTCTGTACTCAGATGCTTCTTTCAGGCCACATTATCAAATACTCTTAGACATTTGCAAGTGGATCTTTATATACAAGAAGAAAAAAAGCTGACTCATCTATGAGCCTCTTGAAGAGATTCACTTCCTAGCAGGACAATAACATACCTGTGAACCAATTATTCATGAAAATGCATATTTGATTTTGACTGAAAAAATGTTATGTCTGGTTTACTTCCTTACTTGCCAAGTAAACAGGAAATAACTGGACTCAATTAATAATACAGAACCGCAAGTTACACCAAGTTAGCTTCAACGAATTAATATTCATCTTTTTACTCCATGCACCTTCTAGCAGTTTGAACCCAAACTTTTCTCGGAAAACAAAAAGGACCAATATTTAAAAGCAGGCAATTATCTTTTACTAAGACATTCCTCATCCTCAGAAAATACACTTGATAGGCTTTTAAAAATACACTTCATTCATTTTAAGGAAAACATTTCATCCAATTTATGTTCTCCTAACAGCTTAATTTGATTGTTCAGAAGTGTCTGTATAGCTAAATATTTTCTTTGCTTTGATTTCAGAGTTCTCCCTTTCTGAAATAGTAATTGTATAATCACTAAGTGTACTTTCCTGTTTACGGAAACATGCCACTAAACTTCTATTATCCATGTATAAGCTTTTGGCAAGAGTTGATACAACTGTGGTATAAGGTGATTAATGGAAGGCAAATAAAGGAGTAATTAATCAAACCACATAAGAAAGTGAAAATAAAAAATGATGCAGAGACTGACAAGAAAATTCTAAACTCCTTGTGCTTTGGCACCTATGAAAACAGACCATAGAAAAAGGCTAAAAAGTTCATGAATGTGCTTCAATTAATCTGTATGCGTACTGCAATGCTCTTTAGTTTGGTTCATTTAAATCTGAAATTCCCTTCCCCGTTGATGTCAGCTAGTTAGCCAAGATGGTGCATTACTGTTATGATCACTGCAGCGCATATAATTTAGATTTATCTCTTTAGGGACTCAGCTCCACCCCCTGCTAGCTAATATGCTCACCATGTTTAATGATGCAAAAAATTTCCCTGAATACAGGTTATTTATCTTTATCAGGGGCTGCTTTTGGCTGGCTGTCAGTTATCAGCCAGAATATTTGTTCCTAAATGGTTTGTACTCATCCATATTCCAGGGCAATTCTGAGGCCCATATTATCACTGATGTTTGCAATAAAAGTGTTTCAGTTCTTCAGATACACCTTAGTAATACTGATTTATGAGTCTGGACTGGCTATATTTCTGATGCAGTGATATGAACCCTGAAATATCTGTCATGGAAGTGAAATATCTATCCAAAACCTCAGAAACAAAACCCGCTTGTAGGGGTCTTGAGGAAATATGAGGAATGAAGATATTTCTTTGAATACATTTTGAGGGGAATGAGTCAGAGGTGAGTTTTTTAAACTGAAGATCTGTAGAAAATAAAATAAAATTAGGAACAGACCAGTGAAAAGAAGACAGATGAAAGTGGGAGGAAAAGGCACAGTGAGAAGGAGACAAGTCTGGACAGAGAGGTAGGGAGACAAAAAAAAAAGAGAAAGGAAGGAACTTTTGCTGCACCAGATGAGTGAACACTTTCAGCCTGTAAGATTGAAAATGATAGTTGGAAAAGCAGAAAACTAAAGCTTATGACTTGAAAGTTCTTGCCTGTGCAGTAACGTGAACAAGCACCCAGCCTAAAAGTGAAAAGGCACATATTCTGAGTGGAGAAAGAGTTCAAAACATTGAATGCAGTTCTGCAACGCAGACATAAGAGTTATGCTACATGTCACAGAGGAGACCAGCAAGTCTGGCAAGTAAAAAAGACCGAAGATATGAAATAAGTAAGTAAATTTCATTTTTTTATAGTTTTGACTAGGATGGCAATAAGGGCAGCAACTGTGTGTCATATTTGATGTATGCAGTAAAATAGTCTGGATTTGCTTTTCAGGCCATGCGAACATCTGTGGCACAGAGATTCCCAAGCTCACAGCAACCAAGCCTGTTCCAAAACTGGAAGCAACAAAGCCAGACTTGCTCTCCCCAGGGTGGCACGCTGAGATAACACGGCTTCGCTGCTTCCCAGACCTGAGCTAATGCTTGAGCTATGCCGGAGAGCCGCACCAGTTTGTTCAGAGCAAGTTCAGGTATCTCTAACAAAAGACATACTTCAGAGAGTAAGAAAAGCTAAATCCCCAGTTTAGATCCCTTGCCTGTTTCTATAAGGATACAATAATTCCCAGCACTGTTACTGTCTTCTTAACTATCTATGCACCCACTTGGTAGGTAAAGTCACATAATTAGAGGAAGACCGTAAGTTGCCATCCATAATAATCCACACAAAAATTGGCGTTGAAGCTGGCACACGTAAGGCTGCCTTCAAGTTGGGAACATGCATAAGTGCCAACTGAACAATTTTTATTCTGAAGCCTCCATCTAGCAAACAGGTCTTCCCTAGAGCCAGCACGTTCATACTACATTATGCACCGAACAGATTTTCTAACCACCCAGATACAGAGTCATTATCCTTCTTCTAGGCTTAGGCACATGCGGGACACTCTTCTGGCTGCAGTTTTGCCAGCAAAGCAAGCTGTTTGCCAGGAACCCATGAAATATAGCCCTACCAGAAGCTATGGCCACTTCTGATCTGCTGGTTGTGTTGCTCATATCCTTGTCTCTCTTCCCCCTTGTCCTTCACATTTCCCTGTGGCCTAGTGGCTCAGGCCTATGTGAGGATAAGGATCTGTGTTCAAAACTTTTTCTTTGCCATGCTGAAGAAGGAGGTGTCTGCTTTTGGAGAAGGCTATTAACAGTGCTCCACCTTTGCTTAATGTAATGCAGAGTTAAACAGGTAGGAAGACTGGAAGTAAAGTGGGTAACCAGAGAGGTACAGCAGAAGAATAAACAAACCCCTTTATTGATTTCTGAAGAGGTAAAACATCTGGCCTATTTTTAAGAATATATGAGATGTGGGTAAATTTCCCGAATCTTTATGGTGAAAAGGAGGATGTACTTTGTATACATGAAAAAGCATTGCCACAGACATTCTTGTTTTTAATCTACTTGCAACACTGAAGCTGTTACAGGTTAAATTATTTGTATGAAGTTTTTAACCACAAGAGAAAAAAATACCCCAAAATTGTGTAAAATATGGTTAATATCCTTCAAAAGCCAATGAAATGTTTTCAGCCTACATCACGTACAAATGTTAGTATCACAACCAGCCAACAGCGTACAGAATGGAAATACAGCACGCATACTTGAATTCCACTTTTGTTGGTTTTAGATGATATATTTGTTTGATTTCTACCATGACATGCTCTTCCTGTTCTGAAGTTTTCCAGAAGCCTAGATTAATGACAAAATGATCTCCAGTATAAACTTCCACAATGATAATAACATATGCTGGCATAGACAGAATACTATTACAGTGCCACTGAGTTCCTCTGAGAGCATGAAATCAATGCACAACACTCAAAAAAGAACTTAATTTGTGTGTTATTTCCAGTATTACTGCTGTAAATATGCAGGGACTTAACTAACTGACCATTTAATATTAATAGGATGATATTCAGTATCACAATATTCATGTCCTATAAGTATTTGAAATACTCACTCTGTGCTGTTAGATAAATTCCCTATTAGACCTATTCTTGATAATGTGCATATTGTTTCTGAAAGCAATTTCTGAATTATTTAGAAAAGACCCGTTTTCCTCCTGAGACATAAAATGAAAATGAACTGCAGATTTTCTGCAAGTTCTTATTACCATTTGGTCTAGACCACATTATGACCAAATTATGGTGGAAACCCTTGAATAAAGTAATTTCACAGGAAGCTGTTAACCTGCTAAAGCACCAAGAAATACAGATCAGACTGAAATGAGCTTTAGTTGTATGCTTCTTGATTCAACTATTTAGATAATGTACTTTCATTTAGATCAGCAGCTAAACGTGTGAAGGATAATAGCCTTTCTTGTACAGGTATAATGAGACATCAGTGCAGTGGTACAGAATAGCAGTGAAGAAGAAGGGAAAAAAAGCAGTTCTGATGCCTGAAGTTCTCTTGTGACAGGCACTTTTTTAAAAGAATATGACTATGGAAGCAACAAGCATTTATGCCAGACACTTTCATACAATTGGAGAACATGAATCTGTCACCTGATGAAAACTGATTAAGGGCCATCAAGCCCAGAAGTGGAAATTCTACTGCTATTGAGAGAAAAAATGCACAACATAAGGAGAGGGAGATATTTATGCACATGCCATCTCTTTTCTTAAGCATAAAATAAGCAAATTTCAAAGTCAAGTTTCTTCCTTCTTCCATCCTTTTGTATATAAAATCAGTTCAGAAACTTTGGAGGAAGGATGAGACAATGTAAGCTTACTCTTCACTGAAGTTCTTCTAACGTATCTCTAATATAAACACCAGCAACTGGTTTCAGAAAAATTTAGTTCAAACTGGTGACTTATTTTCAGCTAGCAAAATATCTTCATTAAGTACATTAATGTATATAATGATACAGATAATCTGATTTTATTTTCTTTGTGTATTTGCTTTGCAGCTTAAGCATATATTTTTCTACTTCTCTAATTCACTTTGGTTATATTGCAGTTGAATTCAAAACCATGTATAAATACTTCTGGACCATTTGAGTTTTATCTTTTGTGTCAATATTTGTGCACATGGCGTACTACCCCAAAAATATAATTTATCTAGGCCCTGGATGAAGGAAAAAATCATGGGATATTTAAGCCAGTACTTAAAATAACTCCATACAGAAGGACTTTGTTGAATGGAGGTCCTTACCCTGTGATGATATTATCAAGCCTGTTACTATATAACTGTTATTAGTAGAGCGAGCAAAAATGCAGCATTTCTGTTTTTCTAGATGTTTCATTATTTCAAAATTTGTCGATACTGAAAATGAAATGAAAATTACTATTTTCACAATTCAACACCAAGTGGACCTCAGACATTTCCTTCCCTTTATTTACCTTCAAAGGATTTATTATTTTGTTCAGTTACTCAGGTTTTTTGTCCTATACCAATGGCAGTACATCATTGTATATCATTCAAGGCATGGCACAATGTGATGCAAAATATGTTATACTGTGCACCCATTCTGATTTGCTAGGTTACATGAGATATGTGTGCAAATTTAGAATACCATATAGGGGTCTACATGTAAGGTGTTCACTTAGATATCCTCCCTTCTGTGAAGAGAAATAGCAGTTATGATACACAATTCATTTGACCTAATTTAGATGTTTACTTACGTAGCAAAGTCATAAATCAGACCCTAGGAATGCCTGTTTCTTTCCACTAATCAGCATGAGCAATTTTGTACTGCTCTTGTTTGTGTGTCATAGGACACTTTAAATAATTTCTACCTTAGCTTTACTTTTTTATTCTGTATTATTAGAGTATTTGTAAAATCATTATAAGAACAGCAGCTATGCTGATATTTCAGGTAGTATACCTTTTATTTATTTATTTGTTTTCTGTCTCCATTTGTGTTTTAATAGAAAAGTCTAATGTTCAGCACCTTGAGCAAAAAAAAAAAAGACTAGCTTCTGTATACTAACTAAAGGTCTGGCTACTTCCAATAGCCAGGGAAAATTATTCCAAGGATATTGAAAACACTGATCTTTTTTATTATTTGTTGCTGTTGCCATCATTATTACAGGAAGCCAAGATGAGACCTGAACCCTGCTTGGACTCAGCACTGCAGAATAAAGGGAAGACCAAAAGACAGAGCTGGCAGCGCTGCTGAATAGAGCAGATAGGAATCCCAAATGTTTCAATCTCTAAGACAGAAGGTCCATCTTTTTCACTTGCATAAAGGATTTGAATTAACTTTTATCTAATATATTTCATATATAATTTAGCTGTTGGAGAGGACTATTTTTTTCTTTCAATGTAGGCATGATCAGAAAAGGAAAAAGGGAAGACACAGCAAATCCCTCTAGTGAATTGGAAGGATATATTGCAAGCCACTGTTAGCAGTATGGCTTTTAGGAAGAAAACACTGAGAGAAAAAGATTGTGAGTTAATTTTGCAAAATACTCTTACATGCTATGAGAGATACAAAATGCCGTAACAATATATTAGAGGGGACAACAGGAGAGAGATTGTCTTGATAGCTTAAATAAAATTGAAAACTCATGCTCTTAGCTTAGAAAACAGATGAAAGAATTATTTCTGTGTAGTGATAAATAGGAATGTAAGTCAGCCTGCTTGGCTGACGTTCCAAGGCAGGGAATAGGAAATAAAGGTGGACCTTCACTTACTGCATCTGCAATTCTGAAACCACAAACAGGCTACCTCTATATAAAGATGCATTGCAGAATATGTAAGGTGACAAAATGGAACAGATGAAAGTAGCAGGTTTTTTGTTTTGCCTTGACTGTTGGCAGTTAGGTAATGTGCTTACATTTGCAGAACTACTGTATACAAACATACACTAAACGTTAACTATATCATGGAAAGGAAGTGTGCATTTTTATAAAGTGCCCAGGACTATACTATACTTCTTTCTAGGATTGCTTGAGTGGATTTTTAATTTTTAATATCCATTGTACTTTACATACTTTTCTTTATTGATCTGATTATTTCTCAGGAGTTTTTTGTGTGACTTTTGTTGCTGCTTTTTATCCATTCTTACAAAATATTGATTACTCTTAGTTTCCACTTACTTGACAAGCACCAAGAAATTCCCTGTCTTGGTTTTATTTGTGTGTCATATTTTGAAAGAATAGTATGGTTTCAATACTTTGCAGGATCGGGGATCAAAGCCCAAAGTGTCTCAGATTCCACACCCACTCTATACAAGGACTTATCCATCAAAAAGTGGGATTCATATCCCATGGAAAATCTCAGTCATTTTTTGTCATCCTGAAATGAAATCAAGAATAAAAACTTATTAATGACCCAAGGAAATACTAGGAGGCAATGAATGGTGTAAACAAGTCTCAGCTTATATAAAAAGCCAGTGTCTGATACACCTGAAATTTAAATTCCCATGAGACACTATGGCAGCTCAGATAGCTAAAGGCTATTACTGCCAACCAAAAAAAACTGGCCTTTTCATTTTCTTTAAGGAATATTACAGTGCAACAAGTTTTTAAAACATATTTTTCTAGGAATTTTTTTTATATAACTTGCACTTTCAATTAAGAATGGAGTATTCAAGAATTTATCCATAAAAGCTATAATCCCTACTAGATAGAGAATACAATAATGAGAAAGGAAGTAGAAAAGCACACAAAGGAAATAATCACTTCAGAGTTTTCAGTATAAAACATGATCCTATTCAAAGTCTGTCAAGGTAACTGAGAATCTCCCATACCTTCAGTGATCTTTGATTCAGACCATATTGATGATCACTGTATCATAGTAATCTCTTTTGTTTCCTATTCATTTAGAAGATTTTGTATTACATTAATCCTTCACGTACTGCAGATTTTGAGGTCTTCTCTAGCTCTAAAATCTGACTTGAAGTATGAGATTCAATGGTAATAAGGCAAAGAAGGAGTACTTCTGGATGTAAGCAGGAATCTAAGTTCTGCTAGAGTTTTCATCAAGCATAACACTAGCCCTGATAACCCTTACGCTATTAAAATACTTCTATATATACATAAATAATAGTTGTGCTAAGAAATGCAAGTGTCAGAGATTTATTCATGTTTTGTATCCCCAAAGTAATGCAGAATACACAAACACTTAACTAAGTGAATTATGGGTCTTTGCTATAAGCAAAATAGAAATCTGCCACCAGAGAAGGACAGCAATGACTGATTCCAGGTAAGAGCTTCTCTAAAATGAAATGAGAGCTGTTTGGTACAAATCACTCTGCCTCCCCCTTGTGCTTCTCTCTGTAGCCAAACTACACAGCCATTTGAAGAAAGAACACTTTGCAAGTGGCAGCAAAATGAACCCGCTGCCTATTTTGACCATACCAGGGCTCCAGGAAGGGAAAGGCTATGAGGGAGGTGTCAACAACAGCAGCAGCTGCCTTCCCTGCCCTCTGAGCAATGCTTTTGGGATACCACTCTGGAAACCTCGGTCTGCCTCTGCTTTCTGAAAGGCAAAGAGCTGAGGTCTAGCATCCCAGACCTCCGGGCTAACAAGGCCCTTCTTCTCTGCCTTTGCTTCCTATAGTGGGAAAACTGTTACTCCAACAAGGTCTAGTCTGCTATCCTTTAGCAACAATATTTGGATTTTATTTGCACCACTGAGAAGCTTTGAAGCAGCTCTGCTGAAACATGTGGTTTGATCTTCCCTCTTTTTCTGTGAGCATTAACCATTGCCTGGTAATATCCCTCTAGAAGCCTTGTTAAATATCTGGCTCCAGGGATCTTGTGGGACTATGAGGTTTCCAGTCACATAACACTGCTTGAAGCATTTCTTAGACATTTAAGATGCTTCATCACTAAATTTAACTCTCATCATTCACTACATTTTATTCTGACCAGTCAAGTGTTTTGAGCAACAAGAGGTAGCAGCATTTTTTTTTTTAACCTTACATGTCTTTTTCATATATCACAGAAAGCTAACATCATTAACTGTAACATGAAGCTTATTCCTGCTTAGCCATAACTCCCAATGAAACCAGTTGGGAATTTGGACTGTTTAGGAAGAAAAAAAAAGAAGTATGTCAGGAAGGAAAAATATATGTAATATGTGTAATTGGGCCCACTCTCTGAAGTAATACTCCCTGGTGCCTATTACTTTCACTCAGGGGTGTCTTGCTAAGTGGCACTGTAACTTATTTCAGTGTTTCTGTCTGTAGAATTTTAAAACATTTATGCTGGAATACTTAGAGCAGCACACTCTGTTTGGTATCATTAGATCTCATTAGCAATCAGCATTTAAAAAACATTTTCTCAGGGTTTTTTCCTTAATACCCATACATATAGTTTTCCCATAATTAAGCAGATCTATTAGTTTCTCATCGTGGGTGGGATGGAATTTTAAATAACATTCATCTCTTTCAGAAACAAATAGGAGTCTGAAATGAAACAGTGCTCAGTTAGCTTGCTGTTGCTACAAGGGTGGGGAAAAGGATGGGATGACAACAATGCAGCCTAAATATACTGTGCTGCAGGGCTGAGAAAGGGGTGGAAGGATTTCAATCAGTTCAAGCCTCAGCAAAGAATTTTCACCCCTGTGACAGGCTGGGAAGCCCTGGCTCTCTCCGCCTAACACAGATCTAACCTTTCAAGGAGGTTTTGCGAAGGTTAATTTCAGTCAAACACTGAAGTCAAAGCTGGATGTACCCTGCTGAAACTGGAACATAAAGAGATGCTTGAGATGTTTGGGGATGCCAGGCTGTGCCCAGGGATAGCGAAACTGGGAGGCCAGGTGTTTTGCTCAGCCCAGTTGCTGTCACTTCTCAGCACACAGGATGTTCAACGCCAAGGGTTTAGAATTAAAACACCATTGACATATTAGTCCATATGGTTGGGTTAGTGGAGGTGGGCAGGGTTGTGGTTTCCAGATTTGTTTCCATTTGGTTGAGAAATCAGTAGCACAGATCAGCCCTGACCCTGGATTTCTTTTGTTTACCTGCAAAGAGGGAACAGAAAGCCAAGCAAGATTAACTCAATAAAAGCCATTAACAGAAGGCATTTTCCTTCTTTAGGAATTCCCAATTGCACAAGCACAGCAGACTCCATGCCCAGGAAGCTCTGCTCTCGCTCTGTCTCAAAGTCACATTTCACCTCTTTCTGTAACTTCTCAGCACACAGAGCACCCGGCTTCAAACCAATAAACCAGGCCCATCTTGTGTAACCAGGGAAACCCATCAGTTGACAGCATATATGTCTGAACTCCTTCAACACAATAAATACACACAAAGCAATAAATATAGCAATAACCACAATCATAATGGTAACAAGAGAAGTTCCCATATGATTATTTAATGGTACAATGAAGCTTGGGAGACTACAGGTATTAGAATTTTTTACACACAAGAAAATTAAAACATAAACCCATACTTGGGCTTAGTGCAGAAAATGTTCAAAATCTGTAAGTCATTTGAGCTCTTTGACTGAGTACACTCTGATTTACACCATATTTAAGCTTTATTCACCACTGGGGAACATCCTACAAAGAAAGAGGGAGGAGTTACCCTTCTGTCACTTTGGCACTCCCCTTTTGATAAGCCCTCTTATCTGCCATCAATATCAGAGCTGCATTCATTGCAGTCTCTACGCTGAGCTGTGGAAGGGGAACATCTCACTGCAGATCAATCAAAGTATTTACTTTTTTCTATGGTGTAAATAGCAACAGTGAACAAAGGGTCTAGAACTACAGAGTTGGGATGTGCCTGGCTGGAAGGAATATGGAGAACTGCTGATCACACCAGAAAAGTAAAAACAGTCCTTCAAGTTCTGTCTAAAATGTTTATTGCTTCTCAAGTTAGAATTGCAATATTTCCTTTTTTCCTCAGCAGGCCCCTCTTCCCAGTCAGCACCTACCATTGACTTGGTTGGACCATGGTGTCATCTTCTAATTTTTAACTGTTGCCATCAACTAGCCAGCTTCTGTTTCTCTCCCGAACCTCATTGTCTTTCTTTGGCATTTTCTCCTCCTCACTGGCACCTTGGACACTGGTACTACTGTGATTCTCCCCGTAAACATCTAGCTGCAGGAATGCATGCCCCAGTGCTGTATGGAGAAGGAGAACACCTGATGGGAGCATCAGACTGACCAAGTATCTTCCAAACTGGAGAACGCAAGGCTTTCCTCAGACGAAATCACTGGTGCCTCTTCTGCTGGCCTTCCTCATGCTATGGAGAGCTCTGGTCTCCCTCCAGGCAGCAGACCACATCTGTAACAGGGGACGCCAGATGGGAGGCAGGCATTTTCATTTCTAGCCAGCCTACCGTGAGAATCCTGGCTTTCCTCATCTGAAAAGTCTTGTCATTTCTCAAAATGCAGCTGGAATTCCTCACATCAGAAACAAGTCTGGGCTGCTGATAGCTGAAAATTGCTAAGCAGTGGGATGATTTTGTGTACAGTAAGCCTACACATTCACTGTGCCAGCTACCCTTGTGCCGAACATTAACTCCAGGTCTGATAAGGTATGGAGAGGAGTAGTGTGCATATCAGTCAACCTGCATCAGGCTCAGCATGCGTTAAAGAAGTGGCTGTGGTGGGAACTCTGACAACTTTAATCAATCTACTGCTCCTCCAGACTTGCTCCTACACATGCCTCCAGCCCTCCCGCTTCCTCTGTGTCTGTGCCAAGCCTCAGATTTCATAGTGCCAGTCTGTAGAGACCATGCTGTTCATCATCTATCATGAACTCATGAGCATGGTGTCCCTAACTTCTTTACTGTACAACTTTGAAATGGATCCTGTAGCGAATGATGACTCTCCAACTATTTCTGATCTGATCTAAAACATATTTCCTCCTTTGCTGTACTACTTTCTATCCCTGCTTTCCTTCTTATTTTTAAACTTTACCATGGAGCTCCATATGGTGTATTAGATTAAAGACTTTACACAAAGAAGGCGGTACATTTTATTGTACTGTTCCCCATCCCACCACATCGAACTGCGATGAGGAGAGGGGAAAGTATTATAGAGAAGAAAAAACAAGGCAAAATCTCCTGCTAGTGATAGCTCCCATTCTCTGTAACTCTGGAAGAGAGGAAGTCGTAGTCAACAGCCATACTGGTTAAAAACGATCTGTAGGACAGAAATTCCCAAAACCAATTTAGGCTTCATACAGTAGACCAAATTAATCCCTACTATAACTTCTTTTAATTCAGTTCAGAAGAACTTGGTCCAACATTATCTAAGCTCAAAGATATTTCTACAAGTATGAACTACAACTTGGTGACATTTATTATGGAGTTCCAGAGATAGGATGAGAACAAAGAAGACTCTCAGCTTTCCAAATGTGTATCGTAGAAGCAATTGTATCACCAGCAATATGGATAGGAGGAATAAGCTTATATAATTAAATAAATATGAAATCCTTCAACTTAATTCTAAAGTCTTAGAAGAACCATTTCCCGAACAGTTGGCAAGAACTGGAATAGTTTTAAGATAATCACAATCAATTCTTACAGTACAATAAAAATAGGTATAAGAGAAAGATCACTCAAAACTGAAATGTAAGAGGACAAAAGGTCATAAATTGCAATAGAAACCCCTAGGGAATCTGAAAATGTATAGGGGTTGGGAATTTTAAAAAATTGTCTAGCTATTGAAGAAAAATACCGTATTAACAAATGGACAAATGAGAGTAGAGCTATCCCTCAGAGTCGCTTCATCAACCACAATCATATGAAGAATCCAATGTACCTTTTTGAAAAGTAGTTGAAATACTGAATCTGCTAAAGCAGGGAACAAGCCTTTGTTAGCTACTTTTGAAGGTCATCAGTAGCTTTTAGTGTATAGGACGTTTTTACAACAATTAGATCAAAACTCAGATTGAAAATGGTGGATTTCATGAGTTAGAATGACATCAATAGTTGACTCCTCCAGGGCACTGCCTGGGAACAGGGGTTTTATTCTAAAAAAATCTCGCTTCCATTTGGAGCACCACTGGAGCCACACATTAATTTTATATGATAACAAATGATTGTTTGTTCATTTTAATTTTAAAAGATGTTTGAAGAAAGATAGTTTCATTCTGGTCACCTTAGGTGTTGAAGATCTGAAAACCCCTGTTGCTTGTGTAACTCCAGAACAGTCATACAGATCCCAATAATCAAAACAGATGCACATACGGTGTCTCTGGCAAGACTGTACTTATATCATCTGTTAGGCTAAATTTGCACACTAAGGAGATACAAACCCAGCACTAAGAGGTCATAACTTCAAAACTGAGATGGACCTCAACAAGCAGGCCTTCATATCATGCTAGCATGGCCCATGTCTGAAAAATCCTTTATTTCATGAGGCTCACAAGCTATATTAAATGGCATGACAAATATAAATGTTGTGGGTATCAAAAACCTCAGCTCCTTCAGACCATAGCAGTATGCAGAATATAAAACATAAAAGATTTTAGGAACAAGAAAAATTCATTTTGCCCAACAGGCCTGCCAAATTTTATTCCTCTTAATATCATGTGAGCAGCAAGGAAAGTAATTATTATTTTTCCACATGACACTAATTCCTTTTGCAACTGACAGGCTGAACAAAGGCTGCACATGTTTCATTTGGCCAAAAGGCTAGTTTTTGTATGAGAGCATAATGGATGATTCATTAGTTTAAAAAACAACCTTGCAAGAACACAAAGAAAAATGTCATATTGGTGAGATGCTAATGCAAATATTCTATCATACACAAACAGTACCTGAAACATTGTTTTCTGTCACATGAGCAGGAAAGATTTTTTAACAAGACTATTCAAAGGAAGCCAATGTCCTCTATTTACTTGTGATTATATGTCCCCACTGAAAATATTCATGTTATCATCTTGAAATTCCTGGAGTCCCCTTCTACAATATGCATAAATTTTAATCAACCAATTGGAAAGTAGAACACATGCTGCAGATAGTGGATAACAAGTTAAAACTTATTAAACAGGTTGCTCACAGCCATTAGACTAGTTTTATTCAAAGTCAGGTAGACCAAAACAAATTTCAGATGTAGAAATTATAAATATTAGAAGCTGAGTGTGCCTGTGCAGAAAACTGAAAAGGCCAGAATTTGCCCATGAGTCTGTGAGGCCCTTCTCTATTCTCTCACCGTGCCTCAGAAACAGGATTCAGTCTGCATCACCATCATCATCATGTTGCAACAAAAGAGAGCGATATACGTGGAAAGGGAATTAGATGACAGAAAATTTGAGTTGTTAAATGCTGTGATAAAAAAGCAAGCATAGAGAGAGCATATATCAAGCATATAGGCAGGAGTAAAAATCTTAAGTGGTGATATAAATTACTTCGTTATTTAAGGGATTAAAGATGGGAGGGATTGGGTAAGATTAGGAAATAAATGTACACAATAGGCTTCCAAATGGGGTGACAGTAAAAGACGTATTCAACTGCAAAACAGTTTCCCAAATGAAGAGATAAAAGGTCCATTACTTCCAACATTCAACCATCATGCAAGAAAAGCACTAGCTAATACACAAAGGAGGATTAATCTTCATTGATAAAGAGAATGGTGTGGTTCCCTAACTGGGAAACTGGGAAAATAGGGAACATTTCCTATATTTCATTATATTTCTAATTTTAAAAACTGAGATACTCCATTTAATAAGCATAAAGTTCAGCACTCTTAACCTTGCTGAAAAACAGTTTCATTGCACAGACGTAGCATAATTTTTGTTATTCATTGCTGTATTTTCATCCAAAGGAGTAACACACAACCAGCGATGCTGCATATATTATCACATACCGTAACACAAGGTAGAGAGAAGTTCTTTTTTGTGTTGCTTGGGTCCTTTCCTATTAATATAACTTTGCCCTGGAGATAATGTGTATAAAGGTTTCTCTACCCCCTGTTATATCTTACTAACACTGAAAAGAAATATGGTTGAGCATATTTGAGTAAACTCCCATATACTTGTCAGGTAAATTTTCTGAGTTGCTTTTTTCATCATTGTTGATAGCAAAGATAGTTACTCTGTTCTTATTTTTTCCCTTAATAACTAAAGTCTCTTTCTGCCTGAGGATATATCCAACAGTAAATTTCTTCGGATCATAGTGTCTTTTACCTGATGAATGCAATTATTCATGGTGATAAGTAACACAGGCTACACTCTAATTTTAAGGCATGCTCCTTACTAACTCAGGGACCCTGTTCCAGTCTCTATACTAGCTGGCAGCTTTCTTTCAACTTTACTCTGCGTAAAGCACATTTCAATTTTTCCAGCAACAAAGAAATTCTTAGAAAGCATCCGTAAAGCTAGGCCCAGCCTTTCCTGACATAATTCATCAGAAGTGACCCTTTCTCATTACCATCTTTAAAAGGTTTGGAATTTTCACTAAATTCTATTTTGACATTTTCAGAATTGTGAAAGTCTCTTTCCTTGGTCAAAATGCCTTTTAGGAGATAACTAAATTAACAGACAAATATGTTTCCAAATGAGAAAGATCACGTAAAAGAACTTGAAACATTTTGACAGACCCAATCTGATATTTCTCCCCTCTGGATTTTCAGTTGACTCGTACAAAATAGTAGTTTTTCAGCTCTGAATGAGACAGTGCCAATATTAAAAGTCTTTCTAGTCATCCTCTAACTCAAGCTGTCAACTGGTATTTTCGAATAAATCAGTACGTTTCCAGTCTCTCAGAATTTATTTCAAGAATATTGCCCCAAATATTTTTTTAACAACTGTCAAGTCTTTTGCATTGACGGGTTGAGAACTGTTCAGGGACTTGCTATGTTATGCACATCTCCTACAGTATGCATCAAGGGTCCAGAAGCAGTGTGACCACATTAGCACAGTGTCACATCTGAGAAGATAATCCTCTCTTCTGGGTTTATTAGTTGAAACTCCATGTCACACATACCCTGCCTCCGATTTCAGAGCAGACATGTCCAGAGACAACATGAGTTTGCCTGCATATCTTCCTCTTGCACCATGGCTACCCTTTGGTTGCACTGTGTGACATTAGCTGAACACCTGATAGCTCCCACTCGTTGCCCTTCACAAGCCTGCTCTATCAAACCTCCCACCTCAAGCATGGTTCTGAAAAAAGTTCATTTTCCCTACAAGGCTGCTCAGTAACTCCCTTGTCCAGCTGGGGCCTTTTGAGCTAACAACACCCCTCCCCATCATGAGGAATTTAATAGCAAGACAAATTTGCAGTACAACGATATGCAAATTAAAATCTGCTTTCATAGTGCATTTCTTCTCATGGTTTTTCCCCAAAATATATAGCCACTGTGATTCCTATCCAGGATATTTTAAACCACTGGAAATAAGAAGATCTTCAGAAAATCCATTCCCTTTCTTTTTACCCCCTAAAATGGGCACTTGCGGTTCCAACCTCATCAGGTCACACTTTGTCTGTTACCTAAAAAGGCTTTCAAATAACCCTGGCTTAGGCTGAAACTTCTTTTGAAGGGAAAATCAATGGGCTACTTTATTTTTTTAAGTGTTCTAATTCTACCGTTCACAGCATAAAGAGTGGCTGTAGGTAAAGAAAAAAATCCTTCCTTTCCCCCTTACCTCCCCCAACCTGCTACTTTCTCCCTTTTGAATGCCTTCAGCCTGAGATGTGGAAACTTCAAAGACTTCAAAGGCAGCAGATACTGCTGCTGGGGCTGACACTGAAAATGCTGGATTCCGCAGAGAATGCAGAGATTATGGATCGTGGAATATCTTAATTTGTTTCAAAAGAATGGTGGCTTCATTCATTTCAAATGAATTAAAATGGATATCCAAAATGAGCAAACAAACAAAAACAGAGGAGGGAAAAATCACAGAAGGAAGAAGGAATTAATGTGCAGCAAACAAGTCAAATTTTCTGCTGTATCCAGCATATACTAAGGAGACAAGACATGAGTTATGGCTCTCTCCATAGCCATCTCAAGCCAAGAAGGCAGAGCAGCATCAGCCGGCAACTATTTCTTAGGTGCCTCTGGCAGAATGCATCATATTCAAGCCAGTTCCTAAATCTTGGTCCTGTTGCTGCTACAGACTGTGGAGCAAGGGCAGAGAAGCCAGCACACAGTGTTCCAGAGGGGACTGGAGGGTCCCGACACTGGAGAAACCAGAGACAAAGCCATCATGTGCACAGGGAGCTCTGCTGAGCCATTGGTGAGGGGCTAGAGGGATGTGGGAGGTGAGCTGCTGAGAAGGAAGTCACAGGCAAATCGAGGGATTAACTAGGGAGGGAACCCATTTTATTTCTGGGCTAGATTCATGCCAGACCCTAAGAGAAAACCCTGTGAAAGAAGTGAGGCAGCTCTCTGCTTCTCACGTATCAGCTCAGCTCTCCCTTTCTAACTGGTTTCTTACCGTCTGTAGTGAACTCAGCATCAAGTCCGCTGCTCTCTGATCGTACACCCGCTGCAGAGGTCAGAAACTTGGTTAACCAAACACACGATCTCTACTATTCATTAGGATTTAATGCTGGAATTATCAAAATAATCCTAAAATACTAATGTTTTATTTACACAGATACCTGAAAGTCTAGCAGAGCCTCTTGAAAAATTCATCAGGGTTGGATACCATGTGAATTTTATTTCAGGCATTATGCTTTTATCATAGCATGTGCAGTATAGCTTTTAACTAGTGCGTATCAGCTGTAATGGGCAGGCAATGCAATTAGTGCATAGGGGCTCCACATCTTTTATTACAGAGGATTCTGGAGTTTCAATTTTGGGATTAAACAATTAAAAAAACACCTTGAAAGGGATTGAGTAAGAGCCCTTCAAAATGAAAAATTATTTTCTTAGCTAGTTCTGGATGAACTACTCTGGTAAAAAGAATATTGTTTAATTTTCATTTTGAATTAAAGACCTGGAAAGCTGAGTAATACACAGGCTAATGCTGGGCTGAGCTGTGCTTCTGCTCCTCTGAGGGCCATAAAAATGTATTAAAACAGGAATTATTTTGTACACTGTGTTGTACTTCACCGTTTAATTCTCAGCAGGCTATAAAATCACTTCCAGGATAATGAAATTACAAAAGAATTTTAATTTCATTTTCAATCCCTTATTGTTACAAATTGCTAAGAGAAGATGTTGGAAGATGACTAGTCATATTTCTACTCTCCATCTTCTGACTGGCCAGAGCTTTTTGACTGAAATACCCTCAAAAGACTTTTGCAGGTAATTTAAATGAGACATAGCACAGAAGGTCCTGAAATATGCAGCTGGCTACATCAGTTTATGCATTATGAAAACACTGTTTTTAGAACGGGTTCCAAGTGGAAACAGCATTAATAGACAAAATAATAATAAATAGGCAAAACAAATAATAAACAGGTAAAACAATAAAAATAATAAATATCAATACAGTAAGGGTTCAAGGTAAAGGCTTATTGTAACAAAAGGAGAAAACAAAACAATATACTCTGAATGTCAGATCAATAAAAAAATAAATGTCTCTGACAACTATGCTTCAGTGCTATTTCAAAGAAAAGCAAAAAAAAGAGAAAAGTTTCCAACAACAAAGCTTTTCCCCATGATTTGAAGAATATTCAAGGGTGATTTTTTTTCTCCTGGGCCAAAGTCCACAGCTGTTGCTTAAGCCAAATTCTCACTAGAACCAATAGAGACACTTTAGGCTTAGCTTGCTTTCTGAAAGTTATGCAGTTGCAGAGGCAGGCCTTATAGGACTGAAGTAACAATTAGTGGCCTGTTACAAAGCAGATCTTCATATAATTATTGTTTCATGAAGAAAGGGCTCAGGGCTGGATATACAAAACACTTTAAATTCCTGCATGTTTAAAATGTTGGTTTGAGCTAAAGTTAAAGGCTGGGATATCTGACCCTCTCTGTAAAGCCCCAGTAAATGAAGGGAATCTCCTCAAAGGTCAAGGAATGGAAATTCCAAGAAATAATCTCTCCAAGAGTAGATTTCAATAGGACAAACAATGACAGTAAGTACCTAAATTGTGTCCAAGTGCTAATATCTAGACACACACAAAAAAAAAAACCCAAACCCCAAACAAACTCACTGTAAATATTCCCCAGACAACTGCTTTAAGCAGTTTCCCACACGAGATTCGGCACACACTGTTAGATTGAGCACATCTTGCTTAGCTTCAAGTTCAATGCAAAGCACAGCAGAGCAGGTCAGTTCAATTAAGAGGGAAAGGGCTTTGATTACCAAGTTTCAGGCAAGCAAGAGATAGGACTGGTTCACACCCTTGGGAAGGCAGGCTCTTTCACTGGCAGGAACGAGCAGGGTGAGGGGTGTGGGAGCAGGTGAGCTTACCCTGCCTCCTCCAGCAACCCTCTGTCCTGGCCAAGCAATGGCTGAGCTTCTGTGAAGAGCACCACATGTGGATGACCTTCATAGTGAGCTGTGATTTTCATCTTCTTTAAGTGACCACATCTGTGATTTAAAGCAGTTCATGACCTGCTTCATAAGTTGTGTTGTAATATCTGAGAAGGAGCACAACGAGAGGTCTTAACCTCTTCTCATCACTGGGCCATGCCCACATAAATCAGCCTATTTATGCATCACAGCAACGAGACTGTGAGATTCCTAAGTGTTGGTCCCCACTCCAGCTGCAGTTTGCACATCTTATCCGATGACTTGTAAGAAGAAAATGTATAAAGACGGGGGCTACGTGAGAACAGAGGCAAGAAGAAGTGAAACAATGTGCTCAAGTCTGTAGAGCTGGACAGAGTCCGAGCTTGCAGCTGAACTTTCCCACAACCCTGGTCAATGCTTCATGTCCTGCCTCCTTTAGAAAATACAGAAGCTAAACCAGAGACACAGAGAGAAGGGAGACAAGGGAAAATATAATGGAAATGTGTCTTGGTTGTTCACTTCAGAAATACAGCTACACTACTTGGTTTTGAAGTGATTTATACCTCCTTACCAGATGCCTGCTCTAAGCTCTCATGGGCCACATGTGCCAACCTGTTCCCAAATAACCTGTGAAGATAAGCCACGAGTGCTCCTCCAGCTGGGGACATGAACCATATTTCATTTCTTGTGTAATACTACACCACTCTGTTTTACAGGTTTCTTTCCTTACTTTATTTAGTTTAGTGCAACTTGTTAGCCTAACACAGTTAAATTTATGAGTCACATTTATTTATGCCTCTCAAACAGCTCCATTGTGATGTATGTGACGAATACTGAAAGAGAAGTGATTCCAGAAGCTGCTCAGCCGTCTGTGTATCCGTGCCAAGTTCCACATTATATTTATCTCTCAGCTATCGCCCAAACACAGGCTCAGTTCATGCTAAACACCCTTCCTGCTTCCACAATATTTTCTTTTAATTTCATCCATAAAATACAAATTACAAATTGCCTTTACCTTTCTGTCACCTCTCTTTTCCAGCACTTCTTCACTTCCTTTTCCTTTCCTTGCTTTATTTATCCCAATGTTGCCAATCTTTATAAAACTTAAACTGAAGAATTCCACGTTCAGGAGTAACTGCCTTTTTCCCCCACTTTTTGCCAAGATCAGGTAAGCCAACTAAGCATGGCACTGATTAAATTAAATGCCAAGTGATACCATTATGTCTAATGGGAGGGAGTCCCATTATTAGTGTAGAAAGCAATGGCAGAGTGAATAAGAGTGGAAGGGATTTTCCAAAAAATAGACTAACGATGAATAAAATCTGGTTAACATCCACACTATCTTGAGCAGTTTGACTCTTCTACTTCCATTCAAAAATATGACCACTAGCAATATGATTAATTCAGTCTTCAAGATACACCCCCTGTGTCATTTTCTTACCCCCCAAAAGCCAGGTCCTTCACAGAGAGATTCACAAGTTTGTTTGGTTTTGTTTCGAAGCCACCAGACTTCCCAAGGTTCTTTAAAATATATATATGGGTACCCCTAGGAAGAGAAAACCCACTGGGAGATCTAAAAATTGCCAAAGAAAAATGAAGGCTGTTCACAGGTTTGTAGTTCACAACTTAGTCCAGAAAAAGTCAGAGGCCAGGTAACATTTTAAAGCCATTAGGCATAAAATAGGTGTGATGATTACACAGATAAAGCTTTTTGTCATTGATCTTTTGGCAATGTCAAGCACTGGTACACACTTCAGTCAAAGAGCTTTTCATCTTCATATCAGTTCCAGTGTAAATGAGCATCTGGTCTGTCTGTCAAAGACACAGGGTTGCAATAGGAAATACGTTACAACCGAGAGGCCAGGTGCCTGGAAAAAAAAAAAAAAGCTGGTGTGATTTAGGTATTAGAATTAGGATTTCAGAAGGAGTTTTCTGTAGAAGCCATGCTGAAGGCTAAGTGCAATCTGCTGTGGTACAAGGATTTTTATCCCCATTTGCATAGGGTTGGCACATGTAATGGAGTTCCCAAACCTATACTTACATGGGGCTTTAACAACCCACTACTCAAGCCAGAATTAAACTTATAATATGAACATTGTTCTCATTTTTTTCTTGTTTTGATAGGGAGTGAAGGAGCTGACATTTCCACAGTTGTGAACATGTGAATCATCACTCCTTTAAAAATATGCTGTTTGCATTTCAGATTTGAAGTTTCATGTTTTCTGTGGTCTCAGTAGACATTAGGAGTGGTTAATATTCAGTTTGTATTTTTACACTCTTGGTAAAACTCATAAATTTTAAGTTGGAAAGCCACCATCAAAAGATTATTTTGTTTTACTTTCAGCAGAACATAGCCACAGAAACCTCTCAGTAATTTCTGTTTGAACTATGGCACATGTTTCAGAGAGACATTCAATCCTAAAATAAAGGGTCCACATGGTGGAGAATCAACCACATTCCTAGATAAGTTATGCCTATGTTTAACTACCTTCAGTGTTAAAAATGAGTTCCGTGTTTCAAATCTAAATTTGTCTTGCCTCAGCTTCCAACTGCTGAATCTCACTATGTTTTTTACTGCTAGATTAAAGAACTGGCTATGAGAAATCTGTTGCTCAGGTAGGTATTCACACACCATGATCAAACCACTCCTTAGCCTTCTCTTCAACGAAATAAGTAGATGAAGCCTCTTAAGTTTCTCAGTATGAAATATGTTTTCCAAAACCAAAATTTTTAATTTAACTTTTTTTGAATGCTTCTCACTTTTTCAGAATGTTTTTTAAACTGCAGCACCAGAAATGGTCATGCTTTTTTTCAGTTATGGCCTCATTAGTAGCATACAAAAGATAAAAGCACCTACTATTCTTAATTGAAATTACTGTCCTTGTACAGCCAAGACTTATGTTAGGTCGTCACACTGAAAGCAAAGATGGAACTGCTTACATTCATTGTCTCCAGACCCTTTCCAATGTCACTGCATTCCTGGATAGTCTCTCATTCTGGAATACTAACTTACACTGTGTTTTTAAATGTATGACCATAAACATTTAGAGTTAGAGTTCATTAGGAGTTTTCATTTCAGATGACTAGTAGACAAAAATCCATCTTCCACAGAATCTACTTTTTTTCCTGAAAAAAGTTCATTTTTTCATAGATTCTTTTTCTGTTAGGAAATTTAAATGAATACTTGCTGAAGTATAATTTACATGCTTTCATTTCATATCAAAAACATGAAATCATACCCTCCTTAGGATGCATTCCCTTCCAGGAATTGTAGCTTACGCGCCGGTTGTATGAGCCAACAAATCCTTGTACCACATGAGAGATTGCACCCTACCATAGTGCAGTATCTACCAAACAGTCAGATAGCACTCAAATCCTCTGTTGTTGGAAGAATTCCTTATTTTATAGTGGGAGGTTTTGTCATCTCTCAATTAAAGCCTTTTTATCTTTCATATTAATTTTATGGCAAATTAGGACTCGTCAGACTTGTTCATGGTAATGCTATGTTAAGCCTACTGCCTTACAGAAGCAAATTATGCTACATTACAGGTTTGTTTGACAGAATATGTTTTCTACAAGACGCAGGCTGATTGGCATTAACTATATAACCATTCTTCCTTAACTCATGACAGACCATGTTCCATATTAGTTTTACCAAGCCTGTGTCAGGATTGATTTTAGAGGAACAGGATACAGTTTCTCAGCATATCCTTTAAAAATCTCAACACATCTTCTAAGACTTCCATAGTGTTACAGGATTTGTTAAGAAGCAAAATCAATGGTTAAGGGAGCTCCTTGACCAATTTTTTCTTAAATGAGAAAGTTCTCCTATGTGAAATTATGGTAGGTTGACCCAATACAGAAATTATCAGTTGTGCTGACTAAAATTATTTTAAATGTAATTATTATTAAAGCCTTTAAAACCTTTTATGCATGCATCTTTTCTATTGAGATCTGAAGTTCAGTAGAACCAGACAGAGAGGTTGCAATGCTGTTAGATGCTAGTTTGAAGCTAAACACAGAATATTAATCTCAGAAACAGGCCAGTTGTTTTACAGTATTTCTACATTTCCTGGTGGGTATATAAACAAAATGGAGACAAATGTATCTGGAGGAGGTGAATAACTGTGCTGCTAGATATTCTTTCTGGTGCTGAACTGCTTCTGACAACCCACGTTTAGGCATAGGCAACTGAATATGTAAGAGACCACCTGCTTTGCATATAAAATCCAAGGGCAAACTGCTTGAACAGTGTACGATCCAGAAAGATAATACTTGTGTTTTATCCATACAGCCCTCTCTTCTCATGGCTGCTGCTCCTGCTGAGGAAGGCGTCAGCAACTACTGTGAGGTAGAAGGAGTTCTTACGTCCTTTCTCTTCACCCACCTAGTAGCCTACTCCCAGCTCTTATTTTTAATTAGGTTATCTTACCCTTACACAATTTTGCCTACATGTCTGGGAAGCTTTGAACCAGAGCTAATGAAACAAAATAATTTATGACAAAGCTTATAAATATCTTTACTTTTTTTGCCCATTTTTTACTTCGTTAAAAATACTTTGCAAAGAAAAATAGAAAAATGTCTCATTCTTGAAATTAAAATAAAACAGAGATTTTGGCATATTTTTTCTTTACCTCCTTTAACCATTCTGACAGAAATTCTGTTCTTTCTTTATAGTGGCAAAATGAAAATGTAAGTCATACTAAGTAGTTCCTTATCTAAACAGAAAGGACAAAGTCCCTTTGTGAGCCAAAGAAGAAGACAAAAACACTTTTGGCAAAAAGTACCATCTCCCCAAGCAAAAAATGCAAGTGTTGGGATTCCAAGACCACACACAAGCTTGACTACTGCTGTAGTATTGATCTTTCCAAAGGTCTGTGGCTTTTGCCAGCTATTCCCTTCACGGCTAAACTTGGTTTACCCTCTTGAATTCACTCAGTCCCACCTTTATTTGCACTTGTCAGTTAGGTAAACAGCAGCAGACAGAAGGGAAATGTTTGTGTTGTCTGTACCAGAGTTGAGCTCAGGCTCATTTGTATTCTCACTTGGGTACTTAATGTGCGCTTGAATTTGAGAGGTGCCGTGGTACGCTTAGTGAGAGCCCTCATGTGAGAGTCCTGTGGTAGTATCCTCGGTCCAACTCACACTGCTCCTCTGTTTCTTTGTGGGCGAATCTGAAGCAGCATCAAAATGAAAGGCTCAAAGTCTATTGCTGAAGCCATGCAATACCAGGAGAGGTATTTCACTTCTGTCAGTGGACACAACAAGAAATACACATAAATATAAGCAGGATTTTTAGTGACCCATATCCAGCTCCATTAATTTCAGAAAGGCTAGAAAACATCTTAAAGGGAAAACAAAGGGAAGGTACTAAGTGGTAAATGTTCAGCACAGTACATGGTAATCAGCTTAGCCATGCATTTCCCATTACTGTTAATAGGAATCAGATGGCTAAACCCCTGTGCTAAAAATGTACTTTTAAATAGATATCTGCATGAGTGCCAAGCACAAAGCATTAAGGTAGCGTAAACTACTAATGAGGAAGACACAAACACTGAAGACATTTACTGAAGGCATCAAGAAAGGTTATGCAAGGACTTACAAAACTGGGGCAAAATTGTGTTGTGAGATCATTTACTGGAAGTAGTTTTCATATAAATTGGAAAAGGTTTTAGAGAACAAAGTGTGCACTGGCTGAGAACACAAGTCTTCAAAGGCAGGGGAACAGCTATGCTTCCCTAGAAGACACGAGGAGAATAGGGGCAGGCTATAACCTGGCCAGACAGGAGTACACAACCTTGACCTGCTGCCTAGGAAACTCCACAAACACACTTAGTGGCAGGACAGAAGATGGCATGGTTGAAGCTGCTGAGTTTATAATTGATTTGCTAGCCTGGCTTAGTGGTCTAAACTTCTTCAGAAGACAAGGATAGTAGAAGAGCTACTCCCTCTTGAAGCATGTTGCAAATATATATTGCAACATATCTATTTTTCAGTAAAATTTCAGAATGCAGAAGTGACATTCAAAGCAAACACCTGAAATCAACTGAATTTTTAAAATTCAAACCAAAATTTTGTTAGCCTTATTCTTTATAGATAATTATAAAGATGATAAAGATATATATATATATATATATTACATTCATTAGGGGTCAGCTCTGCTGAAACAAGGGATAGCAAATCTACAACCTCGAGTTGATTAGTTGTTACATACAATTGTTAATAAGACTAAGTTGTATTAATTTTGATAGAATAATTAGGCCCAGGCTGTCAAAGGTGTTTACATTACTGAAGAACATCAAACAGTGAAACAAGGCTCAGGGTCAGAAGAATAAGGACTACTCAGTTGCCATGACAAAGTGAGAAATCAGTGCCAAAGTCTGGACATTTATTGACTAAGATACACAAAAGGAAAAGAATCAAAACAAAATAAAGAGTCTTCTGAAACTGAAATAGAGTTTCTGCACGAAGGAAAAAGAATAATCTAACTGTATCAAAACCCTTCTTTCAGAGACAGGATTTTGGATACACTCTCTGATTCTGTCAAGTAATCTTTCTTCGTCAGGATGAAAGAGTTAGTTCTGTTGTTCAGGTATGAGCTGTGAATTATAGTTTCTTTCCCTGCCTTTGAAAAAACAGGCAGACATGGTTACAAAAGGGAAAAAAGCTAGATAAAGGTGGAGGACATACAGTTTTTATTGATGTTCTCAGGCTCCATGGCAGCTGTCGAGTTACAAACAGGCCATTCTGGGCTGACAAACACGGTCGTGATGCTCTTACCCTGAACTTTGTCTTGCTGATAACATCTGAGTAGGCTGACCAGGGTACTACTCTCCTTGCTCAACCAGACTCATCCAGGCCATTTTGTCTTGCCTTTGCAATGCCATGAAAGGCAAAAAGGGGTATTGGCCCACGCAGGCATCTCAGTGTTAGCATGGGACAAAGACTGTTCTGGCGCTGTGGCACATTCAGCACCCACTCTGCACGGCCCCTGCAATCACCCCCATGTGCAGAGGCTCCTGCTCAGTCAGAAAACGAGGACACAGCTCCGGTGATGAGGCCAAGCATGTACCATTGTGTGAACACCAGTGCTGCTTTCACACTACTATATTAAACAGGCTGCTGACAAATGGCATGACACAGTGCAAGTCCATATTCCTTTTTGCCCCCAAAACGAGGTGAGCACCTCCTTAATGCCTGTTAGGGACAGTCCCAGGCCTGTGTTATCCCTTCAGCTATATCCAGAAATTTTCCAGGAGAGCGCTAGCTGGCCCTGGCTAGAAACACCCCTGCCACACAACTGCTGCTGTTGTGCCAAAAACGCCCCGGGCTGTGCCTGGCCTCGTTCGGTTTACTACCATAGGCAAAGCCAAAGAGATTGATCCAGGGATCTGATCTGGAGAGTTGCAGGCTAGATGCCACATTTTGGCTGCAAATCAGAGGCTGAGAGCTGCGAGGCTGCAAGGCAGTTCTGCAGACCCTGCCTGTAAGCCCTTGAGTTACCTTGTTCACCACTTCCATAGGATTTCAACAGAATGGTTTTGAAACAACTCTGACCTCAACACTGGACTAAGCTGGCTGTGTGGTGTAGCTGTACCTCTGAGGTCAGATATCCAAATATCTGTGTGATCAAGATCCATAAAGGACTTCAGGGTGGTGAAATTGAGCCATGCTTTTTGGTGCAGCTGTTTGGCTCATTCTTTCCAAGCTGTCAGGATAGTACCCTCCCAGAAGCACACACTCAGCACTGGGTCAGAGTATTTTCTTCTTTAGCCCCTTTTCTGGTTCCACTAACCCTACATTAATTTCACCACTATGGTCTGGACTCCAGTGGAACATGCCCCCTACACCAGCCTGTCTTCTGCTCTGGAGGCCAGGACACTCTCAAGAGTGCAGGATACGCAGTTTTAAACACCCAAACCCTTGAACTCAGACATCACACTTGCTAGGCAGGTGCTGTAACCACGGGGTGTTGTGTAGAAGGTGCACAGCTCTTCCTCTACCTGGTACTTCAAGGAAAGGAAAGGAGCTAGGAAACCACCCGCACAGGGGTGAGTTAGTACCACAGTCCAGAAGGATGCTTTTCTTTGCAAATCCCAGTTTTACCTAAGTGCCCAGTTCTGGGCTGTCAGTAACTTTATGTTAGAAAATGGGACATTTCTCCCTTCTGAACATTTGCTCCTGGCTCACTTTGGCTTTCTCACAGTCAATGTGTCTCACTTTTTTCATTCATTGCACAGGGCCACGGGTGCTTGCCTGGGCTCCATGTACTGCTAAAATTGCAAGACTTACTAACTCTGCAAGGCCCATGCTTCTTTGTGTTTCTGGGTCTGAGTGTCCTTGCTTCCAGTTCCCTCTCAACTGAACAGCAAAAGCCAGTGAGCTTGGTCCTTTCAAGTCAGTCAGAAATGCATTGCTCTCAGAAACTGTTCTTCCCTTTTGTCCTCTCATCAGGATTTTGCAGTTATCCTTTTTCATTCCTAACTGTGGCTATTTAGAACTTAAGTCTTTTGTACCGATATGTCACTGCCACAGAAGTGGGCAGATTTGATTATCTTTCTGATCCTTGTGAGTAATCTCATTTCAAACTTTGACCTCCCACAGGCACCTGCTCCTTTTGACATCAAAGCCAGCTCTTTATCATGGAAGTAGCTTAGCCTTATGGCAAAATTATCGATTGCAGATGACTTATATGCTTTCCCTGCTGTGCTCTATCAAAAGCTGATCCTCTCTTTTGTTGCTTCTTTTGAAAATTAGGTTGAATTTGTTACTGTCTCAAGCAGTTGGCTCTATGCTGGCTCATAACTTCTCAGGAATTGTCTCCATCTCTCTTCTTTTTGCATCCCCCACTTCCCTTCCTTACCCTCTGCACCATTATTGCATAGTGCCTCAAAGACAGGCAGATGCATTACCCAGGGTCCCTGTGTCTTCATCCAAACTTTGAGGTAGAGCGCAATTTCTGCCTGTTGTAAGTCTCTGTCCATACTCAGCAGACCTGCTTCTTGTGTTGTGTTCTGGAAAACAGCCCTCCTGTGGGAGAACAGGCAAGAGCTCTCTCTGAACCTGGGCGTGCTACTGGCTTTACTTCCTTTCTCAGTCTCTCCCATTTCTGTTGGAGGTATCTCAGGGCAGGGAGTATCTGACTGCCTATGTAAGCTGTGAATTGTGGCACAGGGATCCAGTTCTGGCAATACTTGCAGTGGTTAGTGTGATTGTGCTATGCATTGCATATCCATATATGCAAATGTCTCCTAGCAGGCCCATCAATATCTTAAATGAGAATTTATCAAAATTGATAAGTTCCCATTTTTCAGACAATAGGTCTAATTCATCTGGCTGTGACCAGTTCCCTTTCCTAGTAGAATTTTCTTCTATTTTGGCCAGAATGCAATCACTCTTTTCTGGGGCTAATGATGCATTGAATGAATGTATCTGTTTACTAACACCAACCTCTTATATCAAATAAAATGACTTTTGCTACCTTCATGTACTTGACAATTTTCTTAGACTTTTCCTGAAAGGGTAATGACAAGTTTGATACTGTAAGCCAAAAAATTAAATAACTACCTTATGTTCTAGCTTCAAGATCTTATTTTAAGTAGCCTATCCTTCTAGTTTTAAGCAATTGCTCCTGACAGCCTTTCCCCTTCGGTGCTTTATTCCATTCAATTTCACTTACAATGTTCTGCCTGCTCCCAAGGTATTAGAGAGTAAGTGACCATTGAATATAAGACTCTTCAAATCAAGGTTGAGCTGCAGAGCAAAACACAGAGAAAAGAAGCCTGGGAAAGTTTTCTGTCCCTTTACATAAAAGGGCTCAAAAATGAGGTTTCCCCAGAATTAACACAAAACCATGTCTCGGTTAGAATTTGTCTCCAGTTGCAAGATTGGTATGGTTTCGTAGTGCCTGGCTGATGACATTACACAGGATGAAAAGTAAGCTATGGGAACATGAAGCTTTAGTCTGTACATCCGGTAAATCAGAACTCTATAGGAAGAACTGCCTGCCTAGCAGGTGTCACCTGCTGAGAGTCATACTGCAAACCATGGACCTAGACTCCTTTATGTCTAGCAATGGCTGCTTAATTTAGTGCCTTCATTATCATCTGCCTTTATTGTCAGAATGTGGAGTTCTCTCTTACTGCTTTCACTCAATTTTTTGGTAAAAATGCTGATGATACATTACAATAAATGAGAATGCTGAAGTTTTAGGGCTAAGCAAGAATAGAGTGTAGCTGAGAATAGGTTTCAAAGGGCTTTACTGAGTTAAACCACAATTCTTATGCTCAAATGCATATAACTAAAATAAATTAGCATGCTAACAATAAATGGAAGCCTTCTTACTATCTCAAATCCTATAAAACACACGCAGATATCCCTGCATAAAACTGTGAAGCAACTCATTCTTTGGAGAAATAATAGATACGTTGAAGGACCTTTTGACTAAGAGTGGTATCTATGAGAAATGAAGACATCCAAAATGTTAGCATTTACATGAATTTATAGAAAGAAAAAAAGGATAAACACACATATGTGCACATTACTGTGAATCTTCCTCCGTGCTCTTAATGTGGCAGTTGTCTTCACTGAACAAAAGTTATTTCAGAGCAGACACTCTACCTACATACAAATACAGCACTCTGCACAGTGTGTCCTCCATTTGATGGTCTTTAGGTCTCTGATACACAACAAATGTAATAAACTGGACACCACTGATAGGAAACTGCTTTCTTATTAGTTACACAAATTCCAAAACCTGGAAAATTTACAAAACTTATGATTTCAAGCTGGATATTGGGAATGGATTTTGAGTGTAGATTATACATTAAATGGTTTGTGATGCTATTTCAAACTTGTTTTTTCAGCTCAAATTCTGTGATTTTTCTTCCTTTTTACATTATTACTAACATAAATAATCCAGGCACTAGACACAACCATCCCATTTGTACCAGTTTTCAAGGGTTATACTATAATCAGGTTCTGACATTTAACATGACACACATAATTTGAGACCATTACAATTCTGGGTTAAATCAACACTGATTTATAAGAGGTAAAAGTTAGGCTCTTTATACATAATTATACCCTCAGGAATAAAACAAAGCATAATAAGGTGTTAAGGTGTAAATTAGACTAAAATATATGCCCACCTTTCAGGTTCTTTACAGCTTAAAAGCAAAGCCCATTGAAAATAAAGGAGATTTTCCTGAATTTAGTGGCATTTGGATTCAACATCAACATAAAATACGTTCTACTTTATTTTAATGCCTGAATTTAGTGGCATTTGGATTCAACATCAACATAAAATACGTTCTACGTTATTTTAATGGAATTAATTGCATCTAGGGAAAATAAGAGATCCTAAATTTTTCTAAATTGGCCTACTATATGCACACTGTTAAACCCGACAAAAGTTGATGTGACAAATGTTTTCCCTTCCTCTCTCCAGATAAGGAGTTAAGTATGACAGTCATTAAAGGGCATCAGTCAGGCACTTGATGTCTTTGCGTGCAGATACATCAATTTGTATGTTTCTCATTTGCCTCTGGAATTTTTTCCTCTGGCCAGCTACACTGAAAATTGTCAGCTCACACTTGTTTCCTTCATAACATAAAAATCCAGGCACAAACTGCCGGTCCAAAATTCCTATCTTTGGTGGCATCTCTGAAAAGGTCCCTAGCACTCTTAGTATTAGCATGCATCAGTAGCAATCGTTACCAGCCCTGCTGTTCAGACTGGTACAGGCATGGAAAAGGTTATGCCATCACACCCAGAACAGTGGCCTGTTCAGTATCTGCTGAGAGCACACTTGTGATCATACACCCATACTTTGTTGCTGGCCATGCTTGTTCACAAAACCCAGCAACACTGCCAGTTTTAGCTGAAAGCTTCATATTTCCAGTCTAAAAGCAACCTTTAAAGCTCCCCACAGAGTGTGGGTCTACCTCGTCCAAAACCACCATTTGGAGACAGGAAAATTGAACTGTCCTGGCTACAGGACACCTTCCAGGTTCACAATATCATCCCAAATTGATTGTCCACCAAGGGCACTGGTGGCAGCAGCAGTAGGAAACTACATGACGATTCTTTGGTTGCAAACAGAGGGTGAACGGCAGCGCAGAGTATGGCCCCTGATATAAAACGTGCTCTCATGGTTTATGTGAGGCAGGTCAAGGTGTTTGCTAGAGGTGCAAAGGGTTAGCAGAGAGCCCCCATGTGTTGGCATGCTCCTGCCATTACAGCCCCTACCTCTTGATCTGGGAACTACTAAGTACTCTGTGGTAAGACTGGAAGAGAAACAGTAGGTAAGAAAGAGATTCCTGTGTCTGAGTGCAAAACACGGTGGGAGCCAAAAGCTAGATAATGTTCACAGATGCCTCTCTCAAGAGGAAGCAGCTCTCAGTCCCCAGTCTCACAGAGTGCCATCTGACATCTGCTCTCACCCCAAGCCTTTTGTCCCTCAGTGAGAGATTGCTGATCCCTGCCTTTGGGTATTTCTTCATGGCGTAGTGGATCATGATGTATGCTGCAGGGGCACTGAAGCTAAGAGTGGTCAGAAAGCTAAAAGTAGGACAGTCTAAGTAACAGAGATCTCAGAGATTTGCCCTACCTGTGCATTTGGGCCAGTATCTCTGCTCTGTGCTGTGCGGTCAACACTAACTCTATTGCATAAATGTAGATGTGTCCTAGGCAGCATATGGACACAGCTGCCAGTGAAATGAAAAAAATACATTTTTATATTTTACGTAGTTCCAGTCAGATAGCAACTAATTGCCATTATTCTTCTCAGCGGAAAAAGATATTTCAATATAATGTTACAGAAGAATTAGGGCATTTAAGTAATGTGTATGTTCATGTGTGTTATCTGCGTTTTTCATAGATACAAGTAAAAAATTTAATCACCATGAGAACTAGGCTTAACAGTCTAACACTTTTAACCTACTCCTGGCTTGGTTTTCCTCATGAGAGGATTTCCCCTTTTGGAGATGGAACAATAACTGTCTTTAGGAAATCCACTCTTTTTTAAACATAAGTTCAAAAATTCTGTGGTTTAAACACTCTCTGTGCTCTTGAAGCTAAATAACTGATTCATTCAGGCATTTTCAACATACCTTTGAAAACGCTAATGAATGTTTGAAGAAAATAAAAGAGTTATTTTATCATTTATTTAAGTGCCTTGGGAATGGAAATTAGTGACTCCCATTTTATCACTCAACCTTTTCCTTAATTCTATTCACATGTTTGTCAGCAGCATTGAACCTCCTGATATTTGCATGAGATGCTGTCTTTTTACAAAATTATTCTGTAATAGAATAGAGTTGCCAAGCCTTTTGTGCCTATATCAAATTAATTCTGACCCTTCCTCTCACTCCTCACACTGAAAACACATGGTTAGCCCAACCTAGCCATTTTGTCTGAAGGACAGTATAGCCCTCGGAGAGCCAATGTCTCCAACAGCTATTTGCCTTTCTTTCTTTTCAAGTTATTTCATCACAGGCTGCCTCCTCTTTTGTGGAACTTGCACTGCTACTGGAGAGTGACCCAGAAGATTCTCTTGAACAACTTGATTTTAATTTCTGCTTTTATAATACTATATATGCTTTGGACAATTACCTTTTGAAAAGAGTGTGTGTGTGTGTGCACACATACGTGTGTGTTTCTTTTTTCTTTGCAGTGTTTACTTTGCAAGAAGGCAAGTGATGCTAAGCTAGTTCACTAGATCCTTTGTCTGGTTCTCAGGCTGAACTCTCTGCGGATGGAGCTAACCAAATGTTTTGTGGGCACCAAATGCCCACAAAGTTGACTAAGAAGGATTTAAGAATGTTTTCTAAGGGAACTATCAGCTAGTTATCAGCTAGGCTTCCTTAGTTGGCCTCCTTAGGAGTCCATAACCCAATCTTGTGCCCCATGATAGGGGGCTTCAGTGTTTGTGAACCAGCAGAAATAAAATTCCCTAATCCTCCAAGGCTTCCAGAATCACAGGAATCACAGGTCCTCCTTTCCCTTTATTTTGACCTTGAATTTTTTTAAGGCACTTTAATTTTTGAAACATAATCAGCAAACAGACCAGATCATTCTTTTGGATATTGGCTAGGAAAGTGCACATGGCTTCCTGCAATGTACACAAACAGGCACATCTGCTGCAGGACTCCAAATGTGTGGCATATCTTTTTTTTCCAATTTTACCACTTAATTCTTAGTCTGCAGTGATTAGAAAAAGAATTGAAGAGAAGCATTAGTCTGGTATCTGTAGCAACTTGCACTTACATTCCTGTAATAAAATCTGGACCTTTAAGAAATAGGATATTAAGTTTCCTTTCCCAGAAACACTTTTGCTTATTATTTATTATTATAGGCTGAATTTTCTAAAGAAGCCTAAAAGACTTTAGTGCCCAAATCTCAATGAAATTGAGTAAAATGTGTGCACTTAATGCTTGTGAGTTCTCTTAAAAATCTCAGTCTTCATACATAATAAATAAGGCACTATTAACTATTTCAGGCTTACATCATTACTGTTTGATTTCCCAGAGAAGCCTGATGACAGAACTGAATCTAATCTTAGGGTGGTTTTCAGAAAGAGGAGACGAGGTTAGTGACCTTACCTGGGTGTGGGACTTTGGATACTTAAGAGGCAAGGTAGATAAAAATTTGTTAAATGAAACCTCACAGCCTTTTTCCTCACAGACTGGAGTGCATTCCCCTTGATGGGAAAGGAAATTGTGATGGGAATCTGGGACATTCTGAAATCTTAATGCAGGAATAGGTCTTCTGTGTAGCAGCTCAGAGCAAGCCAGAGCAGAGCAGCAGCTCACTGCTTAAAGCATTAGTGAACTGTTGAATTTTAGGGACAGAAATGCCTTATTTTTTGGACATTATTTATTTTTGGGCAGCCACTGACCCTGAATTTGCACTTATATGCATTTTGGATTTGTTTGCTGCATGGGACAGCACTGGAGTCTTCCATTTACTTAATTTGTGCATTTTTGTTCAGTGGTTTCAATTGTGTGTCACTTCGCTTACTTGCTTTGATTTGCTTCAAGCGTGATTCCCTTTGGGGTCCCTTGACTCCCTTCAAATGGATAAACCATAGCCCTGGTCTTTCACTGTAAACTAGGTACAAGTACAGTGGCAACTCCCAAAGCAAGCATACCTACAGATACCACATTTGCCCCTTCCAAATATCCATTCCTGAGAATGAAACGGCAGCACAGTAAGATTANAAATTAATTCTTACAGACCAATGTAATTTTGGTTTCAGAGGGGGTCTTTTTGTTTATCCTTTCTGCTTTGTAGTGGTTCAGGTATCTGGAAATGGTAAACTAGGGAGTGGTTCTGCTAGGGTTTTTTGCAGACTCTGCTGTGCTGGTATCACCTCCCCATCTTCTCCATTTCAGTAATCTATTCTTACAAGTATATGAACTTTCATAGGTTTTCTCTTCAAAGAGCGGAAGTACTCATTAGTTAATTGAGGCCAGCCTCTTAGTTTGAGAAGAAAAAACCCGCTTCCAATAACCAAGCACTTTTGGACAGGAAACAGGTTAAAAGGGATATTCAAATTATTTCAGCCTAACTCCAGAAATAAAAGCAATATAAACCAAGGTGTTTGCTGATCTAACTTAGCAAATACGAATCTGGAGATCTGTTGAGTAAATAAGTGGAAAACAGAACCCAGCATCTGCAGTTTACCCATATGTTGCCCTGCCTCCAGCTGCAGCCACCTCTGATGTTTCTGAACGAGGTGAAAAAGAAATGAAGGCAAATGAAGACATGAGTCCTGAGAATACATCTGCCCAGTGCGCAATGGAAATCCTTTCTCTTCACGGATCCCCTGAATTCTTGGTAAGCTTTGGTTGCGGTGGTTGTCTTAACACACAGTTCCAGGTGTTTGGGGCACTCCAAGGTCTGTGCATAACTTATCCTTTCCCTGGGCCTCAAAAGGATGACATGAATAAGGTTTTCATGCATTTACAAGCATCAAGGTCAGAAAGGGCCACCACAACTATCCCACCTGAGCCCCTGGACCTACTGGACACAGAATTTCTCCCAGAGAGTGGATTAAATCATATCTCCTAGAAGGATTTTGAATTTTATTTTAAAGATCTAAATCCATGTGGAGCCGTCCCTGTCCTGTTCCTCCTACAACCCTTTTAGGAGACTGTTACTTAGTTCAATTATCCTCTCTGCTAGAACGCTATGACTTATTTCAAGGCAGAATTTGTCTAACTCTCAGCCACAGATCTTGTCAGGTCTTTGCCAACAAGCTCAGAAAGCCCCTGCCATTGGATCTCTTTTCCATGTGTAAGTACCTCGACATAATGATCAAGCCACTTCTCAGTCTTCTCTCAGATAAACTGAAGAGATTGAACTCTGTAAGCCTCACATAGCACAACTTGTTTTCCAGCTGCCGGATCAAACCTCCCAAACCTTTCATCTCTGGCACTGTTATTAGGCTGCACCGCTACCCCGGAATGTGGGAGGGCTCTTCAAAGGATTTCAGACTGACCATCTGATATCCACACTGAAGCACTGTCTGAAGGGATTTTGATATTTCTTTTGATTCAGACCTTGGCATTAAGAGCCTGATGGCTATGGCTGGTTTAGGGCTCAGTAATGGCTTTGCCACAAGCGAACAGGAGAGCAGCTCATTGTTATGGAAGGCAGATGTGCCTCCAGGTTTCTCTCTGCTATGCAGAACATATTCCTGGTATCATTTTTTTTTTTTCTCCCTCTGCTCTAGCAAATGGAGCTGTGGACACATGCATGTGAGGAACAACATCAAAGCTCTGCTTACATCTCATACAATCCATCATATGTATGAAGAAGGGAATGCAACAGCCCCCAAGAAGTTGCTCTCTTCTATATATTATAAGCTCTAATCTAAAAAAACTACCACAAGGGACAAGAACACAAACACATAAACGTGTATACACACTTCTTTTCTCATCATTTAACATTTCTAATACAAACAAGTGTGATCTAGATCAACAATTTTCTAAACACTTTCATACTAAATGAGGGTCTAATGCATTTTCAGTGACATTTCAAATCATTCCCATTTAGGGGGTTTGCCCCAAAGTCCACATATGTGCAAGTATGTCTTTCCATTGACTTCAGTGAGTTCTGATCAGTTCCTTATACTACGAGGGTTTAACCTTTTAATTATAATTAAATTCACTAGTTACTTTGTGCTATCCTCTGGCACCATTTCTAAACTAGATGGGGTGCTTATTAAACTCATTTTACAGGACCTTCTAGTGAACTATAACCTAATTTACAAGGAAATAATGCTATAATTTAGGAAGTAGTTGAGCATTTATCCCCCCAAGGTTTTACACACTTTTCAAAGAATGAGTAGGCTTGAGGTAGGACAGAAATGATTGGGAACAATGACATGCATTATGTACAAGTCCCTGTACATTTATAGGTTTTCTAATTAATAAAATTGCAACTATAAAAATAATTAATGAAAACTAAAAATAAAATCTTGGATCTCATCTGTGATTTTCTCACAACCTCGTTGTAGACCTCAAACATTATCATGTGGATCAGAGTATCTCAACTAGGGGCTAGGGTTGCAGACATTTTAGGTAAGAAACAAAATAGGGCATCTTTACACAGACCAGGTCCCTTGCTTGACAGGGTTTTAATATACTTCTCACACACACAGACTCACAGTAGCAGCTCAGTGCCATGTTTATTTCCTCACCTCACAGATGGAGTATGTTTTTCTCACCTTTTCACATGATGCAGCACATCCCAAGAGAGATTTAAACCTCTTTTCCCTGGCTCCCATGTTCATTTATCAGCACCTGGCTCCGTTGCTGTCTAAAGTCACCCCTGAGAAGGTGGACTGAATATCAATCGGTAATAAGCAGCAAGAATTTGTTGCTGTCAAGGTGTCACAGTGCAAAATTAGTAACTGGTTTTCCCAGACATCTCTGAAACTTAAGTAACCTACCCAACTATCCTCAGCCACAAAGAAAGAATAGTATGTCATCAGCTCTGCTGTCTGTTTTAGGTATGTCTCCCTTCAGCTCTGTCAATGCAATCCTTTGAAGGTGCTTATTCTGCTTTGTGAAGCACATTGCTGAATTTGCAGTAGCCAAACAGTATAATGAGAGTGTCAAAACTCAGTACTGATAAGGTAAACCCTTCTTCTGAACGAACTTGTGCTGCTGACACCAAAGCCCATTTTGCCACAAAGGAATATATAAACAGAGAAAAGGAAATCACTTGCCCCTTAGAGTCCAGCAGGAACTCACAATTTGCAAAGTTCTGTCCATTGCTGTCTCGTGAGTAGAGGTCAACTCACCTTCCCCACGTCTGAGCAGTATGGAGATGGGCTGGAGCAGGGCAGGTCAGGGCTGAGGGCTTGTCCCAGGACTAGGCACAAGACAATCATATGCCACCAAAACAAGCCAAGAGCAGGAGAATTTATGTGGGTAGCAACGCATAGGATCCTGCAGTATTTGGCCATGAGTCTTCTTGGACTCCTTCTGTCCCTGGCCATAGCTTTGAGAAGAGGAGTACCCATGCAGCTTCCAGTAAACAGCTGGAGATCTGACCTCCCACTCTCCTTCTAAGGAACAAAGGCAAATTTGGATCCCAAATCCACAGATGATCTCTGCAAGCTATAGTGTAGGAGTTCTGATTCATCACCTTCCAAAGTCTCCCACATACAGTCCTTCTTACTGCTCCAAGTGCCTTATCTTAATTCATGTTCCATCAATTCTTAGTACTATAAATACAAAAATAATAAACACTGGATACATTATTGGTCTCTATAAAGATTGCAGTTACCTGGCAAACATAATAATAAAGTTTGCTTGTTACAGCAGCAGCTAGTAACAGCCGCATAACAATTTGCATTCTAGATCCCTGTCCTCATTTCTTATAACCTTCAGGTGTTCAAAAGAGATGCCTCATACTGAGCTATTAATTCCATATTTAGGCACCTTGACTTCAAATGTACTGAGTACCTCTTGGCTCTGATGAATGTCAAACAGCATTCAGATTTAGAAGATTGCATTAATTTCTATTTTTTTTTCCAAACCTCTGGGTCTGTCCTTGAAGGTAAGGCAACTTCTTTATATGTTTGTATTGCATTCAATAATAATAACACTAATCTTTCCCTTATAATAATATCAATAACAACAACATTAAAAGGAGCAGGGGGTATGATATTAAAAAAAAAAAAGGAGAATGGCCCAATTAGCTATTCAAAAGTTACCAGAGTTAAGGTTTCACAGGAAATAAAAAAATTTCCTATTGAAAGAAAGCCAGGGTAATTAACAACTGACTTGCAATATGAACATGCAGACAGACAGGTGTGTGTTTATGTACCTTAGCTTTTACATTTCAAGATTTGTCAGAGATCAATCACACTAATGTTTACATATTTAACAGTTACGTGGTACTTAATGTTTTCAGACTCTGATTTGAAATTGCAGACCACAATTTTTCTGTTGTGTAATGCTCTTATTCTTTACACACAAAAAATGTGAGTCATCTCAATAAACTACAGAGTACCAGTGTTGTGGCTTTACAATAACTGTTGAACTAGGAAGGTTGCACTTTCAGGTATCTGATGCAGAGAGGTAACCAACACATGTGGATGATGAGTACCTGGATATGAGGATGTGGACAAAAATTTGAAAACATTTGGGGCCTAATGAAACTCCTATGTAGCTACTAAGGGGAAATTCTCAAGGGCTTCAACACAGGAAAGGAAAACAAATCGCCTGCAGTCACCCAGAGAGCTGTTACTAGGAACAGCAGATGAGGAGAAAACATTGAGTAGGCAACTGAGGCAAGTTCTAGGTAAAAGTCTTTTTTTCACTAGAAATGTCTTTTAATTTCCCTCTTGTTTGAATCCTGACAAAGAAGGGAAATAAGGTATTCAGGAGAATAGAAGAAAAACAGGAAGACAGGAAGGAAAGAAGGAGGAAGACAGGAAGGAAAGAAGGAGGAAAACAGGAAGAAAAGAAGGAATGAGGGAAGGAGGATGAAAGGGAGGGAACTTGAAAAAATACCACATAACTGAGACAGATTGATGTGATGACCAGGTATGTCTTTTCCAACTTCTGTTTCAGCAGCGCAGAGTTCAGTGTAGAACAGATGGAAGATGCACCAAGGACTTTTTAGTGCTGGGCTCTAAGCCTTGTTTTTCCCTTCATTTTTCAGAAAACATTTAGGTGTTGCTCATTTTTCTTTCATGATGGATGGTTTTTTCCCTATGGTTTGGACCTACTCTAAAATAAATACCTTCTAGGATAAAATAATAGACACCATTTCATTGTAGGTCCTATTAGTTCTAAAGCCCCAGCCTTTTGTGAGTGAGGAGCAAAATCCAAGTGTCCAATTAATATCACGCTCAAATTCTGATTAAGTGACCTGCAATTCACCCCTCTGCCCTCATATTCATTTTCCATGGATAATTATTAAATAAACATCCCATTTCAACTAATCATCTTTTGACCCAAATATGATGTAGGGCTTTGGTAACTTTATACTTAAAAGGAACTCAAAAAGAAAACAAAATAAAGAACAGTTATTTTAATAACATACATTATACCAGCAATGTTTCATAGAATTAAAAATTGTAATTTCTGGAAAAGCTTTAGCTTGAAATATATTGCTTAAGCAATAGGGAGGCCTCTATCTTTCAGAACTAGTCCGCTAGGAACACAGTGCAAGCGTGGACTCTGCTGAACTTAGGTATATGGCCAAGTCACAGACACTTAGGATTAGCTCAAAGTACTTCAGCTGTGTCATAGCAAGTTCAAAAGCTTCACAGAGTACCAAGACCCACTCGGAGCAATGATAAACTTAAATTTGATAGAATGGGAAGCAGAGACTAAAAAGACATTGCTCAGATGGGGAACTCATTTCTTGCATCTTGCACTCCTTTTTTTTATCAAAAAGAAATGCCGAAGGCTTTCTGAACAACAGAAAATGTGCAATTTCTTTCACAAACATACATCTATGCTTTGTTTTCTTATTGTTGTTGACAGAACCCTTCATTATGCCCTTATAGAATCATTTTATGTTTATTTGTACTGTCTATACAGATTTGGGCACTTGTTTTATGAATTGCCAGAGGGGGATGTCTTTTTTTAATAAAAGTTTATTACACTTTGATTGATTTCCCTGATATTTATTGCATGTGCCTGTGTTACAGTTACTCATTTTTGTTCTAAAACCCAAATTACTGTAACTAATGTACCAGAGGAGCACTGTAACTGTTAGCAATTGACAATGCAAAATGTTTCTCAGCGTTATTTTTCAATGCAGATGTTTCCATAGAAAAATCATTGAGGGCTAGTTTGCCAGGGTCCTTATTTATTACTTCACAGAAGTTTGCAAGAATAAGTCATAGAATCATAAAATAATAGAATCATTTAGGTTGGAAAAGACCTTTAAGATCATCAAGTCAAACCATCAACCATGCCCACTAAACTATATCCTGAAGTGCCTTGTCTACACGCTTTTTGAATACCTCCAGGGATGGTGACTCAACTGCTTCCCTGGGCAGCCTGTTCCAATGCCTAAAGAAATTTTTCCTAAAAGCCAGTCTAAACCTCCCCTGCCTCAACTTGAGGCCA
>VYZV01041656.1:1080-21835 GCA_013401275.1 Pandion haliaetus | reverse complement strand
GGGGGGGGGTGTGGTGGTGTTGAGGGGTATTTTTACTGAAAGAATAAGGACAAGGTAATTTTGCAGTTTCAAACCATTTGCTCACCCCTCAGTCTCCCTGATTAACTGTACTAAATTCTACTGGACTTCGCAAAAAGCAAGTGTTGGGGAATAAAAACTTTCCATAGGCTAAAGCAGATGTCTTCCTCAAATCAGTGGGAATATCACTGTGAAAAATGTATTGAATGTGGCAAGGTCTTGACTTCCTGAGAAGAGCTGGTGAGAAAAATCTATCTTTCCCCATGAGTTTCACCATTATTAAGGCTTCCTCATATGTTTTTATATAGCAGTACTAACAAGCTAGTTGTGTTTTTATTCTGTTCCATCTCTGATTACATTCAGCCCTCAGGCAAATCTTTATACCCAGTAAGTCTTCTGTCATACTATAGAAATCTTTGTAGTAATAGATTGTAATGAAGATTAAGTTGATAGGTTCATGAGTGATTTATTACAAATTACTGTGCAGTAGTTTATTTTTTTTTCCCCTCAGCAGTACTCCCTGTCTAGTGGAAGAATTATGTGAGTATGGTCTCAGAGCAACCTTTCAGGGAAACAGGGAGGATAAAATAAGTCAACATTGTCCTTTGCTCTTTGGTACCTTTTCAGAAGGCTTGCTTGGAGATGGTGGGGTTATCTGCTTTGAATTCTGGAGAAATGCATTACAGTAGCACTCCAGCACAGGATGATGTAGACCTATGTAGCAACTGTACATAAGTGGGAGAATACAAATCAGCTTCAAGATGAAAGCTTTTAAATCTGTTCTCTGCTTCTCATGCTGATTATCATGGCCCCAAGGCATAGTTACAGAAGAAAGATGCACTCAGGAGGGTTACTTCAGAATTTCCACAAATCATTACTGATTATGTATCTGTATTTTTAAGTGTTTATAGATGGACGATTGATATACTAACAATGTACCTTTCAGAATTGCAATAAAGAGGTACAAGATTTGACTTGCATGTGGATTTTCATTATTTTACCTTTTGCAGTCCATGTGGCTCCTGTTCTATAAACAGTAGCTACAGTAATGCATTTAGGAAGGTTTTCATATGCATAATACATATATATGCATATTTTTGCCAGATAGGCAAGTAAAAATTTCCAGTCATTATTATGAAATGCAATATAGCCTCTAAAGCTCATTCTGAAAGGATATCTATAATCAATTAACTGATTTTCTAGAGCAGCCTTGGTATGTTGTTTTAATTAATGCCACGTTCAAAAGCAGAGCTAGCTACTGCAGAACTCTTGCAGCAGTTGCAGGGTGTTTTACACTGCTATTTTGCGGTGTCTTTCTCTAGTTGCACAAATGCTTTATGTACTACTGTTTCATCATTCTAATCGTACCTGTAGGATCAAAATGAAAAATGAAAAGAATTATATTTCCTGAAGAAATAGAGTACTGCAGTAAGCTTCCAAGTAAGTAAGTAAGATGAGAGCTGCTTATGTTATTACAGCAAAACCAAGCACATCAGTGTTTTGGGGCTACCAGAGACTTCTAAGGTCTGTACTTGAGCAGAAATAACCTACTGCAAAACTGAAAAAAAGACATGCACAGTGGGGAAAACAGTATTCAGTGAGACTAGAAAGTAAAAGCAGTATTGGCGTGTACTTATAGCAGAGGTGCCTGTTTCAAGATCAAGCATCAGTGTAATCACTGTTGATAGTATCCCTTTGATAAAAATAATAATTCTTCAGCTGTGATTTGATATATCTACACTTACTGTTTAGCATTTCAGTGGGTCTTATTTGGCAGAATCTTATTACACTGAATCTGCTATACAGCTGTTGAAGCTCTTCACTAGAGTAAGTAATTTACACCAGCAAAACCTCCAGTTTTTGTGTTTAAAACCTTGTGGTGGGTTTTCATGCTTCTAGTCTTTTTCCTATGAGAAAGGTTTGTGTCATACCCACATTTCTGAGTTGAGTTTGTGTAGTTGTTAACTATAGAACTTTTTTGTGATGATAAACAGAAAAGATTTAGTGTAGATAAATACTTTAATTACGAATTACCCTGTTTGTCACTCTCATGATGTAATGTATTTTCATGTTACGAAGGATATAGCTTGTTGTGAGTTAATTAATCCATTTTTCTGAGTTACTTTTACTGTTTCTGACTATATAGGAAACACTTCATTTAGAAACATTGAAACTCTTCTGATTGTTTGGAGACCTCAGGGTGTTGGGGCAGATGAAAATGAGACATACATGCACATGGTTTAACATCCAGTGGTTTTAAAGGGCAGTGATCTTTTCTCCATAAAACATATATGAATTTTCTAAATCTCTTCTGTTTGTTGAAGAATGGTATCCAGCAGTTTCAGTAGCAAACCTTGGAAACAAATCTATTCTGAAAAATAGGTAAGAACGCTAACTATTTTGCTATTTTAAGATGCATATTTTCATTGGTAATCTGGCATTTTAATTGCACTTACAGGTGGATGTTTAATGAGTAGGTATTTGTCTCTCTTTTTCCACAGTGTAACTTGATTGGGGGTGGGTGTGGTGGTGGTATTGGTTGGTCATGTTTTTTTGGTTTGTGGGTTTTTGGGGAGTTTGGTTTTTTGTTTTGTTTTTCAATTTTTAGTATTTTTCTGCTGTTTGGTATAGAGAACAAAAGAAAAGCTTGGGAAAATGAAAGAATGGAATTACACTATTCTTGTTCTTGAACTGAGGGTTCATTTTTATATTTTCATTGTATGCTAGTAGAGCAAAATCTACCACGCTAAGTGCAGGGGGTGCATTTGTCCATACCAAACTTCCATTTTACTGGGCTTTATAAAATGACCATAATTCTTCTGTTGTTGAAACTTGGTTGCATCTTCAAAGAATTTTTTTTTGGAAAAACTGAATGTTGAAAAACTAAACTGCAAAGCAATTTAAATGAATTAATGTACTTTATAAGCAGATTGAAAGCCCATAAGAGGTGATGGTAAGACTGTTGCTGGTTTTAATCAGCTTGGATCAGGCTAGTTTAAAAACAGACTTGTCTGAAAACGTTTAAGTATAGTAGTCTGCGACTGGAAGTGCATTGAACAGCTGCAGGCCATGGTGGTGCTAGGGATGGTGTGTGTCTTCCTGCTTGGCACATGTCCTGCGTTGGTATGGAGGAGGATCCTTTCTGTGGTTGAAGACCTGTGCTATGCTTTAGCCAGCCCAGGGCAGCCAGCCAGTCTGCACCCTGCCAGGCTGCGATTACATGACAGCCGTGCTTCTCGCCGTCAGTTGCCTGAAACAGTTCCCTTCTGTCAGCCCGTGCCTCTTGAGAAATAACTTGCTGCAAGGCTAATTTAGTGGTAACCTCCTGCTGCCACTCATTCTCATGTTGGGGTGTTGGTTTTGGAGATGCTGGCGTCTGTGCATTGCGTGGGAGAAGTTGCTGTTTTAGACAGACTGGCCAGCCTGTGGAAGAAGTGACAGGGCCTCTTGTCAGTGTGTAGCCAATGTGGAAGTCGACCCAACAAGCGGTCTGCACAGCCTGAGTATATCATGAGAGTGATTAAATTCCTGCTGTGTATAATAATTGCTATATTGATAGAATAATGGAGTAAGTGAATTTGTGCTTAATCTGCTGTATCAACCTGGAAAAAAAAAAAAAAAGTGATTTGGGAATGAGAGTATTTTTGTGCTTATATTTAATTTGTTACCACTCTTCGTAAATGGGTCAGTGATCTGAGGTATTGTATTTTTGCCAATAAGAGAAGTGCTGTATGCTCTAAAATGCATTAGCTTTTCTTCCTGTGAAAATCACTCCACTTTGTTTTCCCTGGCTTGAGGATGATGAAATCAGTTTGTGGCTTTTTTTTTTTTTTTTTTTGAGATAGGCAGAATTTTGGTTTGGCACAGGCAGGAAAGAAAATGAAGTGACATCCAAGCTGCTCTTTGAAAATGCACAAATAAATTGGAGAATAATAATATGCTGTTCAAATGAATTGATCTTGGTGGGGCTCTGATACTTCCAGCAGAGCCTGGGTTGTGCTAACATGAGTTTTCCAGCATCCTGTTCTGCTTCTGTTGAAAACACTGGTCACTTTAAGGTGAATTCCTTGGGAGTTAAATTGAAGACCACTGATAGATTTTGGTGGGATGAAGAGAAAGTTCGTTTAATGCTTCATGCACAATTATGTAGACCAAGAAGTTCAGGCATCTCAAAAATATTTTCCATATCAGTACCAACAAATATCAGCTTTGCTGAAATATCTAAATGCCTTGGAGATTTATCCTACCCTGAAAGGAACGAGAGGTGGATAATTTTGAGCTAGATGAGCAAGGAATGAAAATTCCTTGCAGGTTATTAGAATTAACATGTTTTGTCTAAACAAAAATCCTGAGATTAAATGATGTGGTTTCAGCCTCATTTGGGACTTCAAAATTCTTTGGAATAAATGATATTTCAAAAAGGGAAATAACATTTAAAATAGCATAGGGCAGGCATGTGAAGATCGAAAGCTAAAGAAAACAAGCTTAAGCCAAAAACTGGTACTGTTTAGGCAGAACACTTATGTGGACGGCTGGAAGACAGAAAGTACAGGCAGTTCTCCAGGGCAGGGCTGCATGGTGGAGCTGGCAGCGCTGAGCTTAGAGCAGCAGGCAGAGCAGGGGAACGCACCAGGCAGCTTTGACTGCTTGGCCTTCAGAGCTGCTGCTGCTGGATTGCCCTCCTCCCCACCCTTTCCGTTTGTTTCACCAGGAGGATGCCTGTTTTGTTGCATAAATGTAAGCCGGCAGAGAAGTGCTGCCTTGATTTTTTAGAGGCCACTTTAACTGCCTGACCCTGGCATTTGCATGGACAGAAGATTCATGCCTTAAGTAGGGCTGCTAGTGTACTAATTATGTAGTGATGGCAGTCTCTGCATAACAGCAATTTTCACTCAATTACTCAGTGCGCGGTGTCACTATTATAACCTAATTAATTTTAAAAAACATTCTAATTTAAAAGAAGGCAATATGTTGCATTTCCACAAGTTATCTATAGTGTTACGATCGTTAATTTAGCTCGCTCTATTTGGAGTTGCATTATATAGTGATGCAAACAAACCAGTGAAAAAATAGTGTGACAAAAAATGACTGCATCTTTCTGGTGCTGAAAGCTCCTGAGGCTGTGCATTGTATGGCTTTCTCAGGGTGTGTCTTCGTAAGATGCAAGACTGTAGAGGACATTTGAAGCCAGTATTTAATTGGAGGGTGGTGTTCTGCTATACCTATAGTTTAAGGTGTACATAAAAGAGAACTACCAACAAAAGTTAGTAGACCATTAAATGAATATTCAGTGTCCAATTTTCATTGGTGATTTAGGACTACGTTTCACTCATAACAAACAGGGTTTTAACTAAAGGCCTTTCCTGAAGAAAGAACAACACAGTCACGCTGAATATTAACAATAGGCTGCTAATTTACAGCTTCATTTTCTCTATGGGAATTGTAAGCTTGTAGTGTAACATGTTAAGCAAACAAAATATATAGCTCAAAACAGTGGACTAGATTCTTCTGAATGGCNGGGGGGGGGGGAGGGGGCGTTGTATCACTGATACAAACTTACCCATTTTGTGCAACAAACAGAATTTGATTTTGGCCTGAGTGTGAAGTACTTGTTAAGGTAGCAGTGGCTGAGCAGGCTCCACACAGTTGCCTGGCACTTAATCCAGCTGGTGGTGACTTGCACACCTGGTAAACCCAGATACCCCAATGACCATGTGTTTGTAACAGCTGGAGAAAAAGGGAAAATAAGTATTGCTTTTGGAGGAAAGCTGTTCCTTCAGCCTTTGGTGAAAGCAGAGGGTTGCCAGGCCTGGCAGCTTCGGTGTATCTATGAGACTGACATGTGGCTTTGGGGGGAACACACTGTTACTGCCATGAGAGCAAGTGTCTTCCCTTAGGAAGAAGAAAAGACCACCTGAGAGCCTGTGGCTATGAAGAAATTAATCGGGAAGTGAGTAAACTGCTAACTGTATGTCTGGCCTTGATGTAAGCAGCAATGACAGCCTCTTTATTCCCAGATTTTTCTGTCACTTGGTGGTGAGGTTTCCATCTGGACTCCATGAGATGTTTTTAGATTTAAACTGACTGACTGGAAGAATTTGGTGGAAAGACTCCATTTGCAGTACCCCAAATTGCACAGGGCTATTACCTGGTAAACCATTTAAGAAATGCTTATAAATGTGGGTTGTCATTGTTTGTTTGAGTAGAAGAAAACAACTCACCTGTTTTCTACCCACAGGATTTTCTTTCCATTATTACTTTTTAAATTATTTCCATGCTAAGGTTGCATGATTTTTCCATGAAGATATGTTGGTGCTGTTATCAAACTTCCCTTCAGTTGGGAAACACAAACCCAAGGAATTGTATAGCTGCCATACAAAAACCCATGTCTTAACTCCCAGTTCTCTCTTATAAGGGTTTTTCTGTAGCACCCATCACTGCAGTATGTAAGTGTTTAACTGGCACTGTGATGATTTAGTCATTTTAAGAAAGAGGTAGAAGCAAACATGTTTAAAGTATACCCAGTGGACAGAGAGTCAGATACTCATTAACAATATCTTCAAACCATAATCAGTTAGCCTCAGAGAACACGTTTTATCTTGCTCTCAGCCAACCTTTTTGCCCGCAAGTGATTTGCACTCTACTGAACAAAGTTGGTAGCAGAATGGATAATAACAAGTCTGAAAATGCTCTGTGGTCTTGAAAGTAAAAAAAACCCTGGGCTCAGGGACAGCAAACCTGGAGTTTAGAGCAGAAAGTAAAGAACATTAAAAGGTCAGAGCTATTGAAAGTTAGCGCATTAAGATCATGTCATTGATAATAGATCTTTATGGTAAGAGAAAAGGTAGGAAAATATACCTGGGTCCTTCCATTTGCTTTCTCTAATGCAGAAATCTGTTTACCCTGATTACCATTTCTTTTACCATTTCTTAATGGTAAAAGATAGCACATCTCAGTTATTACTGTGGGGAAGCAGTGATTAGAGGGAAATATAATACACGGTGTGAACGTCTGCTGCTGTCATAATCACAGCATCGCTACTACTTGGCTGTAATATTTTTGGCTTTGATAATGCTGTAAGATATTTGCAGAAAGAAGATACAGGAATAAGCGAAGATCGACAGTGTGAGCAGTTACTGACCTCGTGAAATAGGCATATGGTTAGTGGCTGTATACAGATTGTGATACTGCTTCTACTTTATAAACCCCCTCTTGGCATGCACTCCTGCACTCTTGTGTTTCTCACGAGAGAAATGTTGGTATGTTTCAGGATTATTTCATTTTTATAATTATCTTTCATAGGTCCAGCATCAAAATCGCTCATTAAAGTGGTGAGTTCTTTCTAAACTATGTGATGTAGGAGTGCACTGATACAAGGGAATCTTGTGTGGATGTGCAGCTACTGAGGTGGGAATTAGGGCTATATCTTTACAGCTTGCTAGGCAAAAGAGAAGCTGGCACTTTATGCACAGTAGATGACTTCTTGTTAGATTTGCCAGACAGTATATAACATGCAGAATTGTTTTTCTGTCTCATTACAAAGTTGTAGACCTAATCTAAAAGGAACCACCTTGACTCCTTTTCTCCCCTGTTGTGTTCAGTGCACAGTTGGTGTTTGTTTAGTTATATTTACTTATTTACATGTTTTAGTAACATGCTAACCATCTAATTGATATCTGAATTTATTAGCTGTAATACGGTTTACATGAAAAATTTTGTATAGCCACCACTGGATGTTTCTCTTTCTTTAGCTTTATAATTTTACTCCAGTATATTGTTACATTTTCATGAGAAACCCAATGTTGCACAACACACTCTTAACAAAAAAATTCCTTGATTTTGCTATTTAAAAGTTATATTTTAAGAGTTCTATTTTCCCACTTTAAATAATGAACAGTAAATGAGGGCATGTATGTTTTTCTCCTGTGATGTTTAATTGGCATGGTTATCAAGTTATCTTTAAAGATTGTTTGTGACAGAGCATGAATTAGAGTCAAACTTAGTAAATAGCAGGTGGATTTGTGCTCATTAACTGTTATTGAGGGAGCAAAAACTATCAGGAGTGGAACTGCACTATCCATGAGTGAAAGCTAAAAGGTTTCCTGAAGGATATACTTCGATTTCCCCAAAGGAAGACTGACTCAGGGCAATTTAAAGGCGAGATGTAAATATACTGTGCCTAAATCATATAGTTGTCATTCCTTCTTGCATTGCTTTAGGAGGTGTAGGATGGTGTGTTGGTGTGTGTGGTGGGTTTTTGTTTGTTTTATTTTTAACATAAATCTGGCAGCTCAGAGCTAACCCCACTGCCATGGAAGAGGACAACCCCTTCTGTGGAAAGGACTACATACGGACAAGCTACAACAGCTGTATGAGTTCAGCATTGGTTAAATGGAAATTGGAGGGAGTTGTGTTTACTACTTGACTATATTGTTTAAGTGAAGCTTGACAGTACTTAGTTAATGTGTAACAGTACTGCACTTGACCTAAGCTGTTTGTTTTTTGTTTTTGTTTTTTTTAAAGAGTATTGAACACTGCTCTTTAATTTGGTGCAAGCATCTTTAACAATACTGAATTGGTACTATCTTCTTTAGCGAGTATTGTTGAAATGTCAGCTTTGATAGACATGTCTAGTTTTGTTCTGTGTCTGATTTTTGAACTGAAACATGACAGTTATTGACTTTAATATGACTTAGCTCTCTTTAATCCCAAGCTTTAGGTATTCATGTTAATTAAAATGCATAGTAATGTCAAACTGGTGAATAGTTACAATGTAAAATGTCAATTATCCTATTTTTGAATGCATTTGAAATAAATGAATTCAACAAGCCATGAGTCTCCAACTAAACAGATGTCTGTGATGTAAACAGGTAGGAAGAATTAGTGCCATAATTCCTGCAAACGTTTGTCGAGCCTCTAAAGATCTTTATACTTTAGCTGCCAAGTCTGTTAAGGCTTAAGATTTGTCCACAGAAAAAACAGATTTGGCTGTGTCTCTGCATGCCAGCATTGGCCTGCAAGATGTCAGCAGGCTGTTGGTCTTTGTGCAGACTGCTGAAGGAGATGCTGCTTTAGTACTTCAAGCTGCTCCTGGGGTACAGAGAGGCACAGAAACTGGCTGCTAGTTATAAGTTCAGGCCCCCATGTAGTAACGGGATATTTGAGGTTTGTGGGGTTTTTTGTTTTTTTGGTGTGTTTTTTTTCTTTAAACTGTTGTTCTATCTGAAGTACTAGGTAGTGCTAATGATGGTTTTTTTCTTCCACAGTCAAAAGAACTAAAGTGTTTTTAATATAGCAAAGATAAAAATGAGTAACTGCAGGAGCGATTTCTGAAGTGAGGAAGTTCTCTCTTTTGGTCAGTCTCTACCAGCAGGTGGATAGGAAACGCTCTCCCTTTGAGCAAATTGGGATACATTTACAGGCATTTGATCTCTGCTGAACTGGTGTAACCATATGAAACCTTTTCTATTATTAACTCTCTCCAAATATTTCAGGACCAGTGATGTCAAGCCACTTTGTGATACAGCTTGCCTACAATATCAATTTTTCAGCAGCTGCATATTAATCTGGTGACAGTTCAAAAGCATGGTGTTGGCTTGTGTTTAAGAAATCCAGATTTGACTGCTTTAGAACTACCTTGTGCTTGGAAATGCACCAACACATCCAGGCTGTGATCAGGTAGTCCAGATGCATTTTCTTGCCCAGATGCATTTTCTTGCCCAGCTAATGCACTCTATAGCTTCAGCAACTAAGGGTGGGCTGCCTGTTGAATGTACAAGAACTAAGGCAAGCATACATATGTATATACATGTTTAATATATTAAACAGCTGTGCTATTAATACCAAAATTTTGTGAGATTTAGGGATGGGTGAGATGATGTCAGAAGCAACTTTCAGCTAGAAATAATAGTGATTGGAAATGGGTATTTCCACATTGATTTCTTTCTAGGAGGATTCAGTTTCCAGATTGATGAATGCTTTCAAGTGTTTAAACGGTTGGCTTTGTCTTTCTCCAGAGATTTTCAGACACACTTGTATCCATTCAGGGTTTGGAAAATGTTACACCTTCTATTTCGAAACAAAAGACTGGCTCTTTATGAAAATAGGCAGAATTTTGGCTAATGTCTTGATATACAGACCATGTGGTAATCACAAGTAGGACTCATTAAAAGCACTATTCTAGGTTTATAAAGTCCTGTCTGGTATGGTGAAGGGAAAGTACTGCAGGTGAAATAAAGAGAATATAGTGCACTTCACACTGAAGAGCAATGGGACAGTACAGAAGGAAGTAGCATTTTTTGTTCTCTTCCGACCCCACGTCTGCTATGATTTGATACCAGGTATGCACATAACTTAGAGTAGCTTCAAAGGAAATGTGTAGGTGCACAAAATAACTCCTTGGGCTAAAGTTAAGACTTGGTAACATATGCACTGTGTTGTTCTTCAAAAATTGAAAGACATTGTGTGAACAGTGTATCCCAGGTGCTATTGTTCTTAGTTAAATGTTTGGTTAATGACGTAGCTAACTACGTTGTTTAGAAACTTTAACTGTCTTTGGAGTAACACTTTTACAGTTTTTTGTAAGGGGAATCTTTGTATAGCACTGCAAAAGTCCCTTATGTCTGATGATGTGCTTTGAGCAGTAAGTGGAAACACAGTTGATTCATTAATTTGCTGGTGTAGTTAAGCTGCAGTTGTGAGGAAGATGGAGGAGTTGAGAACCATGGGAAGATGACATCCAGCGACACTGGGAAGAGAACGTGGAAGTGTCTGCACTCTGAGAAAAGGATTCTGCCAGGAATGTGAAAAGTATAAAGTCTGAAATATTGGTGGCTCTCAACTAATGTGTAGAAATGTTCTTGATCTTTGAGGTTTTTTTTCTGCTTCATTTATGTGCTGTGTCTCCAGTTATCTGATATCTGAGAAAAAGAAACTGCCAGAAGTCAACGATTAAGGCAACAGAAGTTTTTGTTATGTCTTTGAAATCTCTGCTTTGCAGTAAAGGATCCCTGCTGATTTACTGCCCCCCTTATAATATGTGAATGTGAAGCCTATACCATGTAATTTATTTGTCCTCATCTACGGGCATGAAAAGGTTCACTATGTCTTTCCGTGAGAAGTCATAGTGAGCATAACTTTCACNGATGGGGAAAAAGCTGAGCCAGACATGAAAGAAAAACCAGAAAAAGTCTGATTTTAACTAATTGACCTTTACCAGGACTTGACAAAGTGCCCCACAGCACACTCTGGGACATAGAATGCAAAGACTACTGAGCCTCATTAAAAATGGATGAACATGACTTATTTTGCATATAACATCATCATCTACTGTTCAAGGTATAATTGGGATTTTACACACTTAATGCATGGAATTGGATTTCTATTTTGCATTTACTGATACAAATGTATATATTCTTAAAGAATCCATCACCATGTTTTCAACTGTGTAATTTTGTTACTGAGCCCACAGACTGTATGCCTCTGCAGTACTAATCCTGTTCTTGTTGGACCATAGCTTGATGTCACGTTCTGTGACCATTTGACATTGTTTGGTAATCAGCTAACACAATATAGTCCAGCTCTGCTCCAACATTGCAGGGTGTCAGTGGATCTAACCTGTTGTGAAAGAGGTTCTTTTTAACAAAGTTGTTCTTTCAACCACCCCAAGTACCCAGCAATAAACCACAAGCCAGTAAATTCCTGAGGCCATAGAAGGATGTGCTTATATCTGTCATCTTGCATCTACTCACTCAAAGTCTTTGTGCCTCAAGCAACTGCAAGTTGGCAGTTTTGAACTTAGAGTATTGGGTTTTGTACTCGGCAGGTAAGCAGCATTAACTAGTACAGCACTGGTGTAACAGGCTTTAACCAATTTCTGCCTCATAGTGAAAGGAACATCTTCCTGCTGTAGAACTACTATTCATGTAAGACTGTTATTGTTTTATTGTTGGCCAGAAGTAATGTAGAGACTTGCCAGAAAATAACAAACCCATGGATATTAAAGTTTTTGTTTCTCAGTCAAAAGGAGAACACAGTTCTAGATACCCAGGTAGCCAAATGTGTTAACTGTCTAGGCATTCAGGTGTGGAGACAAGTCCATGCAGGTCCATGCCTGAGAAAGCCCTGCTGTGATTGTGAGTGGAGGGATTACCTCAATTTTGAGTTCAAACATCAAAACCATTCCACTCTGAGCACGCATATCGGAGCTCAAGATGTCTGAACCATATGCTTTCTGTCCATGAGGGATGGTCTTGGCTCATGGTGTCAATTGTCACTGTACTCCCCTTGGAGCTGGTTTTTCTTTACATCTCTCAAGTTGTTCTAATACTGAAGCCTGTCCTTGACTGGAAAGCGACACAGAGTTGGAAGGCAGTTTAGCATAGTGAATTAAACACACATCAGAGTTGTAACAAAATAACATGTTCTAGCCCTATGGTTGGCCACCTGAATGTGGGTGAGGCCATTTATTTATGGGCAAGCTGCTTGTGTCACTATGGTGGGTTGACCCTGGCTGGGTGCCAGGTGCCCACCAAAGCTGCTTTATCACTACCCCCCTCAGCTCAACAAGGGAGGGAAAATATAACAAAGGCCTCCTGGGTCGAGATAAGGACAGTGAGAGATTACTTAACCAATTACCGTCATGGGCAAAACAGACTCGACTTGGGGAAAATTAATTTATTGCCAATCAACCAGAGTAGGGTAATGAGAAATAAAACCAGATCTCAAAACACCTTCCCTCCACCCCTCCCATCTTCCCGGGCACAGCTTCACTCCCGGATTCTCTATCTACCCTCCCCCCTCCAGCGGCGCAGGGGGATGGGGAATGGAGGTTACAATCAGTCCATCACACGTTGTCTCTGCCGCTTCATCCTCCTCGGGGGCAGGACTCATCACACTCTTCCCCTGCTCCAGCGTGGAGTCCCTCCCATGGGAGACAGTCCTCCACAGACTTCTCCAATGTGGGTCCCTTCCACACAGTGCAGTCCTTCAGGAGCAAACTGCTCCAGTGTGGGTGCCCCGTGGGGTCACAAGTCCTGCCAGAAAACCTGCTCTGTGGGCTCCTCTCTCCACACATCTGCAGGTCCTGCCACGAGACTGCTCTAGCACGGGCTTCCATGGGGTCTCAGCCACCTTCAGGCACCCACCTGCTCTGGCATGGGGTCCTCCCCAGGCTGCAGGTGGATATCTGCTCCACCGTGGACCTCCACGGGCTGCAGGGGGACAGCCAGCCTCACCATTATCTTCCCCATGGGCTGCAGGGGAATGGGCTGCTCTGGTACCTGGAGCACCTCCTCCCCTTCCTTCTTCACTGACCTTGGTGTCTGCAGGGTTGTTGCTCTCACATGTTCTCACTCTTGTCTCCGGTTGCCATTACTGTCTCCCCACAACTTTTTTTCCCTTCTTAAATATGTTATCCCAGAGGTGCTACCACTATCGCTGATTGGCTCAGCTTTGGCTGGTGGTGGGTTTGCCTTACAGCCAGCTGGTATTGGCTCTGTCAGACCAAGGAGAAGCTTCTAGCAGCTTCTCATCAGAAGCGACCCCTGTAAACCACACCACCCCCCACCACCCCCCTCCACCAAAACCTTGCCACATAAACCCAATACAGTCACTTTTCTTTTTACAGCAAGAGGATATTGACATGAGCTTTCCTTGCAATAGGTTTTCAGGTCTACTTATGAAAATGTTATAGGAGCTCAACGTTACTTATTGTCTGCATAACGGTAACAAAATTAATGAATTGGTGATAAGTGATGATTATAAGCTTGTTCATGGAGTTTGGGAGAAATTAAAATTCATAAGTGACTAAATTAAGGTGTTTGGGTGAATTCTCATCTTATTAAAGACGCATTAAAGAATGCATTGTATTAGTAATATGAAATGAAATAATTTCTTTAGGTCTGAAAGCCCTTAGAGACAATTTAAAACAAGGTGGAGAGCTTTACCTCTGCAGATTTCAGGCCAGCTTGCGATGCTTTGTATTTATCATAGACAGCTAACACAAAACCCTTGCTTAAGGGTTGTTGTTTTTGGGGGCTTGGGGTTGTTTTGTTTTTATTTTTTTTGAGCAAAGGCATAAAGTGACCTTCTTTTCCAGTCTTTTAAATTAAACAATTATGGACATTAGAAGCGCAGCTAAATGGCTTAATAGTTTATCTTAATGCTTACTCTCTCAGAAAAGGATTTAATCTGCTAAGAAAAAAGAAAAAAATGTTTTTTATCCTTATGTGTTCTTGTGTACTTGCTGATCCCATCCGCATTCCTTAGAAAAACTGTGAGCAGTATAACACTGGCTCTCAAGTTTTGCTGTTCATTCGAGTGTTGTAACCAAACACTGACTGAAGACTGTTTCAAAACTGAAGACTTTCAGTGGGTGGCCTCATAATGTAGCTCTGCAAGCGAGATGAACCTCTGTGAGTGGGGTGAGCACCAACCCCACACACTGTTAGGAAAGGTTTCCTAGAGTCTTTTTCCTGCTCTGTCACGCTTCACTCCTCTTTTTGCTGGCTCTGATCAGAGGTGATCCTCCATTATCATACAAGCTTTACTCATTTCTCCAAATAGTTTTTCATTGCTCTGGACACAAAGGGATTGGGTTATAACAATAAGCTGAATTTTATTTAATTTTTAAATATTTGATTTTGCTGAAAGCAATGGCATGACCTGTTCCATTCATGCTCAATTCAGGCAGTAGAAGGCTTAAATGCATAGGTAATGGCTTGCTGTACTGAACCTGTTTTTCATACAGGTTGTAGCATATAATTATTGTTGTTCTGTCTTTCTAAGAGACTGTTCACGATTACTTTAAGTGATTTTATTTGTTTTTATTTTCCCCACCTTCGTTTGTTTTGTTCACGGGCTTCAGCGCTTCTCTAAATGTTGGCAGTGCACAGCCTTTCTACAGGTGACATTAACATTGCTTTCTGTGCCCTGAGAGCTGGTGACACAGCAGGAGTCAGACGTAGATAAGTACAAGTATGCAATGGAGGAAACTTAAGCCTTACAGGGATGCCAGGGAGAAAGCAGTTAGTTAGCAATAACTGTTTCTGTTGTTGCTGTTTTCAAATAAAGACTTATTTTAATCTTTTCCCAGAATATATCACAAGGAATATCCTAATTCAGTAGTTGCACTGAAATCAAATTAACATGCTTGTTTATTTTAATTCCTATTGCAGCTCCAATTTAATTTGGGAAGGGGAAGACTATTCAGAACTCAAGGTAACAACAGCTTGATCGCACTCTACCCTTTGAACAAATTAGACTAGTCTGTATTTTGAATATCCAGTTCTTTTGTAGCCTGCATTTAGCAGCAAAAACTATTTAAAGACACCATGTTTTGGTCAGCATGTTTTGATAGCAGGTCATACTTCAGTTACATTAGAGTCTAAAGGAAGAAACTTAATTTTCCTTAAAACATGGTTAACTACTTTGTCATAATAACTCATCTCGTATGCATTAAGAAATACCAAGGTTAAGTTTGAATAGCATTGTTTATTTTTACATAAGAAATATAGATAAGAGTATAAGTAAGAAAATGTATGTGAGAAACCATTCCTTACCTACTTCATTTCTTGTTATCTCTAAACTATGTGATATAATCCAAAAATTTCCTCAGTCATCATGGTGTTTCTGCCTCAGTATTTTCTCCTAACAAACCTTTCTCTGCACATACCATTTGTGAACAAGAAATTGCTTTGAGCTATTAATTATACATTTTTTTTCTTTTTTTTTCTCTACTTCTCTTTCTGTTCTATTATCTCTGTAGGGCAGCAAATAGTAGTTGAAATAGAACGTGTATCTTTACCATTCAAAATGTTTTAAGATTCAGTGTTTATCATAACCATCTCTTTTGTTAAGGTATGTAATGTTAGATTATTTTATGTTGGCCAGCAGACTTGGAAGGTATTGGGAAGGGAGTGTGCAGGCAGTGTGAACTAAGTTCACTAAGAAGAAACTTACCTGAAACGGTGCGCTCTCTCATTAACTTTGCCCTATGTGGGTCCTGTTACCTTGCTTCATTATGGATATCATCTGCAAAGTCTCATTGATGTGGTTTAAAACATCCAAAGCCAGTTGTCAGCTCTGCCATTCAATACAGGTTACTGCCTCTTTGCAGGGTGGTAGTTAGGGACCTTCGCTTGTGCCTCAGCTTCCCCATTTTTCATGGTATTTTATTTAGTTGGACTCTAGATGACAATGGAGATACGGGGCACCTACAATTAGTAATGTCTTCAGCCTCTTCAGCTTGAGAATGCCTGTCAATGCTGTTGGATATTTTGCTCCTAGCTGAATTTTGCCAGTATGTTTATGCCACCCAGAATCTGTCTTAATCAACTATGTTTTAATTTTGCCTCCAGTGATGAAGACGTGTGTTTGTTTACTTTTCATTTATAGTGCTTCCAGTCAGTAATCTTAACTTCTGTACTTGTATTCAATATGGGGTGTTTTCTCCCAACCACTGATCACTTGCTTTTTTAATTTGAAAGTTGAATTCCAGATGTCAGCATGCAGAGGGAGGAAAGGCATTGTTATACTCAGTGGTTATAAAGATAATGTATATAGGGAGAAATTCTAGTAGAAATGTGAAAAAAAAGTAAGCCAGCATCTAGAGGAATCTCTGTTGTCTGTTTCAGGACTGAAGTTCTGTCCTCACTCATGCCTGTAATATAATTTGCATTGAATTCATTATAGCTATAATTTCGCTATGGCTTGGGCAGTAAGTCTCTAAGGAAGGTACAAAGCTGTATGGTCAGCTTTGAATTTTCAAATTACAATATCTGAGGCGATGGGCACAAGCACACGAGGGCTGTGCTTGATGAAGAGGGTTTTGAGTTGTGCTGGCTACAGCTAATTCCCTTTTGGAATTTTGCTCAAATTGTGAAGCAGTTGTAAAATTTCGGTCTTAATGTGTGCTACCTGGAGAATTTCAGTCCGAAAATGCAGTATGTGGTTATCCAAAACTGGTTCTAGGAATCGTAAAATTCTTTTGCTGTCCTGACAAAACCGATAACATTTCCAGATATGTTATTGCTTTCTAAATTGAGATCTTAATCTAGCAATATTATGAAGATGATTTTTTAAACAGAAAACATTTAGTAACAGATACATTTCCTTGGTTTTTTCTCTTATTTAATATTGTAGCAGCCAAGACTTTTATGTCAGAGGATCCTAAAACTAAATTATTGTTAATCATAAAAAAGTTGTCACTACTGCTACCAAGCACCTCAGACTTTCTCAGGGTTAAGTCGCATCAATTTCTCAGCCATCCATGCTTAATAACATACAGCCTGCTAGCACTGCTGCAGTGCCAGCAGTGCGAGATAACCCTGCTACAGCTGCATGTTACCTGCCTACCACGGAAACTACATCCTGGAAATGGGAACCGATCACTTGTTTAATGTTGTATTTGTTCAGAAATGTGTGCCGTACACTCATCAGCTCTCCTGTCAAACTCTTTAGAAGCTTGTCTATAAATTAAGTGGGTTTAATTTTCCTTTTGTCTTTTGAGAACTTAGTTTATAAGTTGTTCAGTTGTCCCTGGGGGAAATTACAACACGAGTAAGAAACCGCAGAAGAGGCCGGGCTTGAGTGGAGGAGTGACCTGGGAGGTCAGGGGCCCTCAGGAGGTGGCAGAGGGAAAGCCATGGGGGCCGAGATGGTGCTGGGAGCTGAGGAAGTGAAAGGGCAGTGAATGAACTAAGGCCCAAGGAAATCTGCTGGGGGAACAGCAGAGAGGGAGGAAGTAGTGCAGAGTCTTAGGGCTGTAACTTTTTATGTGTGGCTATCTACCCAGCTGCGAGATGCATGGCAAAAGGAGAAATTAGCTCAGCAGTTGTCTTGTTTTGTATATTTTTCCATCCCTATTTGCAGCAGTCACTAAAGAAAACATATTGAGCAGGTTGATTAGGATATCAGGTGTGTAGACTCTTCATATCTACCATAATTCCTTCATGTAATATTTAAGCTAGACTTTTTATCTGCTGCATTGCTGTGGGCTCACTGGTCCAAAACTCCCAGGAAAGAGATGTTAGCACTTACATGTATTGGATTCCTGCTCCTGTGCATTCTCCCATCCATACAGAGTACTCCTTCATAAGCATCTGTTGATACTACAGATTAATTCTCTGAAGCTCCTTTCAAATTTAGTCCCAAAAGAACTGACTGGATAGATATAGCATTCCAGAATCTCTCATTCCTTCAGGTTTCTTTGTCAAAACAGGCACTGTCCTCTCTAAAAAAAAAAATCTTTGGCAATTTTTATTATAGAATATAATGTGTGGTACCCTATCTCTTGTGTAAGACTTCCTGATAATGGAATTGCTGACCCTTCCTCTGCCCCCCAAACCTTACCCCCAAAACCACAACCCCAGGAAATCTCTCTCTTAAAAAAATTCTGTCAATATGTATTTTATGCTTGTGTCACTTTGTGTTTGACATGTGGTCAGTCACAAGATGGTTCAGGGATCAACCCTAGTGAAAATAATTTGGAGCTCCATATAGCTGTTGGATTGGATATAGGGTGCAGAGCACCTCCTGTTTTCCTTAGTCTTTGTTCTGTCAAATTTTTCTCTTTCTTTATTTTTCCCAGTTATTTTACCTTCCCTAGATTCCCTTGGATTACAACTTCAGTTGCAGGTCTAATCAGTGTTTTCATGAGAAAATAATGAAACCAGTGTTGCAGAGCTTACAGGAAATCACTAGCCTGACACAATCACTCTAGTGAGAGTATGAGGAGGGGTTCTACCTGGTTTCAAAAAAAATTTCTCATAAGGAGTAGTGTTTCACCTAATTAAGAGAGTATGTTTAAAAGAGTAAATGTGGTTCAAAGCATCCCATAGAGGAGTCTGGAGAGATGCATATTGGCCATTCTCTAGCTGGATCAAAGTGGCACAGAGACATTAGGCAGGTTTCTCCCTCTTATCTGGTTATTCTCTATTGGTGCAACAGATATTACTCTGTTAAAGCATGAGCAGCCTTTGCTGCAACAGTTGAACAGTGTCCAAAGCTGATTTGTTAGACAACACGGAGAGAACTATGAATTATCTGCTATGAAACTGCAGCAGCTGGCCTGAAAATTGAGAAATAAATGATAAATTAGATAAAATGAGGTCCTAATTTTGTTATGGGGGTTAGAGGATCTTACTGCAGCAAAATTTGCTAAACCCATCAAGTAACAGAGTGAATACCACCAAGAATTCTGATGTGTTTAGTCACCAATACTGTGGCTAACCAGAGACACGGACTTGTGGAAATGGTTTATATCTTTCAGTAGCATTTTACAGTTAAAAGGTGCTCTCTTTCTTTATTCCCACCAGATTTTGTTTAGTAGTCCTAAGTAGTTGCTGTGTTGATGTTGCTGTACTTGCAATACTATCCTCATGTAAGCTTTGCATTTCTCCTCAGACTTTTGAGTGACAAGTTGAGCAAGTGAAAACAAGAAATTTCAAGACTCCTTTGCCCTCCGTCAAAGTTGAGTTAAAGTACATTGTTATTTATATTTAATCTGCTTTCTTTGGGTTTTGATTTAATGTAATGGCTCTTTGAAATCTAGAGGGTATGGGATCACATACTTTCACTTGGACAGAAATTGAAAATGTAATAATGCTGTGAACTGCTGGATCTTACTGATTCTTCACGTGTAGCAGTGAGTCACCTTCTGAATGGTTACTGAGAGCAGCCATCATATGCAAGAGCTATATTGTAAGACTGTAGCTCAATGCAACCTAAAAATTAGGCTTTAAAATTTGGCACCAGCTATATGTCTAAATGTAGCTGTCTTTTACCATTGTGGTCCATCTAGTTTTCTCCTGTTCCCCCTTTGCAGTGTTCTGATACATCGTCTTTGCTTTAATAGAACATTGGTAACAGTACAAACAATGTTACACAGTTTTGTTTAGCTTGGGATATGCCTTTTTCTACTGCATTGCTCGTTTTTGTGTCTTCCCCTGTTCTTAAAAAATGGTTTTCCAGCTTGATGACCCATCAAGTTTGAGAAGCTCATTTCAAACTGTTATAACATCCCATCTGACCTGTGGAGATTATGGCTCCTGAAGCACAACAAGCAGTTCATTGAGTTTCTGAGAAATCCTTTTTGGGGATTAATTCAGTGTTTTGTTTTGTTTTTTTGAAAAGTGGGTTTATTTCTAAGCTTTTTCTTAAGGTATACTTAGGATATACACGGTGTACTACAAAATATACAAAATTTGTCAAGAGAACTTTCCAGGAAACTTCTGGTATACAAAAAAAAGCTACTGAAATATCTTGTGAATAATGGAGAGATACTGTACCAGCAGATATTCTTTGAAATAACTTAATAAAGTAGCAACTGATAACATTGTGTGATGTTACTTCTGGGAATAGCTGCAAGCAGCAGAAATGTTGATTAGCTGGCCCTTTGCCTTTCTAGTGCTGAATTACTAAAATCATAGTGAAACTGTTACATAAGTACACATAACATCTAAGAATAAAAATAAGAATATTTTTTTTTTGTCTGGAAAAAATACAAGTCAAACTCTTCCCACATTTTCACTGAGATTTCAGTTTCATCTCTTTTTGGATCTGTTTTATATAGGTCCTCTATGTGTGTATATTTTGCTAATTTGCAGAAGGCTGAAAAATATGTAATCTAAATAGGGGAACTATCCATGATACATGCATGCACGTGAATGCACCTACGTAAGATATTTATTAAAATGAAAATGTATGCTGCTAGCAGAAGAGAGCACAAATCTAAGCT
>VYZV01041655.1:207963-227936 GCA_013401275.1 Pandion haliaetus | reverse complement strand
TGCCTTTGAGTTGGATCTACACTGAGCATACTGAAGCTGTCACATCTGTTTTTCTGCTGCCCAAGACAACTATTGAGGTGGAAAAGTTGGATCTCATGTGCTCTGAGAGAATGACTGCATTGTGCATTCATCCTTACAAGTACTTTGTCTTTCCCAAGTCCCAGACTGGGAATTACTTAAGAGGACAAATGATTTCTCCACTCTGTGTTAACTGTATCACATCATTCCCAACGAGCTGTGTGGGGCTTTAGGAGAACACCAGTTCCACTCATGGATACACCACAGCATCTAAAGTGCCTGCCTCTGTGCAAATCTAGACTATGGTTTAAAACAGCAGCAGTGGCTTCCAGGTTACCTGAAGCAAAAAACCCCAAACCTCTCGATGTTCTTCTAGCACAGCTTGAAAAACAAAACAACAAAAACCCCACATTGTTTCTTCCCACTTCTGCTCAGATTTGGGCTTTTAAAATTTTGCTTTATAGTTTGGCTCCATTTCAAAGGGCAGACTTAAGGTATATTGGACATCCACTCCTATCACTCTAAGTCAGTCAGTCATCTGGCTTTTCAGGTATAGTCCCTAGTTTCCTAGAAGCTTTCTAAGCCATTTACTGAGAACTTTGCATAATTAAGTGCAACAATGCATAAATACCTTCAAGAGCCTGGGGTTTATGGTCCTACATCACCAGGCAGTTTCAAAATCTTTCCCGTTAGGCTCACAGCTGCAGTGTATCATCTGTAGTATGAAACCACATCTTTCAAATCCTTTGGCTAGTCTTTGCTAATAGAGATTAAAGCATGGAATTAGCAGTCATTAGTGAGATGGAAGAGGGGAAACTTACCCTTGGCTTAGCTAGTTGTTTAATTTTCTCAATTTCTTCATCAGACATGACATCGTAATATCGTACAATATGAGGGCTATCCCATTCATCTTCTTCCTTAAAGGGAGCTATGAGCAGGTGAGGGTTTCTGTTTCCATCATGGTACCTACAAAACAGCCTTTTCTGTCTTCGAGGTGTCTGAAACAAAACACCAAACAACATTGTTTGCTCATCCACTTTTCATTAACTTAAAACAAGCAAGACAAAACAAAACGGGCTTCATTCCACAAACACTGAAGTTTACTAGTCAGTTGATGGCTTTCCAAGAGGTAAGCATGAGTGATTCTGCTATTCACTGCAAATAAAAAAAAGCTAGCACACCACTCAAGATACCACTGAGTAACATCTGAAACACTTAACCTTTAGGAGAGTTAAACCATAATAGGATACAGATTAAGCAAATAACTAAACAGCCAGCTGTAAAAAAAGTCTGGTTATTATAATTAAGACTATGCAGATGGAATAAATGGATTTCTTTCCCTCCAGTGAGAGTTAAAGCCGTGTTTGTTGAGAGGTACTGGAGACTAGTTGGTCAAAATAGTCACCCCAGAAGGACACATCTTTAAGATGCAAAAGGAAAGGAATAATGTGATTCTTTAAGTGTGGCAAAGCATAACCAGCTCTCAGCAGAAAAAGCCTCCTAGTATATCGGTACAGATAGCATTTCAAATGGCTGAGTAGACAGACTGAGGAGAATCAATTTTCAACAACCTTTAAGAGGTACAGTTGAGAGCTGTTTTTCTGTCTAGAATTAACATCCAAAGACAGAGAGGCCAAGGCATAAAGGTACAAATCTCAGCCTGGACAGAACTACATTTAACTTTTTCTTAAAAAACCAGTTCCACAGAAGACAAAAATTAACACCTCCCAGCAAGCTTGATCACCCTTATGCAAAGGCAGCATAGTCAGGAACTTCTTGCCTTTCCCTTACCATTTTTACCCCTTCACCTCTGCAAAGGGCCTCATAGATGTCACGCTCCGGCAAGTAGTCGAGAGGCCTCTCATAGGCACCACTTTGCACCACTGGTTCCGACGTTGTCATGGTCTTGTTTATTGACTTCTCTTTCTCCTCTTCCTCTCTCTCCTTCTCCAGCAACTTCTCAAAGTACCGCAGATTACTGCCTGCTCTCTCATGAGTACTGTCTTCATTGAGAGAAAAAACAGACAGAACCAGCCATTTATGCAATCTCAGGAACTGTTAATGCAAAGTCTTTGTATTAAGACACAGCAATAATTCTCCCCTTCCTGAAGCATTATCAGGCAACCAAAAGACATTGTCTCCAGTCTGCACTGAAAACCAGCACTGGGAACTTTGTCTTTGCAGAGGGAAGATAAGCATAGTCTGTGAAAGAACTGTTTCTGGAAGGACCTGTCACAAAACTTGTATTTCAGGAAAAAAGGGTATGAGTTTTTGGCCTTCACATTCCTCCTTTTCTCTCAACTTTTCTGCCCAGTTCTACCCAAGATAAGCAGATCATAGAGCTCATCAGCAGAGATCAAGCTAGTCTACTTGTTGCACCCCTCCTCTCCACCATGCTCATCTGTACTGCACAAGCATGCTTTAACCTAGGACTGCGGTGGAGTCCCAGCCACAGACTTCAGTCCCAAAGACATCCTCCAAAGTTGCAAAGCTCAGAGGTATGCGTTACCACTTAACAGCTACAGCATCCATCTCTAGATATTTATAACAGGTTTATATGGGAGGTATCCTGGACCACTAGCATCATTGGACCTATCATTAGTGATTTATTAATAGTGTTGGTATGAATCAATAAACATCATCAATAGATCTTTACCCAGCATAACTAAGAAGGAACAATTCCATGTTCACCACAAAGTATTTCTGGACACAGGCACCTAGAACAGTTTCTCTCCCTTCTGACCCTCCCAAGCTTATTGTGTTTCTCTTACCTAACCCAGAAGGCCACAGAAGTAACCACTCATTAGAGCATAGGCTAAAATTGGCCAGATAAGGAAGCTGAGCCCAGAGCAGAGGAAGTTGCTGCTCCCAGAAGGGACTGCCAAGTCTGTTGCACTGTTTGGTGCTGATAAGGATTTGCATTCTGCTATCAGTGCTAAACCCTATTATTGCAGAGGGAGCTAGATTTAATACATATTCATATGCTCGTAAGTTTTAATCAATTAATTCCAGTGTCTGCAGAAACTAGGCTGATACATATTTTTCAACAGAAAGGCTTCACCCACTCTCAGGGTACCACTAACGTCTAACTAAGAACCACAGCTGATTAAAAAATACAAATACATAACACAGTAGATGTTAATTCTAATTGGAGAGGATAAACCTTTCTAGTGCAGGAAGTAGGCAAAGTTGGATAGGAAGCAATGCTTATTTGCTTACTCAAGAGAAAGCTAGAAACAGACCAGACATAAAAGGAGACTTTAAGAAACTCAATCTGTTCTGAATATTCAGAAATAAATCATTTTTCAAGATCTCAGGCAAAGTATTCTTCTGGCATCAAAAAGGACCTGCACTGAGGAATGAAGAGGAATATGCAAAGTCAGTAGGACTTCACAGATCTGCCTAAGTCCATGGTAGCCTTGATGTCCACTTGAGACAACCCAGGCTTTAACCATTACCAAACACATCTCAGTACACTGAAGCAAAGCACACAGGTACTGCAGTCAGACATACATTTGGTCTTTGGGTAATAACAGCATGGACTATAAGACAGCTTGTTAGAGATACTTCATATAGAAGTAGGCCCTGGAAAAAAAAAAACCAGTCTATGTTTATTACAAGTCATCTGGCAGGATATCCTTCCAGTCAGTTCCCCAATACGTATGGGCCATGACTGTTCTTGGCTCTGTTGCGAGCAACACCCCCCAGCGCTAAAATAGCAGGGTTTTTGCTCTTACCAAGGGATATCAGACGTCTGGTAAGTTCCATGGCTCTGTGTAAATCCCCAAACTGGAAAACAGCATAGCTGAGATAATCTAGGATCTCCACTTTGCTGACTGTTGTATCCTCCCCCTCATCGTGTTGTTTTAAAGCTTGTTCCATCCACAGTACTGTGTGATAGTAGTCTCCATCATTGTAAGCAGTCTTCCCCATACCAAAGCAGTCACCTACTGTCAAAGATGATCTATATTTTGTTCCTAAAAACAAAAAGATAGCTTTAAGCAATCCACACAGAAGCGTCTTTGCCTTCAAACACATGGGGCACATTGAGGAGTATCTGCAAATACCCACTTCTATCATCCACAAAGGCTTCTGAAGACAATGCTTTAACAATATTTTAGGTTCTGTACCAAATTGATCATCTTCAGAATTAAAGACTACATTATATCATAATTCTGTGGCATTAATTCCTTCAGAAACCAGGAGAAGTTTAACATAGAAATTACAGTGTTAAACTATTGTGATTTCTGTTGTAGACAAAGGCAGAGCAGACTGACAGCTTAACAGATTTTACACAACCTGCAAATTCACACTGTTAGATGACCAGAGAAGCTGACTATATGCAGAGCTAGCTTGTTTACTGGAGATGTATATTAACCATCAGCTTGCTTATGCACAATTTAGACAAACTGGGAATCCATTTGACTGTAACTGTGCTCTGATTTCCGGTTGCTCCAGCTCAGCAGATGCACAGATAAGAGTTAATTTTAACTTCATTGTTAATAACCTACATATGGTAACTAAACCTGTTTTGTCAGCTCGTCTACCCACGCTCTGTGAAGCCTATTCAGCTTGTAAACCATGTGCTGCTAGCAACCATAACCTGTTTCAGGAAGTCTCTCATAAGTAACAGCAAACATTTATCAGGACTCAGCTGCCAAAACACTGAAACATCCCAATATATCTACATACCTTCCAAGACATCTCTCTGTGGCAAAAACTGTTGGTCCCCATCTCACAGAAAGAACACCAACAAAGTGATTCAACCAAAGCCCCACTGGAAGACCATAGCAAACAAACAGAGCCAAGCTTTGTAAGAGCCATCAGAGCAAAGAATTACAGACCACCTCCTTCCCTTGGATCATAAATTATTGGGGACAGGAAGTACCCATAGTATTTGCTTACACAGTAACCAGCGCAAAAAAGTATGTTATCCTTTGTTGTTTTGGTATAGTGATTATAAAAAAAAAGTCAGCATTTTCTTTTAAAATAATACTAATTAAAAAAATGCTACTTGAGCTGGTCACTACAGACCATGGCGCCTCGGCTCAGCACTGTGGTCCTTCCTCACTACTGAAAAAGGACTTTTGGAGAGAGTTTGAGGATGTTACCACTTCCTTTTACAGCAGATGAGACCTTTGTGCACTTACCCGGTAAGTTTCCTCGAGAGAGAGTTTCAGCATCCAGTTTGTATGTGTCCTGCAGGCGCATCAGAGCCTTCGCAGCTCCAGTCTCATCTTCCTCAGTTGGAAAAAACTGACGCTGAATTGTAAGATTTGCAATAAAGCCTTTGCAGTAAAAGGGAAAGATGTTACTTCCAGAGTTTGAATAAATATCAGTACCAGATTAACACAGAAGATGAAACATCTGCTTAGTTTTGGGAATTGAGATTCAAATAATCCAGATTTAAAGCCTTTTACTAGGCTCTCAAGTTATAAAAACATGGTTTTCGGTCCCATTTTAAGAAATACGGCTCAAGCAAAAGATAAAGCATAAATAACTAAACCCCTCAGTCTTGTGCCACACAATTAAAGTACAATGTAAAGCTAATGACCTTCACTTTCCTGTAATGTCTCTTTCTAGCATGAAAACTTAATAGCTTTCATCAGTTCTCTTGCAATATTCACATTAGCAACTGCAGATCATAGCACTGGACAACTATTTCAGACTCTTCACTCCAACCTGTAAAGCTGTAAGAGCTTTTCAAATCTCAGCTCAAGGGACAAAGACCCTGATCCAGGATCCCCTAGGTAGGGGTAGGACCTTACTCAGTAAGAGGCTTTTAAACCTGACAAGTAAACCAGGTGACATCTAGAAATAAAATTAAAAGCACTACATAACCATATCAAGGCTACACAGCAGGCTGGTTGGGCAGAAGTGTGGGCAATCAACTGAAGGAAAATAACCCAGCCTTTTCCAGTCACACAGCAAGCAGAACTGGAAAAGGAAGCCTTTAAAAAAGAATTAATGACAGAAGTACTCAATAGAATTGAGTATTTTATTTCCATCTAGGATGACTGTTCCAAAAGGCAATAAAAAAGTCTTGGCTGGAAAAAACTTCCAAGTACCTAAACTTCAGCATATGCAGAGTAGAAAGGGAAAACATGCAGTGTTCTGCCTGAAAAACATAGCCTCTTCTCCCTTACTTTCAAGAAGGCCAGTAAAAATAAACCTGCATTTAAAAAAGGCTATGGAAGCAAATACAGGCAGACACTTTGACAATATGATGCAAAAGCAAAAATTGTTACTGGAAACATTTGATTTAGGATAGGTTTACAGATAGCAGTTGTGTGTTATCCTGTTATCAACAGACTGACTACAACATCTGCCAACTGTTAGTGCTGGGGCTGATATTAATTCCTTCACCATTTCAGTATGGGTCTCATTTTGATTCTTAAATCTTATCTACTGATCAACATGGTCAAAAAACTATGATCACCAAGAGAAGCAGCAGACTGGGAAAGCAGATGAGTAAGTTTTTATATAAAGGAACATAAAGCTAAAGACTAGACAAAACAATAGCTGCCAACACAGCTCACAACTTCAGTATATCCTCTTCTCCCCTTTTCCCCTAACAGCACAAACCAAACAAAATGTAATAGGCCTAAGACAGATAACAGTTTCTTTGAGTCTTGACTGAGATGTGTTTCAGTGGCAAGTTTCATTCACTTGGGTAACCAGCAAACAAGAGGCCAGTCATTAGTTTGTTTCAAACAAACTTCGCAGTAATATCTGAACCACAGCTGAGTGCAGCTTTCCAGAATACAAGGAGGATAAGCAACTGCGTTAAGGCTACCTCCTGATATCTTCTCCCCTGTAACTCCTTACCATTTGTTGTATCCTGAAGAACTAGGTTTTCCAATTCTAGCCAGTCAGTATTTAAACGCTTCACCAGCTTATATGCATTTACAGGATGTGCCAGATACCCTTCTGGATCGGAGGTTGATTTGCTAGTCAGTATATCCATTTTTTCAGCCCAGCTGGAACAAGAAGCATATGCCTCAGTCTGAGAACAATTTATGAATGCATGTCTTCCTTCTTAAGTCATTCTAATTACACAGCTAGAATCAATTTATGACTGCTTTCACCATTCATAACCAGCTTTCAAGCTTTCATCTTCACAAGGATAAATTGAAGTACAACTGATTTTTTTTTAATTACAATAGTCTTTTTCTTTTAAAAGAGTTGTTTTCCTGCTTACTGTTTTAAACCTTACTCCACTAAGCATGCATCCCACTTGCAATGAGTCTTAGCCATCAATTTTCAGCATACTGCACTTCAGAAAGTGATATATAATACACAATCTCTGTGACTGTCATTTACCTATCTCTTAGTAAAAATACAAGCATAAATAAAACTTCAAGAGCTTTTTAGCTTTAAGGGAACTAAACCATAAGCTTTGACTTTCAGACTGGAAACCCTCAGCAGGGTGGCAATGCTCTCAGTCACCTAGATTGCACTGTTGGTCAGCTTCAAAGCAGTAGTGGGAAACTTCAACCTCTGTGTTCCAGTACATTTGAACTGCCAACTACATTGCTGGTGCTACAGTAAGAATTTCTTCTGTTGCCCTTCATATTATCCCTTAACACAAGCATCTGGCCAAGCTGTGTGTTCCTCTCTCTGATACTCAATAGGAAGAAAGCACTCCACGGAGAGAAGCTAATAACTGAACATAAGAAATTCCCTTTGAGCCTGTAATCTCAAACTCAGTAACCCATGAATGAACTATAGTTACAAATAACTTGACGAAAACACAGGTAAAAATTGTCAGACTACCTGGCTTCTCTATACTATGATGTTGCAACAGAACAAAAGATGGCTTTTCCAGAGATCCTTTGCAGGGATATCAGATTAACAACATATAGTAAAGTCAGTCTCACCTGTACCCTCTTTTTAATTTAGACCTTCACTACTCCTAATATTTATTTTGCAAGGTAGTAAACACTGTCAAGTTCTAGTCTCTTTATGCACATCAAAATGTGCTTTTGAATCATAAACCTATCTCTGGAACTAATAGACAAAATGCTGAAAGGTGTTATCATATTCAACTGAAAATCTAGTACCTCTGTTACAAAGCATATGCCTCATACACGAGCAGGGCACAAGGGCTAGAATATCAACACAGTGGTAGAATACCTTGCTTACAAATACACCAAAAAACGAGTCAACTGAAAATTTAAAAAACACTTACATATGTCAGTCCATGAAAAAAGACTTTTAAAAAAAAAAGACCAGTTTATACATAGATTGAACTGACATTCTCTTTAACAATACTTGAAGAAGAGACTGCTTTCCTCAAAAGGGCAGCTTTTCAAGAAATGAACATTTATGTATTCAAATGACAAGGAGTTCCTATCATTTCATTACTCCATAACCCTATCCCCACCCTATATCCCCAAAGGGAGATCGAACTGCCACATACAGCCTGGAGTTTAGAAATTCTTTGGAATGCATGGCTCCATTTAGAGGCACTCAGCTCTTCGGAACCAGGACCTCATTTAGACTATTCTAGTGTCACGCCCTATTAGATACTACATTCAGCTAGATTAACAGTCTTCCTAAGGGACACAGAAAACATCAGTTGTCAGCAAGAACCTTTCGAGTGATCCAAGCAATCACGATAATGTCCAAGATGTTCTCTTCAGTTGCTGACCTGGCTACAGCACAAGGCAGGAAAGCTGTCCTGAGGGCAAAGCCAACACAGGAAGGAAGCCAGGGATTCGGTGTGCACTCCACTAAACAACACAACTGGCACACTTTGCCATTGTAAGCAGTGCTGATGCCATGAAACAACAGTTAGCACAGAGCGCTGGCACCCAGAGGCATTTAACTCACGTGAACAAGGCTCCTCTGACATGAGTAGTGTCTTCTCCACAGCAGTACTGTGATGGTACAAGGACAGGGAAAAGTGGGAAGAGTCCAGCAGACAACAGTTTCTAAACAAGCAAAGTCTAAGTGATATCTGAAGCAGGGCCCCCTCTCTGCAGGTTGATGAGAATAAGTTACAGCCAAGGTAGCACCTATAGTCTCACTGTAATTATCTACTGAGGAAATACTAACAAGATCTAGCAGCAAAGAGTGGTGACAGAAAAGTACAGTGTAATTGAACATGGATGGGCCATTTTGTCACCCTTCATTATGCAAACCTCTCCCCCTACCTTTTAATCTGAGCAAGCTTGTTCTCTTCTGCTCGGATATATTCCTTTAAAGATTGTACCAAGTCTTTCTCTGCATAAATCAGGTCTGTCATCTGACCTAAAAACAGAGTATAAGCAAATGTTAATCAGACATAAAAATGTAACAATTTCCAACAGCACAGAAGGCAGACTTCAGATGCTCTAGGGCTATTAAAATCACCACAAAGAACGGACAAATTAAGGGCATGCACTTCAATGCCTGTAAACCACAAAAGCTATTATACATACAGGTCTGGCACTCAAATGCTTCAAGGGGCTTTTAAAATCCCAACTTCAGTGGCTCATGTAGCTCTGCCGAGATCCTTCCACTGCCTCTGAATTACTTTTAGTATTACAATTGTAAGCATAACAATCAAAAGAAGGGTTTGACATTAACACTGCTATTGAGTCAAAGCAACGAAAGATCTAAACAGTTGCCAAAGCATCTGTTCTACATATGGATACAGATGACATCACACTAATAAATTATTAGTCTAACCATTGGCATCACTTAAAATTACAGCTTTTCAATATGGGTAACTGTGGCAACACAACCTAACATTAAGTACAGAGGTATTCCAGACTAATGTTTATAGACTGACACACACACACACTCTCTCTCCTGATTAGGATTAGTGGAAATTGCTAGCATGTCAATCCTAATTGCTATGACAAACTTTTCAAAGACCAAACACTGAAAGACCAGATGAGATTTATAAATGCAGCCACAGCTTTAGTTTCAGCATTCCAAAGTAATTATTAATGAGGCATGATTAAGCAGACAGAAGTCAGCAGGCTGCGCTATTTTCAGTTAGGAAAGGTTCAGAAATAGGTAACTGTAAAGAAAAGGTGATCCTTCACAGTAACTTTATACAAAAAGCTACTTAACTTAGGAAAAAGAGAACCAAATAATACACATGTAGTTAAATACTGTTTAGCCAACTCCAGAGCATGGGAGCATGTGCTGGAGGTTGGTAGTGAAACACCACTCTGCCTTGCTCTGGCTGAGCAGTTCCACACAGTGGTGCAAAATAAACCATCGAGAGTTTTGAGTTTTACCATTCAGAACCATAGCTCCACTGAGCTCAAATCATATTCTGGAGAACAGCCAGTTGTAGTTAATCAATCTCCAATATCCTTAGCAGAGGGAACTCCCCACACTATCCCACAGGAAAGCAGTAGACCAAGTCACAGCAGAAAATTCAGTTTGTGCTTATTTTTAGGCTCTACCACATTCACACATGGCTGTATCACAGCTATTAGAACACAAGAACTAAGTTGTCAAATATACATTTATTTTCAGGATTTATAACAATGTGAATTCTTCAGGATTTACTCAGATCTTACAAAACACACATAAGGTAAGGGGGATACTAATTTTTCCTTCAGACACCTAACTCCAGCTTTTTGAGAAGACAGGAGATTTCAGGTTCTGTGCAAGAAAATATTTCAAATATTTATCACTTAAATTCTTTTCATAAATCATAACTTCAGGACTAAGATTTTTAGCATAAGGTTCAGGCTGTGTTCAAGATGACAACAGGCACACAATTCTTAATAAAACACAGGCACTGTCTTATTTTACTGACAGGGCCCCCAGAGAAACTTGCATCATGTTGGTCACAGTGTGCTAAGTTACCCAACTGCAAACAAATTGCACTGATGCAAGACTTGCAATGCAGAATAGCATCAATGTTGCAGAAGAGTAGCTTTTCCTCATGTGGACAGTGCTTGATAGAGCCATATGAAGAAAGCCATATGCTTCAACTGTAAACCTAACAGCTTCAGCCATCACATTAACTACATCACAACATCGTGCATAGCTTCTTTTGCTACCTATGGAGGTGAAGAACTCTGCTTCTGTGTGCCAGATCAAGAAAATACAGGTAAAGAACACCAACCGCAGCCAGGGCTTCATCTTCCAGAGAGCTCAAACCTGTAAGAAATGAAAAGTAAAAGGAGGAGTAAAAATGATTAACTTATTTGTGAGAAAAAACACCAAGGCATTAATCTTCATCTTCAGTCATTTCACCCTCATGAAAATATTTAGATCCTTGAAATACTGAATTCCAATCAATGAAGCTTGAAAAAAAAGTATTCTTCAACCACAGGAGCTGTTACTTAAGTCTCAAATGCTATCTGGTATACTCTTTGGGATTTTCATGGAAGATACTGCAGTCCATGGAAGGCCCACAACAGATGTGGAAGCAATGTATTTGTCCACTGAGACAGTGAGAACAAGATCTTCTGCAAGGGCAGCTCAATGCCTTCCACTTAATGCATAATTATAGCTGGAAAATAGGAGAGTATACAAAGTTGTATTATATTCCAGTAATATTAAAAGTCTAGATTAAGTGGTCAGACTTATAGCATGCTGTGAAACTCAGTTATAGAAAAAGTGTCTAGAAATACAAATAGTGAGAAAGCCAGATAGAGAAATATAGCCTTTTGTAGCGTGGAAGTGGCAGTGATGGTTGGAAAAGTTGAAAATGAGATTTCCAACTCCGCTTATTCAAGATGCACCACCCCAGCATATTGGCCTCTGGGCACAGCCCTTATGACTTCTGTACTTCAAAGGCTGTGCCAGCTTAGAAACCCAGCCCCTTGAGATGGAGGCTGAAAGCAGACCGTTACATTTCTAAGAACACAGCTCACTGAGGGCATGGCAGGGAATGCCAGTCTGAGCAAACAGGCAGACAAGGTAGTAGACAAGCGAAGTAAAGGATGCAAGGTCTGTACAGAAGGGCCTCCTGGGAACTGTAATTCCCCGGTAGATCTGACAGCCAGGACTGCCTCTTCCAGGGAATTTATGAGGAGCCTGAGCTGCACTTGAATCAGCTCACAGCTCGCTCTGGAGCTGCCTGTTCACTGAGCAGGACCAGCCACCACAGCCAGCCCTCACATGTGAATACTGCAGCTCAGCAAACACTGAGCTCTCGTAACACCCATGCACACAGTGTCAGAAGGAAGATGACAACTGTTCACCTTAATTTAAGAAGCTGTCATGGTTTAACCCCAGCCAGCAACTAAGCACCACGCAGCCGTTCACTCACTTCCCCCCCACACCCAGTGGGATGGGGGAGAAAATCAGGAAAAGTAAAACTCGTGGGTTGAGCTAAGAACGGTTTAATAGAACAGAAAAGAAGAAACTAATAATGACAACCTAATGAAATGACAACAGTAATAATAAAAGGATTGGAATATACAAGTGATGCACAGTGCAATTGCTCACCAGCTGCCGACCGACATGCCTGTTAAGCCCCCGAGCAGCGATGCCCCCCCCAGTTCCTAAACATCCCATAGTATGGAATACTCCGTTGGCCACTTTGGGTCAGCTGCCCTGACTGCGTTCCCTCCCAACTCCTTGTGCCCCTCCAGCCTTCTTGCTGGCTGGGCATCAGAAACCAAAAAAGCCTTGACTTTAGACTAAATACTACTTAGCAACAACTGAAAACATCAGTGTGTTATCAACATTCTTCTCATACCTAGCTCAAAAACACAGCACTGTACCAGCTACTAGGAAGACAACTAACTCTATCCCAGCTGAAACCAGGACAGAAGCAATTATTCTTTTTTCCTACCTGTTGTAACTGGGTAAACCAGTGGCTGAAAGGACCACTTGCAACCCACTCTTATTCCAAATACAGTAAACAATATGCAGCTATTTGGGGCAAAATGGAATCACTTAAATCTGATGAGAAAGGGGGATGGAGGGAAGAAGGGAAGGGAAAATACATGGAATATCCTAGAATTTCAAGTAATGCAGCAAGTGGGAAGGTATTAAAATAAGATAATTCTGGAACAACTCTAGCGCATTATTCCCTTGGGCTTCACACATCTGCGTACACAACATGAGACAGAAGGTGAAAGGTGGGTATCGCCCTTTCCTTCTGGGTTTTTCAAGCCCACAGCATGGTAGAAGCCCTCACCCTCAGTTGAGCTCACCAGTGCCACGGACGTAAACACCAAACACACCATCAGTGACACTGTCATCACTAAGAACATTAGAAATAGCTCTCTTCTCTGCTATGTATTATCACATGCCAAGATGACTTTTTAAAATATTATTTTGATTGCTTTAAAAGACTACATGAGGAATCAGAAACATTTACCACAAGTTTGCAAGCATGACTAAGCAGGAAAGTGTCTCACAGCATCGTAGTAAGTCTTCTCCTTTCCCTCTTCTGTTTCTCACCCCCCCCCCGCAAACCACATATTCCCAAAACGCTTGTTTAAGTTAGTTCAGAACTAGTACATGGGTAATCTGAGAATTGAGTAAAGCTGAATGAATAGTACCACGCAGAGGTCTGCCAATACTAAAAGCCACAATAAGTGATGTAGCAGAAAGCACAGCAAGTCAAGAGCACTTGGGAAGTACATTAATTTGGATATATTAAGAAACAACTGTCCATCTGCATAGTCTGTTGTCATTTCATGGAGTGGTTTTTTGGATGCACTACACAAAGCCTGGCAAAACAATTACAAGGGAATTTTCCAGTTAAAACAACACCACTCTACATTCTCCGCCCTGCACCTCCCCACCGTGTTCTCTCATGGCTGAGGATATCTGCCAAGAGGAACACTCACTACAGCTAGCAGCTTGTCTTCATAGCAGATCTTTAACAGCTTTGCCATCCTACTCAGATTTACTTGAGTCAATAAACAGAAACCTCAGTAAACAGAGAAATTGGCTCTTGCTTGAGCAAGCAGGACACCTGGCTGCAGAGTTTTTAAATTGTTTATACACATTCTTTTCACAGCTGTTACTCAGAAAACCAGCACAAATAGTGAATTACACGAGGCTGAACATAATGTTATAACCACATTCCTGGACAGCATGAGCATGTGTGCACACACACGTATGCATGCCCACCCTACCATAGCTAAACCATCTGCTAACAAAGAGGGTAAGAGAGGCAGAAGGGACATTAGCACCTCCAACCTCAATAACTGAGATAAATGTTTGTAAAGCCTGTGTGTTTTATTCAAACAGAGAATGGAAGAACTTAATTGCATAGAAGTGACAGACAAGAAGTCTGTGTAACACAAATACTGCCTACATTCTTGGCTTTTTTTCAACAGCACCTTCAAACAACAAAGACATCATGGTGGACAGGTGAGTTTAGGATCTCCTTTTATTTAAGTGAGAATTGCAACATTCCTCTGCAACAGATGGAGACAGCTTGAGCAGAGCCACTGGGCTCAGTTCAGGCTTGGGCTACAAGAACCCCCCCATGCAGGAACTGAGAGCAGGCAGTTCACACTGTCCTGAGCTAGTGCTGTAAGATGGCCCAGGACAACAAGCGTACTGCCCTGGCTTGTCGAGCTACCTCAAGTGCCATCAGCACAGGGATCCCGAGGCCATGTGTACCTAGGAGATGAGCACTTACACCACTGCCTTACCTGAGAGACAATTCTCACTGCAGTGAGAAGCTCTTCCAGCAACACTGGTAGAACTGAACTTCTCTGCATACAGTAACACATATTTAATGTTTTGCTCCCTTCCTTCCCTTACATGTGCCCAGGCAGCAGACCTAAAAAGCTAATGAAATGGATATTGTACAAACACTTCACTTCTTTAGAGTGTAAGACCTCAATGAATCATTGCTCCCACTGGAAAGAGTGCTGTCACACTTCACAGAGCACTGGCAGAAGGAAAAAAGGTTCTTATAGACAAAATAGACCAGGAAGGAATTTTTTTCCACAAGTTATACTGAATTAATTAAATAAGCTTTCTAAAAATTTTTTAATCAAGAAGATAAAAACATGGACCTGACCTATAAAAGAAAAGCTGTTTGCACATCTACCAGGGTTATCAGTTTCTCACCCACTCAGAATTTCATATCTAGTCATGGGGGATTCAAGCCAGCTCCCACACAAGCCAAAGGGAGGACTTTTTTTTCAGGTCAGAAGAGGAAAGAAATACTTATTACTCATCCAGTCCCTTTAGGACTCCTACTTCTGATCAAACTGGTAGGCTGCAGTCTCCTTTGTACACCACAGAACAAGAGCAGGACCCTCACAGAGCCTTCCTTTAGACAGGAGACAGCACATCTACCCACGTATGCTGAAGCTAGAGGCCCTAAAAACATGAACCCCTCTCCCCCGCTTCACCCCACAAGAAAGCCTCAGCAAGCACTATTCAGTTGGCACAATGGTGTATAGGGGGACTTGATTTGCATTGTGCAGCTTTTTTTAAGAATGTAATAGCAGCAGCTCACACAATAGTGCAACTCACATCTTCAATTACTTATCTCATGGCTGATCATTCACTCCTGATACCAGTTTTCATTCCCAGATGAGGGTGTGTCATGGTTTAACAGAGTATGCTCAGAAGAACAAAGCAAGTCAGAAGAAACCCTTCAGTTGCCTGACAGGCTAACTAAAAACAGGGACTGACAAAAGCAAGTCCTTCATCCAGGCTCCAAATTTGCACAGACTTCTCATGCAGAAGAATTAAACTAAGAGAAACCAACATAAGACCAGTCTGTGTAATTTAAAGAATAAAAGTCATACCCCTTGTTGTTGCTTATTATGGCAAATCAGGCCAGAGTGTTACTCTTGCTGTATGGTGAACTCTACTTTTGATCACATGAACTCCAGAAAAAAACCATAGTATTCTTCCACTCCACCACTTAGACATGATAGCACTCCCATTGCCATCAGGCTTCTCCAGGGGAACTATGGAACTGGGGGAATAATTTAGCTCCTCTAAACTGCTACCAGCAAAGTCACCCATCTTTCCAAAGACTAGGAGCAGGGGGGTGAGGGGGGAACATTTCAGAGAGTTAATTTCAGCTCCTGGGAATGCATTTCTTTGTAAGTCCATATTTCAGTTCCCAGTACATAAAACTCAGATGACATTACCTCACAGCCACTCCAAGATAGTTCACATTCAAGATAGCAATGCAGTTGGATAACAGCTAACACATATAACATGTAACAGATCAAAAGTGAAAAGAGAGCACTAAGGGTGCAGTAATTCATTGATCCATATGAAATTGCAGTCAAAAACCTGCATACCATCACTGCTCAGCAGACTGCCAACTCACTGCTTCAGAATGTTACCAACACTGAGCACAGATCACAGCAGAAATCACTGCTCTGTCAGTATCTTAGGTCATCAGACATTCTCTGCAATACATTTCCTTTATGACAAATTTTAATTACTCATAACAGTTCTATTTTTCTGTTTCTTCCAGGCTTTTGGGTTTGCTTTGGTTTTTTTTCCAGAGCATGCTGCAATGGTTTCTTCCAAGCAATTAAGGTAAGACTACCGGTCCCTAGTTTGGTTCCATTCTTACAGACCCACACTTTGCTACAGGGGAATAAATTTTGTGAGACAAAGTATCACAACTAGATGCCATCAAAATCTGATTAATATACCATTTTTCTAAACCATTGCAATGCAACAATTTACAAGCTGATGACAAGTAAGGGTTACAGCCTGTCTCCTCTTCTGTGCTTGCCTATGCTGTTAAAGACACCTGAAAAATCACTGCTAAAGCAGCTGCCTCCACATGTATCTAAATTTGAAGTATCAGGGTGAAATCTAACAAGCAAATCACTACTTCAAAGTCACCACAGGCCACATCTGGGTTCTTGGTGCATATACAGTTGAGGCCCACATGTCAGGCTCTGAAAAATGGCCCAGCCTCAAACAGCAATTTGAGGTTGGACTCTTGGATGAGACAGGTCTGTTTGGAGCTTCTCCAAATGCCAGTACTTTCCACCCACTGTCTTACTGCTTGCAGACACAGCAAGAAGTACTGAACTGACTTCGCAGCTGGCTTCATCTCCTTTCACCTCCACAAACAATGGAGCTTCAAAAGTAGGCAACAACTTGCTATCAGTATTGATGAGCACAGACAAGGCTAATTATATTTAAGTGGAAAATGGTACAAACAAAAAACTGCAAGATCACTTATATACTTAGAGCCAAAAGATGGTCTGAATTGTAAACAGATTTTCAGGATGCTGCCAAGGAAGAGCTTCTCTCAATACCTCTATAACAAAGGCAGCCATAAAAAACATCCAGCCTGTAGCAGTATTTCAAGTCTTGCAGATTAGCCTGACACATTAGCCAGAAGATGCCTGGCATATGATGGTACCTATAAAACTATTTAAAAATTATCAAACACTACAGAAACATATTAATTTTATCCTAAGAAAGCAAACCCTCACCATTGGCTGAAGACTTTGAAACAAGTAGTTCAGGGCCAAAATTCATTCTCCACATTAACTCAGAAGCTCCAACATCCAACCACTCCTCCGATCCAAAGAGCTTCAGATTTAAATGCCTGTCAGTGCCCTACCCAGAGCGCACTGTCATATCTTGAACCTCATGTCAGGATTCACGACACTGCCAGTGCAGCATACAGTTAGTTACCTTGCTACAAATAGCTAGCTCTCAGTCATACACAAGGACACACAAGAGGCATTGCTCACTTTCAACATTAGGTGCCTCCTCACCAGTGAGTTCTCTCTTCATCATCATCATAACTGCTTCCCAGCCCCTTCCTCCAGTACACATTAGATTTACTGCTCAAAGCAGCTTATGCCAACATCACTACCTTTCTTGCCAAAGGGTTTAATGTGCATCTGAAAACAATTATAGCCGCCTAGCAAATAATACAACATTATTGCCTTGTATTTTCAAGGCAAGCCAAAAGAAAAGGAGGAAAAGCTGTTCATTTGCATGCATTAACAAGGATACAGTATATCCATGCAAAACTGCATGCGTTTCTTCTAATATAGAATGGCTTGTGATATCCTTCAATAATAACCTTAGAAACCATAATCATCTTGATAAGCTCCCAACAGGTTGGGGTTCGTTTTTTTTTTAAAACCATAGCAACATCTGCACTCCAGCTAGTCTAAGGCACAGCAAATCTGCCTGCATCTTACTCTGCAGCATCTGCAAGCTCATCCCATATGAAGCAGCCTAGAGTCAAATCCCACACTGCTACCGAAGACAGCAAGACTGCATGCTCTTTTTCCACTAGAGCTTATTTTTCAGCATCACAATTTAGACCACATTTTACTGTGCAAAGCCCATAATTTTAGTACATCATGATACTTAACACAACCTTCCATATGCTCATACAGCATTAAAAAAATCTTCCCGTTCAGAAAGAAGGGTTTTGGTTTTTTTTTTTTTTACACATAAAAAGGTCTACTGTCAGTGAACTGTTTCTTTCAATTAGTATCAGCAATTTAATTAAAATCAGACATTATCTCAGAGGCGCAGGGGCTGACTCTATTCTAAGATCATGCTAGAATGTGCCCCCTACCATAATCAACATTCTCATTTCTCAGACATACAGAAAACCATACAAAATAATCAGAATTAGTCATAGGAAAAACATCTATGTTTACATCTTGCTTCTTTGGAAGCTTGCCAATATGCACAGCATGGAAATTATAAACAGACTGGATTTCTGACTTAAACCTAGACTGAAAAACTTCTTATACTAAATGGTAAATCATGCTCCCTCTGCTGTTACTGTCTTTGAAATACATAATCATACTCTGGGCTCATACTTCCTGTACTGCTTCCCAGAGTATGATTAGCTACATTAAAAAAAAAATGAAACTGAAGAAATTATGGCATAAGCAAGAAGCAAATTCTCATCTGTTAGTGTCATAGGAATGCCAATTTACAACTGTAGAATAATGTTCTGCCTGTAAAATACGTGTGGCAATTATTGGTTGCTATATATATTTACAACATACCTGCAGGTTTATGTCCTAGGTCCTTAATGCCAGAAAGCTGAAGTATTACCCTGGTAAGGATGGCTGTCGTGGCCTTTCAGCTCAGCTTTACCCTCACAGAGCACCTATAAAATTAAGGGGCAAGAGGTTTTGTTACAAAAATGTCTTCTGGGAAAGCCTACCTTCAGTACTTCCTACTGAGGAACAGGGGTGATTACTGGCTAGGAATACCAAACACCACAAAGCCAGACAGCTCCAAACATAGTCTTTATTTACACAGCCTCTTTCCTCCTCGCTTCCAGGTTATAAGGACACTCTTTGCTGCTTGAAATAAAATTATTCCTGTCTGGTCAAAAGCATGTTTTGCATTACTATGCCATAGCAAGCGACTGTGCCCCAGCTGAGCTCTGACAACACTCTAGACAGTGCCTTTACCTTTCACGCCAGCCTGTCCTCCACTGCGTTTGCACAACCCTTTTCCACCCAGGCTTCGATTACTGCATAGTACCAGTCACACAAAACTGCCTTGTGCTCTCCCGCCTTATCACCCCAGCTCGGCTGCACATCTGTGTGCTTTGACCAAAATAAGGACAAGCATTTTTTGGAGAACAAATCTCAGGTTAAAACAAGATGAGACGGGAGTAGAACAAGTGGGTTTTGAACACCTTTACGAAGGTTAAGACACGGTCTGCTGTACCTGGAGCCTGGGGCAGGCTGGGATCGGACATACAGCCAGCTGATGCAGCTACACACAGTACTCTAAGCGGTAATACCAGTCACCCCTAAACCCAGAGGGCAAGGAAAGGGGAACCAGCCCTCCCACGTTTTTCGTAACGATGATGCCTCTAAGGCGCTTACAAAAACCCAGGGATTTTTCCCCGAAAGGTCATTTTCGGCTTTCTCCCCCAGCTAAGCTGCAGTCCCCCGTCAGAGGCCAGCGGCGGGGCGGCAGGACCGAGCCCGGAGGCTGCCATTTGCTCACCCCACCAGTCAAACCCAGTAACGAGGCACCCAACCGCGGGGGTTTCTCGGAGGGAGCTGCCCGGGACCCGCGGACACCAAGGG
>VYZV01041655.1:174954-199174 GCA_013401275.1 Pandion haliaetus | reverse complement strand
CGAGCTCGGGCCGCGGGCCGGGCGGAGGCTCCGGTCTCTTCCCGCAGCCGGCGGCCGGAGGGGCCGCGGGGGGTGGGGGGGTGTCACGGACACGGGGAGGGGGACTCGGCTGCCCTCGGCAAGCTGCAGCAGAGCCGGGCAGCGGTGGAGAGCAAAGGCTTGGGCTGATGGGCTACCCCCCCACACGCACACAGGGGTGGGTGGGGGATAACAGCGTCAGGTTTAATTTGCAGCAGAAGAGATTAAGCTTGAAATTATTGTTTTAATATCAAGCTGCCGGGGGTGCAACTCCTGCAAGCAGCACGAGTAACTTGCCAGCTGGCTTTCGGAGGAGTTGGGGCCGACGTCTTCAGGAAAGAGCAGGATCAACCAGATCCCTGATCAACCAGATCTTTCACCCTCTGGAGCGGGTGAGGGACTGGGTGCCTTGTCTGGCCCTACACTCCCGTGCATCCATTTCCAGCCTAAAAACTCACACAGCTGAAACTGAACATTGAAATAATGAACATTTTTCNCCCTCCCCCCCCCCCCAGTAGTTGTGCTGGCTCCGCATGGCCACGGTGAAACAGTTATTATCCCCGAAGGGAAGAGTCTTGGCTAGCCAAGGAAGCAGAACTGGATAATATATATGCAAGTACTTGTTACCTCACATCAAACTTAAATACAAATTCACGTTTTGCCAACATGTTGTGGCTACACATGTAAGCGATATATTTCACTATGCGTTACACAAATAATTTTTAACATGATACCAGCTTCTACCATACATAGTCTGGGTACTAACAAAATAACCGGCACAAAATTCAGAAAGTAGATTTAATGGTTCCAATGGTTCTGTTATAACCCAACTGGAAAATTATGGGTACTTCCATAGTTAGGATGCGTGCCATGCTTCTCTTAAAGTAGAAGAATGGAAGTGTGTTCTGTAAAACCCAAGGATCCTGCCCTTACCCTTAAAGACATTAAACATACCCAAATACAGACCAGTGATTGACTCAGCAGCTTGATGGTGAAACACAGAATTAGTGGCATCAATAGGCTCTCAGTCACCCCGGGATGGGTAATGCCACAGTTACTCTCCTGATCTTGACAGAATTATTTTGGACTAACCTGATTCAGCTGAAAGAGAAATCAGCTCCCGCCAGGCTGTCAGTGCAGAAGCCCAAGCTGGCTATGAAGGGAAGATGGTTTGTGACGGCCTCTGTGAATCACTGGCAAAAGCAGAGCAATGTCCGGATGGCATCAGCCGCTGCCACGGCTCCTGCTGGATGCAGCCTTTATCACCACCGCGCCAGAGCGGCCAGGAAACAAATGAGCAGGAAAGAATGAGCTCCCCCTTGGCACTCGCCCCCCAGGGACCTGCAGAAACTGTGTGGCCCGAAAGAGCCTGTTTCTAAATTAATTTACTTAAATTGGCACAGTCACGTGCTGGGTGGGAAATCAGGTGAGCAGGAAGCCAACGTTAGCTGCTCTGCATCTGACCTCACCCCGGCCAGTCAGGAGTTGCATCACAGGCTCTGCTGGCTGAAAAACCAACCGAGACACAGCAGGACTATTTCTTTGCATGGTCTTACAGACAATTTCTCAAGGAAGGCAAAGTGAATTGACACCAAAGTTCATCATATTACTGCCTGGACTTTACCCTGCAACCCCACCCCTCTTTCAACTGTGAAATGAGCACCAGCTCCTCTCCCCGTGGCCAGGTGCTGCTGGTCCCAGATCTGTAGAGCTGTGCAGTGTGGGCTGCGCATACCCGGGGCCCCAGCGGAGCCATCACCACTGCGGCTCAGAGCCGCTGTGGCAGCACCCCGTGCCCTCCTGGCCTTGGTTTTGGGGTGGCTGTGGGAGGAGGGTGCGAAGGAAGCAGAAAGGAATCATGAAGAGGGAGAAGGGATGGAGTTACCCGCAAACCCTTTGTGTGCATCCCGGAGCACCGTCAAGCCAGGGGAGACCCACTGCCCGCTGCCCTGGGTCAGACCTTCCCTCTTCTCCCCATGGCTGCCCAGAGCGTGGCCGCCCTCGGCCGCTTGCTTGGCACAAGCAGAGCCCAACACAAGCCCACACTCCACATGTAACCTCCAACCCTTCGGAGAGGGCAGAGGAGCCAGGGCTGAAATCCTTCTTGAGAGAAAGAAAGTAAAAAAGAAATTTAACACGACTCCTGAAAGCTAACACAGGCAGATAGTGCAAAGGGCAATGAATATGTTAAAAATACAGCAGGAATTTAGCCACTCCTGTCAGCTGGGTCTGTCTCTCGCCACAGTACAGCATGTTTAATACACCCTCCCTACAAGATTTTTTAAAAGCATTTTTAAAACTCCTGTGGAAAGTGGCCAGCAGCTGTGACGCTACTTAATAAAGTCAGGCCCCACCGGGAGGGCCTGACAACCCATCCATAACCCCACTCCCTCCTGCACGGCCCCGGCCGATAAGGCTGACTCAGCCAGCCGAGGTCTTGCTCAGCACCACCGTCATGGGCCTGCAGCGCAAAGCCGAGGGAGTCGTGGCGTGATCGCCCCACCCTGCCTTGGGAAAATCGCTCCTCCGTGCTCGCTCAAGCTCTTTATTCCTCCTCCTCTATTGATACGATGTTTGGCTGTGCGTTTCGGTGATGCATCACAGATGTGGATGTCGTAAGCCAGCAGAAGACCGAATTCCCACCAGCTTTGAAGAAACAGTGATTTTTGAGTCTCCACCATGGGGGCTGTCGGGAGCCCACTCCTCCCTGGGTGTTTCTGTGCCTTGATGCAGCTGGGGCGGTGGCCAAACTGGAGCATTGCTGCCTTGCACTCGCCTGCCTTGTGTTTGTGCAGGTGGAAATGCCCCAACGACGGAATGATGGGAGGTGGCTCCTTGCCATGGCCTCACTGCAAAGCTGCAGGAGTCCATAGTTAGGTTCTAATCACATCAGATCAGCTATACATTAGCACAGGGTGGATCCCAGTAGATGCTGGTGGAAAAGGACTTTGGGGACAGAGGAAGCTGGGGCTGGAGCTGGGTGTGATGCTGAGCTCCATTCTGCCAGCATCAGTAGGAACCAGCCCTGGCTATTTTATGTACCTCCTTCAGCACCGAGGAGCTCAGCAGAGTCCTGCTGTCTGCAGGACACGTGTGGGGCAGTTTGACCTTCCTACTCCTCCATGGCCTGGCATTTTTATAGCTGCAGATGTGCTCACTAACCACAGGAGTATTCAGTTCCTCTTTGAATCCTACTCATTCCTAAATAAAAGCAACCTAGTGATAAGACTTGAAGATGAAAAGCCATTACGTCTAACATCTGGGTACAGACTGCAGAAGGTCTCATGCATTTGTACGTTAACATAAGATACTTATGTGGGCTGAAGGTGAATAGAGTCTTTCACTGCTTGGTGAAGTATTTTACTCACAGAAAGTCACACAGAGAAAGAGGGGAATACATAGTCCCATTTGTAAAAGCAAGTACATGAAAAATCATGTACAATATAAGATTATATTGCGAGACAGTCATGAGCAGGACAATTTATAGTTAAAGGTCAAAAGAAATGGAAGACTAACCCACAGAGCAGCTCTTGGCCTTTCGTGTCTCATTCTTTTGCTATGTCATTGTTTAAAGACAGAACTCTGGGCATCCTCCACAACAGGCAGCCTTCCGCCATCTGATGTGCCGTATTTCTGGTTTGAGCTCCCGTTCCCATGGCAACAAAACTCAACAACATTATTGGTATTTTCCATACGATCATGCAATTTCCCCTCTGCCTGGGGATGGAGGGCCCCGTGACCGTCAAGGGGATCCAAGGATGTGGGCAGGCAAGTATTCTGGAAGTGATGGAGCAAACAGAGCAACAAATTGGAGGCTCAGCTTTAGAGAAATCCAGCATGATGGTGGTAACTCCAGGCACCAAACTGAGGCAGACAGGCAGAGCCCGTGCAGCTTTGCAAGTTGATACCACAGCCCAAAGTCATCCCAGACTGCTAAGGCAGCTGAGAACTGCCTGACATCAGTGCAGCTCAGAGGGAGAAGAGCACTGAAATCAATGGACTTAAAGGGTGTAAACCAGATATAGGTGATGGTGGTCAGCTCTGTCGTTACAGCTCCATCTCCAGTCAGTTCATTAACAGCATCAAAAGTCCTCCAAATACCTACCTTGGGATAGTGATGTGGTTCAAGCTGCTCCCCCCACCATGGGAATCTTTGCGGATGGGTTATTACATGACACATCCCCAGCACAGGACTGCGACCCACAGGATGAAGGTGCCCTCAGAGTGGTAATAGTAAAACTCCGATTTACACACAGAGATCTGTAAATGCCACTTTTGCTCCTTAAGTAAAGGCAGATTTTTTTTAAAAACAAAAGCACAGGGGGGAAAAGTCTGATTTCAAACCTCAGTTAGAAGCCACAGAAAACTGCGAGATCATGCCCAGTGTGCCAAAAAGTGGAATTCTCAATGAAAGGCTGCGAAAGGTCATTTACTTCATGTCCCTGCCCTAAAAAGGGCCAGCTTGCACGATGCACAGCCGCACTGGCTGGGGCCTGTCCCGCAGCAGGCACAGCAGAAAGGTTCCTTCACTCCTCTCGCCTAAAGCTCTCCTGCTCATGCTCCAGTCCCAGCAGGACTCACGCAGCTGGTGATTTATTTGCCCCCCACCTATCCTCAACAGAAGTGACTGCTTGTTCTTCACTCTGTAGCTGTGCGGTTTCTGTACTTGGTATGTGTCCCCACTGAGCTGGATCTTACTTATTTCAGGCGTTTCTCTCTAATGAGTTTGGAGCCTCTCCCAGCTCTGTGTCTTCTCCAGCCCTAACAGGCTGCCTGCCGAGACGGCACCTAGTGTGTTGCCTTTCAATAAGGGCACTCCAGCTGGAGTATTTTTCTGTTCCTCCCTTCCACTGGAGACAGGCTGTTTCCCAGGTGACCTACATGCAGATGCCAACACCTACGGCCAGACAGCCCCCCCTCCCGAGAGCCCGTGCTTCTAAGGAGTTAGTCCAGAAAGTCTACCCCAAAGCAGCCGTGGTTGCACAGTACTGACCCGTAAGTCAGCGAGAAGGCAGCGACTGGCCAAAATTAAGCTGCTGGTCTAACACCTCTCTCTGTCCGAAGGGATTTTTTTTTTTCCTGGGGGTTTCGTACTGGATGAGTCATTTTTCCTTTTAACCTTGCTACTCTGAGCGCATGGATGTACATCTGTCATCCCGGCCACAGCTGGGGTAATGCAGAGGTCAAAGGGATAAATAGCAGAGAGGCTTTGTGAACGTCCTCCCCCACAAAAAAATCCCCTCTTTGTAGCCGGGAAATAAAAATCACATAAAATCCATCAAATTGCTTGCTTGCATAATTAAGACATTATTGTGAAAAATACCCAATCTTGACTTTCTTTTCAGCTCCTTTCTAAAGGCTTGTGGAATAGGATTCCCTGTTTTCCATGGTCTTTTGACGTGGTGCCAAACAGCAGAGAGCAGCTGAGGCCGTATTTTGTCAAATAACCCAAAAGCCAACATACTTGGCAATAAATATGCACAAGATGTTATGGTCATTTTGATACAGTGAGTGGATTTCATTCCGGGCCAGTCTGTTTTCATTGGTCTTAAAGTTTTCGTGGCAATGCTCTGGCAGGGTGATTATTTTCATTTACAATCAAGTTAGCAATTTGGTCCTTGCTAACACCATTATTACGCTAAATTAACAGGAGAGCTTGCAGTCCCTGCTCACATCTGCTGTCCACCTCGGAGACCAGAAATATGGCCCCAGCGCTCCTAATTTTGCGTGGTATTGTGTCTGGAGGTAGAGTCGAGTGCATTTCTGCCCCTCTAAATCCTCCCGACTTTATTAAAGAGAAATTTGGAAAACGAGGCAGGGAGCTGCTCCAAGTAGAGCTGCTGGGAATTACCAGGGTGCAGAGCTGAGGCAGGGGAGCCCTCGCCCTGCTCCTGCAGAGGATGAGGATGAGGAGGAAGCCCTGTGTCCCGCAGGGAGAGGGAGGAGGAGGCAGGGCAAAGGGCTGCGATCTGCCCCGGCTCCTGCACCACCACCCTGCACTTTGCACATGACGGAGCAGCCCGGCCGCGCGGAGCTGTTTGTAGAAGGCGATGTTTGCAGCCGAGCTGGCAACCAAACACCGTTCGGGCAAGGGATGCTAACCCTGGAGGGGAGGGCCCATTTCCCTGCTCCCTCACAGCAAGCAGCTGGGGCCAGCTGCACCTCTGCCTTCCCCAGCCCGTGCCGTCCCCGTTGGTGCACCCAGCGGGCTCCTTTTAGAAACCCACTTGTTTTCCATGCAAGCGGACATCCTCACGGATCGTGGTGCTTGGCCAGGCCTGTCCTCTCTGCCGCGTCTGAGTTTCTGGGTCAAACGGATACGCTCGAGAATCCAGACTCCTGTGCTGCCTTTGCCAGTAAAAATCCCCATTTAAGAAGCACCGCCGGTTTTCTCAGATAAATAATTAGCAATGAGTCAATCAACGTGTGGGGCCAGAAGCTTAGCTGAGACAAATTGGCAAAGCTTCATTAGCAGAGGCACTCTCCAGACTCTAAAGCAAACAGAGAGTCCGAGCGAGCTGCTTACAGTAGTTGTGCGAGCGACTAATTTGAACGGCGCTTTCCAGCCACAGGGAAGGGCGGCAGAGGAGCTGCTCCCCGCGCTGCACCCCGGGGCTCGGGCAGCCGTGGCCAGCACCGCTGGCTCCAGCTTCTCGAAGTTGTTCTCCCAAGCCAGGACTCACAGCTGCAACCACCGTGAAGGTGGTGACAGGAATTTGGGGGTTCTGGCTAAAACGCCTCCATGTATTTCACGCCGGGGCATCGGTGATGCGAACAGCTGGAAGGGAAGGAGAGGGCAGCAGCTGAAAATAAACGGTGCTGAGCCAGAATGAGCACAGCCCAATAACAATGAAGTGATGTAAACCCAAAGCATATCTTCAGTAATTAATTAATGTGATTCCATATAAACAACCCCAACGGTAACCCTAGCTTGCCTTCTGCCGTAAAAGCAGACACTGACTCACAAAACGCTGCAGTCCAAGATTTGTAATGGTCGTTTTGGCCACCGTCACATAGAAAAAGGGAAAAAAATTGCAGGTTGGGCTCAAGGAATAAATAAAGAGCAAATCCTTATGAACCTCAAAGCCTATTTCAAAAATAAAATAAAATAAAATACATTTTATTTTAAAACTCCTCTGAAACACAGTGTCTTTGTGGAGTTTCTAAATGAGCTAATAATCCATAATACTGTGGTTTATTCAGGGGGGCAGACTCCAAAACAAAGAGGCTATTTCAGAGGATTTTTATGCCTAGCATAGCAATAGCAACAGTCTAAGATGCTGCTCCCTCTCTGTGGATCTCCATGTGTTTTCCCACAGAAGCAGGGCCGGAGGAATGCGGGGCTTGCGCGGCTCCTGCAGCAGCAGAGCCAGGACCGGAGCAGACGCTCTCGGGTCCCAGCCTGCGATACCCAGGGCTGCGCTGATTGCCAGCCCAGGCCACAGTCAACTCAGGGCCGTCCCTCTCTGTCATTTTAATAATTCAAGGAGCATGGATTCCTTTTGTTGTTCTGAAATGAGGAAGCCTGATGGGAGGCTGGTTTTCTTTACATGTGTAATTGGCTGATGCTCAGCACAGGAGAAGCCGACATTCATTAGGTGTCCCTCATCCAAAGACTTGACCTCTTATTACTAAGAAGTTGATTTATAAATTAGCTGGTTTATAAACTGATTGCAGAGAGAGTATCCCGAAAAATCTGACATTCATGAGAGACTATCTGTGGCACTAATTGCAAATGTATGTTGGATTTCAGCAGCTGTATATTCTCCTTCACTAAGCGCTGTGAAAGGAAGAGCTAACACATCCACGCAGAAGATACACTCACTTTAATGAAACATTTATTTGAATTAATTAGAAAACCAGATTCTGTAGAGCATTACTGCTGCCCTGAATTCAATTACAGCAGTATATTCTGTAGTCAAACTCAAATCAATCACGATGGCTGAGTTCAACTCATGATACACAAGATACACTAGGAGTTGTGGGAACATATTTTCTTAACAGGATCAAATTATTTTTCTGGTCACGTTGTTATTAATACTAGCATTACACTAACGGTGTAGATCAGCATACATGCACTTGTCAGCACCTGGTCCTAGAGCATAAAAGCAAAAAAGCCTAAAGCTAAAAAAAAAAAAATCCTTGTATTTTTTCCTTGGCAATCACAGCAAGTGGAATATATGATTTCTTCCACATTTAGAAAACAACAGGTTTCCTCGGGATTATCCTGAAGTGAACTCAATTTAGGGCCCCAACCCAGCCACAGCAAGTTAAAAGACGTCTTTCCACTAACTTCGGTGGGAACCACAGATTTGCGAAGAAAACGTTGGCACACCTTTAACAACACAGGAATTTTGTACTGAGTCCTTTAGGGAGTAATTCCCTCATTAAATGCAGAAGAAGTATAGGACTGTGTGTTAGTTATTGTCCATGAAGAGAAGCAGGTGCCCCTAACGTGACTTCCAGACACCGAAGGAAATGAAGACCCAGCGCAGCCCGTGAGCTCTGGCAAGCAGACTCCATGTGGAAAACGTCCATCATGGCGTGCTTGATTCTCCACGTGCTTTCGCAATACCCAAGTGGGAGAGCAGCAAGTGCCAGGGGAGCGGAGCCGTGTGCCCCTCCAGGCATGACACCCCCGGACTGGCTTCTGGCACCCACTGCTCCCACGCCACTGCCCCTCCAGGAGCGATGCCAGCTCCCCGAGCGACCAAGGCACACCTACAACCAGCCAGAGGGGGAGCAGAAAGGATGGGTCTGTATGAATTCACAGGATTGCAATTTGGAAGATACGGACTGTGCTTTTGTTCCCAAAGGCTTCTGTAAGGTCACTTCATTTCTGCACGTCTCAGCTTTGCAGCCTGAAAAAAAGCTCCTCCTTCTCTCCTTCTCATGGCAACATTTCCAGCCTCCATCCATTAGCTCTGGCAGTACTGGCAAAGGGGACGTACCAGCTCCTACCCCGTGCCAGGTCACGCTGGCTGGTTTTACCCCCACCGGCAGTTGCAGGAGGGCAGGACGACGGGCTGGGGCCAGGGCCGGCTCAAAAGATGCTCTAGAGGGGTTGGGGGAGCTGCCAGCCAGGACCCCCAGAGCTGCCCTGGTGCCAAAACACTCCCTACAGCTCTGCCATCAGCCCCGCAGATGGATGATGCTATAAAAACAGGAGCTATCGTCACAATTTCTCCTTACACGAAAAGGCCAAACCCACAGTATCCTACTCACATCCACCATATGACTTTATTCACTACAATCTTATTTTATGACATAGGTGTGTTTTGCTTCTGGAGGAGACGAAGCACCGCTCTCAGCAAAGCACACGTGTTTGCACTGACTTAAAGCTGTTACGTGCATTTGCTGGTCCAGCCGTACTTCAGGATGGAGTATGGCAAGTATCTGGCTGAAAAAGGCCCATGGAAATTAGGACTAAACATGTGCTGTGACACCTTCGTGACAGAGATGGGTCTTGTGCCTGTATGGGCTACACCATGCTAGAAAGCGTGCACTGTGTTTGCACGGGGTGGACGCTGCATGAACGCAGCCAGCATCGCCCCGCGGGTTAATGCTCTGGGACGAGGTGAGCCAGGGCCAGGGGTCTGGGAGACAGGATTGCGAGAGCAGGGCCGGCCTCCTCGATAGTACCTGTTCAGTGGTGGTCTTATGGGGGAATTCACTTACAGGCAATGCAAACCAAATGGGGTGGTTTTATATGTCACATAATGCTGGGCTATGAAAAGCAAAACAAAGGCAAGAACTTCATTATGCTTAGAAACATCCCTGTTTCATTAGAAACCAAATACATTTTGTCTTCAGTGACTATAAAGCAAATGCCTGGGAAATATCACAAGCAATCCATTCCTTCTTCTGGCCTGCTCTGAAAAGCCACATTGACGGGTAGGCTCACACGGGTTGGATTGGAGCCAATACACAAAATGTTTAGGGGCCCCTTAGTGCATTCAGCAAAAGTAAATCCATTTAGGCTCCAGCCTCATTCGGAAACTTCCCTCTCAGGTACCTCCGATGGGCCAGAAAGGTCTTTTCTACACCCTAGAATTATTTTGGGGCATCTGTTCATGACATACCACCTGGAACTCGTGTCTTCCTGTGTCCATCCACCTAAAATGTCCTATTGCTTTTGGATCAGCCAAGGAGGGACCACGCATCCGACAAGGGAAACCCAAGTTTTATACAAAGTACCATGAAAACGTCCTCTTGCATGACAGGGCACAGCAGCCATTTAAGTCCCCAAGGCTACGCTGACTCACAGCGCATGAGGAGTTGACTCTATATATTTTATAGATTTATAGGAAAACTTTTTTGGGGGAGTGCTTAACATCTATAACTAGGAGTTGCAAACTTTCCGTGCTGAGAGGATTTAGGTAATCATCGGGCTGAATATTCAAGGCACACAGCCTCGCACTTTTGTTCTCCCACGGCGACGGGTGCCAGCAGCCGAAGGTTAAGGCACCTGCATTTCCTACTGACACGCAGGCCGGGAATGTGGAGGAAGTGCCTGGGAAGGGCGATGGAAGAGAACCAGATTTCTTTATAAACTAACACGCCTCAAATGAATGTTCAAAGGAAATTACTTTAGTTTCTCGCATAGAAAGCTTTAGGTGAATGTGATTTGACTGCCTATGAGAGGAAAAAACAGGGGACAGAAAAAAACCCTCCTGAGAACCGTTTATAGCCGAGTTACACAACCCTGGGGGTGCGAGCTGGGATAAGCAGAGACCTCCAGCTACCGAGAAACTGTGTCCAAAGCAGTGGGATGCTGGGATGGGGCGGGGGGGGGGAGATGCAAAGGGCCGGATCCGCTCCAGCCACGGAGGAGGCTCTGCTGAGCAGCTGCAGGACCGGAGCCGCTGCAGCCTGAAAGGTCTTGGCCACCAAAACGCCACTGGGGACTACTGTGCCCCAGCCAGCTCCAAGCGGGACAGCCTGCTTGCCCCTCTCGCAACCCAACCCCCCTACAAAATTAAGATATTTCTTTATTACTTACAACAACCACTCCGGCGTTAAGCCCTCTATTTCTGAAAATATCAACACTGCAACAAAAGTTAAGAGCTTTCTCAGTATAAGAACATGAAAATATATGAGGCAAACTGTTAGCTGGCATAAAGCAGCAGAGATGAATACCCTTGGACACAGCGACGCAGACTGACACCAGCCAGGGATCCAGCTTCACTGATTAGCCGCCCACGAGGAGGATTATATAAAAAAAGTCTTTTAAAAACATGAACAATAAATTTGCCACCTGGGTATAATTTGTGGATTTTGGTATTTGTTTAGGTCATCACATATTTTGTCTCAAATGAAGCAGCCATAAAGTAGCATAATACTCTGTCTAACATAAAAGAACTCCATAAATGGAGATAAATTAACAAGAGTTCAGTTTAAACCAGAATCAGGCTTTGCGGTTTGTTTGGGCTTCTGCATCCAGTCTGCTCCACTGCTTGGGTGAGATTCAGCAGCGGAAAGTCTCTCCCCACTGTCCTGCCTCAAGCTGATGCTCAGGCCTAATGGGGTGTGCAATTTTGTCTCTTTTTAACTTTTTACAGCAGGCGACCCAACCTGATGAGCTAACAGGAACCTTACATCACTACGGAGGAGAAAGGTCAGTCTGGGACTAAAAATACCATGTTTGATTGTCCAAAAGGAAAGAAAAGCGTGCTTCCCTAAGCATGTTGTAAGTACTCAGCTGGACACTGGCCGTAACGGCCTCTTACTCATGAATTCTGTCTTCATAGTCACAGAAATAGAGAAAAGACCTAATAAGCTGCCTCACTCGGTCAGTGAAGAATATTTTCCTGACAACACTGTCCAAACTTTTTTTGCCAAGTTCAGCAAAGGGGCTTCCACTATTTCCTTTGTGAAATCCCTTGCAGGATCAGAAACTCTTAGGGATTTTTTTCCCTGGTATCTATTGTCAGCTGGATTTCATCCCTGCCTGACAGCACGGAAACGGCGTGTGCAGCAAGGGGGTCTGCGGGAACAGTTGGATGGAGGCTGCGTGCTGGATGAGGACATGCTGCCAACAAATCATTTCCAAATGAGTCATCAGCAATTGATGCTCAGTGACTGTGAGACGCAGAGAAACCTCTCTGCTGTTGAACTCAGCTGCATGCCTGCTCCATCCCAGCTTCAGTTTAGGAACCATCAAGAAGCTCAAGGTTTCTGTGGCATTTCAAGAGCACTAGACATCTCTCCTTCTTCAGCTCGTCAGATCCCATCTGACTTGGAAAGGGAGTCTAACTACAGAGCTGGCCCTCCTCTGAGCCAGAGCTCGGGTCCGATGACCTCCAGACGTCCAGTCCAGCCTCACGTGCCCTGTGATTCCTCAAGGTGTTTCGTTAGTGCGTGTTAGCCACCATATGCCAACGAGTGTGTTTCTGAAAGGTGAGTGTGGGTAAAGCTTGTAGCACATCCAAAAGCCACGGCCTGGGCTCCCGCAGCTACATCTGCACTACACTCCTGGACTGAGTTAGCCACCACGAAATAACTGTGTAACTGTAAAATCTTTCTCTAATCAAGCTTTTGTGATGAGCATCTGTCGGGCATGAGTGGAGCAGGGCCAGGAGCAGCCATTCCCAGGCAGGGAGCATTGCCCAGCACCCGTCCCGTCGCGCTCCCCGTTCCTCACTCCATTGCTTCACCACCTTTGGGCCACCAACCACTGGAGACATCCCAAGGCGATCCGCAAAACTGCTGCCAAAACCCACCCAAACTGATACATGCATGTTTCTGCATTTGAGTGAAACGGGGAAAAACACAACCCCCAAAGTAACCTCTTTATTTGGCTGTAAATTAAGACCATTGCACCAATGCTACACAAGAAATCCAATGAATTTTTATTTCCCCCAGAAGCTTACACTGACCTCTGGTGAAGAGGATTTGAGAAATACTCGCTTGACACATACCTGAAAGGCGTGAAGAGGTTGGCCGTGCTGTCCCAGAGGGATGCTCCCCATGGCCGGGCTGTGCTTCCCTCGGGAGCCGAGCAGAGGGGCTATGAGCTGGAGCCCCCAGGAAGGTGAGCGAGGGGCTGGAGCTGGGCTGGGCTGCCCCTAGCACTAACTCAGCAATTTCACTTCCTTTGCAAAGTACGGTCTAACGAATGCTTCTCCTGCCCAGGATTATTTTTTCAGTCTCTTTTAGAAGAACAATAGTACACCTATTTAAGAAATTCTACAAAAGTACAACTTGGAAAAATACCTGGGGATCCATAAACTAAAAAGCTTCCTTGAACACATGTTTAAACTATTCATGCTTCTCCTGAGACATTCCAAACAGGCACAATTGACTCCGCGTCCATGAAAACAGAAAAGTAAACATCGACCTGCGCCAAGTATTTGCATTCTCTCTCCCTCCACAGCGACACTGATTGCTTTAAAAGTAGTGCTGAAATTAAGATATTGAAAGAAACGGTGAATGGCTCTTGGGGTGAACTAAAGAAAAATAATGCAATTTGGGCCTGGTGAGGTTTTCCTTAAAACAGGCAAGCAGAGGCAATGCCACGGTGCTGTGCGGCTGCGTGGCAGGGGCAGCCGGCCTGAGAGCAGCCGCTGGCCACGCTCAGCTGAACCATCAACAGATCGACGTTAGTGTTGCTGAGAAAAACTAATGAGCTTTAGAGCAGCATTAAGATTTAAAGCCAACCAAAAAGCCATATTAAATCTTCAAAGAGGCACAGAGGAATTAAAAAGGCTGAACAATTCATCCTTCTGCACCTTTTATGAGCCCCCAGAATTGCTAGGTTTCGTTTGATCTTGTGACACCTCACTGTGCATGCCTAAACATCCATAAAAATACCATATTCTTTGGCAACCAAGAGTTATTTTGTATGATACCTTTAAAAGATGAAATCATTTCCTTTTGGTGGAATACCATTGGCTTCTCCCGCTAACTGGTGCTGTATCCAAATGGACCTCGGGCAAACGGTGGGACAGAAGAGACCCTCAGTCCCGCATGGGTTTTGCAGACACATCCATCTTTTGCTTAAACCACAGGAGAGTGAATTAGAAGATCGGGTACAATTTCTAGCACGAGCTGGCTGTTTGTCTTGGAACTTGTTATTTAACCATTTGATGCCACAGTCTCACTCATTTGTCAGAAACATTATTTACCCTGTCTGCGAGGACAAATTTGGAGATAATGTTTGCAAAAGGCCCTTAAATGCCTCAGTTAGAGAAGCAGATGGCACTTACTTTCTCAATAACAAATCAAAGTTCAGATATAGATTCATTACCATAATGTAATACTGTGCTTGAAGCAGACAAATACTTCAAATGTTCATAGCATTTGCTTTCCATGCTCCTTGATTTTTAAGTGTTTTCTGTCATTTTTTCAGAACATACAGCATCTTTAGTCCATAGTCAGGTCATACCCTGTCCTAAGAAAGTGAGAAAAAGCCTGAAGAATGTAAGGGGCTGCACGTATTAAAAAAGAAATAGTGAGATCCGACTCTTTATTAGGTGGAATTGCTGATTATCCTAATGCCCACTAAACACGCAGGGTAACGGCCAAGCTGCTCATTGAAATGACATTCCCACCATCACTGGTGGGAGCTTTTCTGTTGACATCACTGAATATCGGATCACAGTTTTCAATGCTGTTAGACACGTTTTTGTACAATATCACCTAACAGCCTTGCAGGTTCTTAAATATCATTTATTTTATTTAAACTCTGAGGGCAGACTCAACTCCAAATCATGCAACGCAGCTCTCTCAACCTAAATGAGTTGCCCAGATGCAGCCAAAGGCAGAACTTTGGCCTGGCCAATGCAGTTTCTGCGTAACACATTTCTTTCTCTCCACTTCCTTGTGCTCCAGTAAATGTCAGACCTATTTCTCTGAGTAATGACAAATCCTTCAAAATACTTTAAACATTTGTTTCAGGCTCAGCTTTTCCACGTCCGAGTAACTGCATGCTTGGAATGAGGGGAAAAAGAAACTTAAATTACTATTTGTGCAGAATTAGTTTCTTCAGGGAATATGGTCCAGAAGGTAACCTAGTGCCATGCTCAGAAGAGATCAGAGGAGCATCTTCAGTGGCAGGAGCCTGCAGCTCATTAGCCATATAATTAGGTGTAAAGAACCTAATGATACCAGAAGAAAGGGATGGACAAAGATGTGCTTGAACTTCTGTGAATGGGGACGTTGATGTGCGTTGTCTTCTGACTGCAGCCACCATGTCCTTGGTCTCAGCCTAGACCGTGCCCATCTTAACCGTCATTTCAGTCCCCGGGAAGAATGCCCTATGACGAAACCTGGTAAAACTAATCTTCTTTGACTGGAATCTATTCATGCAACCAGCCAAGCAGGTACGGGAAGGGTGCTGAGAAACCAGAGAGGATAACTTCATCGCCCACACAGCTCCAGCTGAAAAGGATGGGCACCTACACCCTCAAACGACAAACACGGGGGAAATCCAGACAGCTCAGACCTGAGGGGGCAGGTACGGAGCTGTAGGCAGGCAGCTGGAGGGCCTGACAGATGAAAGGAGCAGTGATGGATGGTGTTGTAGCAACAGTCACTGCAAAAGCAGTGAAGGAAACAAAAGAAACAGGATACGGCCGTTTAAGGAGGTTGATATGTTGCATTCCTGCAAGCATTTATGAATTCCTGCTTATGTGCTAGAATACAAATATGGGCAATTACTTTTATATTTTGCCTACTCGGTAAAGTTACTGCCTGTATTCAGGGTTTCTGAATTTGTGCTCTTACATTTGTGCAATCTGGGTGCACAAATGCAAACTTAGGGAATTAAGAGAGAAATAAGACAAAAGACATAGTAACTGAAAAGACCGATCTTGAATTGTTATGGCAATCTTGAAAATTGTATTTGCATGTTATTTGCTCGCTTTTGGTCTCGCTTGATGCCCAGGAGATTCACCCCCAGAAATGGTGGGATTTGGACACCAAAACTTCTTAATTCTGGCCTGCAGGCCCTGATAGTGAGAAGAGGGCTTAAGGCATTTGTCTCTTTACAGTCACCAAAAAATGAGCGCTGAGCTAAAGCCCATGAGATCAGTAGGGAGTTTCTTCATTTGGTGTTACTGAGTTTCTTCATTTAATGCTCGTGGATGATGAATGCTTATTCTTCTGTCTAGCTTGAGCACCTCATAGCGTTTCACCTCAAAGTTCAAGCAAAATATTTTTCAAAAGATTTTTGGAAATCCTCCTCTAGCAATCTGATGAACTCAGGAAATTGGGAGAGTTCAAATTGTTAAACACGCCTCTCACATCCAGGATAAACACTACGAAATATGCTCTCCAAAAATGCATTCTTCACTTAATTCTGGGGGGGGGTGTTTCCCTCAGTTCCCCCAAGGCAATAAGAAGAGATGTTGTGGCTGTGTATTAGTGGTTCTCACCTCTGGTGTGAAGATGCTTGTGCCTCTATAGATAACTTCTGCAAAAGTTCTTTAAAAGATGACAAACAGCCTCAGAGGAGGGAGAAAGCATCTACGCGAAGTACTGAGCTGAACTATGTGCCTTACGTCCTGTTCTCATGCCCTAAGCGGTTTTGTCGGCGTTGCTTTGCCCTTGCCGTGAATGCAGTTTACACTTTGCAGAGTGCAGCCTTTTACACTGGATAAGGACTGCTCACTCCGGATTCTCCCTGGGGCAGCGTATCGGATACCCTCGGCACAGCGTGAATGCCTTAGCACGGGGCAGCCGATGAATTGGGCTAAATTAATTCTGGCAGAATGCGCGGGGATACGACATGACAAGGCTTATCCCCTCATTTTTTAGCGTACTGTTTTTCCCTCTGTCCCTATCAGTTTAAGGCTGTGGGACATTCTGAAATGAATGGGGAAGCTTTGGAGAAACCCACCTACAGGAACCTTTGTGATTACTGAGGCTTAATACCAGCATTTGTGGAACTCAGCCTTTCAAAAACAGTTTGCTGTACTTATCTCTGAACGATAAAAGGCAAACTTTCCTTGACCTGCATAAATTGGGAACATTCAGCTTAATTTTCTCCAGTTGTCTGCATTCTGGAGCTGTACAACACCCAAAAAAGGAAGCATCACTATCAGTGGAGTCAAGAGTTAGGGTCAGAAATGCTGCAATCCCAAAGAAAGCCTGGGGACCTCCGCTGCTGAATAGGTACAATCGCTTGGTTTCTACTGTATGAAATAATGATACTAAAAATGTACCAAATTTGTTTGCAGAATATACCAACAGCTGACATCTGTCATGATTTCACAAGAGAAAAAAACAAAAGCTCAGTGTTTAGCTGCTTGGTGAAGTGACTCACATTATACCAGAGGTTTTGACTTTGTTCTTACAGGCTCCATTTCTGATGGGAAATCAATCAGTTTAATCCCATAATGGGAACAATTAGCCTTACAGAAAAAGCAGACCACTTGTAATCTCATCTTCGCTTACAATATTAGGCCAATATTTCTTCTTATTTTCCCAACTGCTGCTCATCGGTCATATTGCCATGCCTGTGAAGAGGTTACAGCTCACGTAGAGGAAGAGCCGGAGTTAATCCTGCCCTCGCCCTCCGTGCCAGGGCAGCAGCTGAAGCCGTCGGGAGGAGGTCACGCACCCCCAAAGCAAACAGATCAGCGCCTTGCATCTGCTCAATACATTCCGGGCTTGCAACCTCACGGGTGAGATGAAAAGGAACCGAGTATCTCCGCTGGTGCGGCAGCTGGTGGTGGCCCGGCAGCGGGACGGCCCCAGCGGCGGCAGGGTCCCCACCTGCCCGCTCCACGCTCTCCGGGCTCGTCAGCGCGTTAGTCTTCGTCTGGGCATTAAAGGCCGGGAGTAAGATTAGACCTGAGCTAACAGGCTCTTGCTCGTCTGTTTGTTCTGCTGCTTGAGACGGAAAGTGGGACTGAGAATGGGTGAACATGGAGCCAATTCATTTCTCAGCAAAATTGATAGGAAGCAGGGAATATAAAAAGACTGCGTTTTGTTTGTAAACAGTACGACGGAACATTTTGTGAGCTTTCCGTGAGCCCCGACGAGCTGCCTTGTCCTTCTCCACAGCCTTCCTTGAAGTTGCCCTTCATCAAGAACAGGCTGCTGCTGTGCTCCGGCATGAGCCGACCACGCCGTGTCATTGCTTCCCGGTGTTCCCCCTTCGGAAATCCATCCACCAGCTCTTATCTTGTGTTTAGTCTGCAGCGCCTGTGAGGTAGGGATTTATCCTTGCTGTTCAGCGGGTTGCAAAACCCCAGCCGTGTGAAGTTCTGGTAGATGACTGGTAGTCTGATGAGCAAGGATTAGAATAATGTGTAAAAATTGTCTCCTTAATGTTTGCCAGAACAGAAGAATAAACCGCATTTTGGGTCAGGGCCTGCTGCTTTTTACCCTCTGAACACATCTTACAAAGGCAAAGGATTTACCTTGATCCTTACTGTGAACCTGCGCCTGCTGCACAGTATTCAAAGGAATCAAAGGCAGAACTGACCGTGCACTGTACAGCTCCTTGCATACAGTTTTCTCCGTAGCAATCCTACAAAGCTAGAAAGCCTTGGGAGGCAGCAGTCTGCTCCACCTGAAGGTGATTACAGAAGAAGAAATTCTACTGGACCAATGAGGTTTCTTTCATTATCCTAATGATTTCTATCACAGCTGGATTTTTCTCTGTGGGATGCGTAGATCCACAAGATACATTTTTTAGAAATTATTTAGACAAACAAATGAATTAACTAGAATTCAGAATGACAGCCCCCAACACTTGGGCATCCGCCAAGGAACTTTCAAAAGCCAAAATAATAACTGAGATCTGAGAGATCCTGCAAAGCCTGTAAATTAGGTAACCCTTTGGAAATCTGCAGTTAAATCTGCCATAGGGTTGAGATTTGCCTGGACTTAATCCAGATAATGAGTTTCAAAATTAACTGTTTTCACAGGATGTTGGGGTTTTGGACGTTTTGGATTTTTTTAACTATTAAATAAAGAAATAAACCCTTAAGAATCTGTTGTACGTGAATCCCATCGGGTTAGGAAGGGACCAGAAAGGACTCATTTAGGCAATGGAAAATAAGATTAAACTGTCAAGGACTACTGATTGATGTAAGAAAGGAAAAGAGGTTATACTCTGAGAAATACTGGCTACTGGGAGGGCAAATTGCACACATGCCATGAAACATTGCTTGGAGTCTTTACTCCCACAAGAATTTTGAATTCATGTGATCAGCATTGCTTTCGGGGACCGTTTCCAATCACAAATACTAAGAGGAACAACCAGCGTTAGAACCTACGAATGACCATTCACAACCAATGAGGTTCAAACACAAACCATGAGCCACTGAATCTGAAACCCACCCCACAAGCTCACATCTAGTTTGGTGCTTAAAGCTACTTTTAGATGTCAAATGTCTGTATTAAACTGTTCACAAATGGTCTAAAGAGGTGTTATCGGTTGTTCCACTCTGCAGCCAAGGAACTATCTTAGATTCCCACCTCCATTTAAAATTTAAATATGGATGCTTTTATGGATTTAAAAGGGCATCCTATGAAACATATATGTACATTAGTTTAAAATATTTCCAACAGCAGCTACACTGAAAGAGAAAGATCTCGTGCCTTGGGTAACCACTGTGAGTTGAAACAGAGGGGCTATAAAAATATTTTCCTTACCTTAATGATAGAAATATTTAAATTCTCAGGTGATAAAATTAACTGGAGTTTGGAATTTTACGTTTGCTACGTTACACGTCAGCACAATAAAAGCTCTTTCAGAGAGGTCATCCACCTGGAACCTCTGGGTAAATGAGCTGCAAGCAGTATTTCTGAACTTGATGAATGTTACTTCAGAATGAACATTTCATCATACAGGAGGAGTTTGCTACTTCCATGACCAATATGGGATGTTGCACTTTCTAGTGTAGAAAGGAAGGATGTCTTTGGGCTGGTTAGTCACGAGTCCTCTCTGCCACTCGGCTGCCTTGCTCCGCGTCCCCTCTTGCTTTTTTTAGCTGGGCCATGCCCAGCTCTGGCACACGGTCCAGCTCGGGGGGATGTCCAAGGATTCAGGCGGCAGGAGAAGGACCAGGGGAGGGGAACGGGCATCATGTGGGCTCCACTGAGAACCGACTGTTGATAAAGGGCATCTCTGCGTTATGCAGGAATAGGAGGAGAGGCGTCTTTGTAATACAAACTTGTTACAGACCTCTCTTCACCCAAAGGCATGTGAATGCAACAGAAGCTCAGTTAATACTTTTTGCAAGAGCTTTCTATGTGAAGTATGGACCTGCCAAATGAACCCTTTTTAAAACTTTTTTGCAGTTTAATCATTTGTACTAGTACAAACTAATCACCTTCCCACACTTCAGATGCCCTTTTAATCTACGTCTTCAGCCAAAAAAAGTCTGACTGTTAACTTCATCTTCTTCAGATGCCGTTCCATCAATGTACTGGATTAACGTTTCCAAATGTGCCCTTTCTAGAAGGTAAATTAGGCATGACCGATGGATGAGTGAAAACTGTAATTCCCAGCACATTCCCAGTTACAGGTCACATATCCTGTTGAACAGTTAATCGTGCAGCGAAACATATTCCAGCTAGAAACGGAGAGGTAGCTGGTGTAACTACCAGATAATAGAGGTGCCAGCAGTCATGCTGGGGACTCCACAAACATTTGGGTGATTCTACAAGAAGATGCTGCTGGTTTAGGGGAGTTGAAAGTGCCACATGAATGTAATGAAGCCACTTCAAAACCCATGCTGTGCCCACCAGGAGTAAAGCAGAAAGCGCTTGATGATACGCTGAGCATCTTGTAAAGTTGAGCTGTACACAACCAAGAGAGATGCCCCTGGTCTAGCAAGCAGAGTTGTACGGGCAGAGACTTTTTGGCTCTCACATAAAAAAAAAAAATCCATCTATAGAGTGTCTGAATTCTACCTTAAACTCCGAAAAACAGAGAAGCTTTATCTTAGCAAGCCTTTTGCAAACCTCTCTGACAAATGTAGTCAGTCATTTATTGAACTTACAAGGTTTATCAGGTATTTTTTCACAGTTTAAAAATAAGATCTTTCATGAAGGGCCTGAGGGCAGTGCAAAGAGGACAGCAATTTATCACAGACTGATAATCAAATTGCGTCTATCAAGCAATTTATGAATGACTAAGCTCTATCCTAACAAGGAAAACATGGAAGAAAATGTTCATAACAACCCATACATCGACATATCACCCTTAAACTGATCTGAAAATATCAGAGGATCTCATTTCTACTTCCCCTAGACTCAGCCTGCTGCTATAGAAGACTCATGGCTAACGTCAGCCTCCTGAAACCGCTCGAAGGACAAACAGCTGTAGTCCAGAAGGTGGCAATTTGTAGAGCAAGAAAGTCTCCTGACCTGGAGAAGAACTATCAAGCCATAACAATGCTTGAAATCACTCTCGTGGGCAGATGTTAAAGAACTGCATTGGGGAGGGTCATTATCGGGCCTCCCAGATAAGCACGGGACCTCTGCTAGAGGCTGGGAGGGTAGCAAATGGAAAACCTGAATGCTCATTCAAAATGGGACACAAAGCTGAATATCCGTAGTTTACCGAGTCAGTCTGTGATAACAAAGGAAGGAAACCGAGAGTGTCACCAGCAGCAAAGGAGAGCCAGAATGGAATATTCAAAAAAGAAACAAAGAGGTGATAAGACTTTGGGGTGGAAAAATACTGGAAACAAACACCGAGGAAAATATTGGGGGGAAAAAAGATAAAGCGAATGGAGTGATGAGATGGAATTCATGAACATGTTTGACCTCTCTTTTGAATAATGTGTGGTCTTTGTTAAAGCTCGCTGTAGGGTTTCAGCACTCGGCAGAAGAATGAGCATGTTGGAGATACTGCATTTTAGCTGGGTGTTAAGGCTTGCTCTCACAGCAAGGTTCGTATCATCTGGTTTTGTTGATTTCTCATCCAGAATTAGAACTCCCATTAGTTTTTGGAAATTACTTAAAATATAATTTTAAAATTCTCAAGTTATCAAAGACAAAAATAGTAATTTATGAGCCCACTTTGGCTGATTGAAGTGAGAGTACATCTGGGTCCTTTGCAGGCTGCAAAACTGTACTAGCTTTGCTCAAAGAAAGCACATGTGAAAAGGTGTGTGAGCAACGGAAAGAAAATGAGGCACCTGTGAAATGTGGAGTTCTTTAGCTAATGCTCTCATTCCCCAAATCCTGGGAAAAAAAACAGCTATCACTGATAGAGGGGTGCCCAATTAATTCCTGATGCAGTTCTGAAATCTGAGGGCTGCTCTACACGTGGACGCTTTCCATCAGGAGCGATTCAACTGCAGATATTTTATTCAGAGGGAAATTGCCTTTACTTCAGCTCAGTTTAATGTATTTTGGAATATAATCTCATTTGGAATAAGCACACCCACAAGTTTATACCGATTTGGCTAATTCTAATTGTATTTTACTTGGGTTAAGTTTTTGACAAGCCTTAAGTGACATGAGGAGTAACCTAGGCCGAGCATTCAAAAGGCCTTGAAGAGAAAGTGCCTCGGAGACAGCAGCTTTCCCATCAGCTTTTGAAATGAATACTTTAATAGTGGGGATTTCTGTGTTTTGATCATCTATTTCCTACGCCAGCGAATTACTTTGAAAACGCTGACAGTTTGCTGCATGGTAGAGCCTGCCACTCACAGCCTGGGTGCAATTTAGAAACCACCCTGGTAATGAAGCCCCAATGAATGCCAGTGGAAAATGTTTGACTCCACAGAACTGCAGTCTCCATTTTTTTCCTCTACTCTTTTCCTTTTCTCTGTTTTTATTGTTGCTGCTTTCCAGCAAAGTTAGTTTCTTTTACAGAAAGGATTTTTTTCTTTTCCCTCCTAAGAGGAAGGAGATGCCAGTGCCAACACACCGCATCTGTGCACATCTTTAACTCAGTCCTCCTCGTGACTGAACAGCGAGAGCAGGAGAGGTGGGACATAAACTAGTCCTCCAGCGATCTGGAAGACAAATTTCGGTGTTCGGCTGGGTGGATTTTCTAACGCAAGCAAGGAAACCTCAGGCCAGCCTACTCCCAGACTTCTGCAGCCCCGGTGATATCATACAGGAATGAGGAGGTATGATTCATCACCAGTTGCACAGACACAAGTCAGCTTTTATAGCCTCTCTCGGTGGAGACACGGGCCCGCGTGGAACAAAGAGTATGGGTGAAAGCTCTGCCAGTACCAGCTGCAGCTGAACTGCTCCTCTGTAGGCACCTTTCTAGCAAAGCAAACAAAGTTTATTGTGTTTTGGGTTCGTAACACAGTGTGCTCACTGCATTCACGTTGCTAAATCACAAGGCTGCAGCGTAGCTTGGAGCGTGTTTAAAAGTCTCAGCTCCCAGCCCTGTCCCAAACCAAAGCCTCACGGATAACACGGGCACAGCGGTGAGACGGTCACACAAACCTTCCCATGTCACGAGCAAACGCGTCCAAAAAGACTTTGCAGCGAATAGCACATAAATCAAATTCACAGAAACTGGGCAACAAGAAGGTACTCGATGAAACTGGACTTTTCAAACAATGAATCCTTTGTTAGGTCCTTTTTTGAAGTGGGATATTCTGGCCCAGCCCTTTCCAGGAAGAGAGGGAGGTTTACAGGCGTTTTGAGATTCCTTTCAGCTTTTGGGGGAGACGCTGAGCAGCTGACCTCCCCGTTCCACAAGCTACCGCTACACCCCTACAAGCCATCCCATTAAACACCCTCTGCGGCGCAGACATCTTCTGGCTGCTCCGACGGTCACCGATTCGGCCGTACCGCCGGGAAGCGGGGATGCTCTGCGGTACCTGGTGCCGCCCCAGAGAACCCCGCAAGACACCCCCCTAAAGATGCTGGGGTGCATTCAAGCGATTCCCAAACTGCTTGAAACCCAACCTGCTTTATTTTCATGGAAGTTTATCTTTTGACCAAGCACTACCCACGAAGGGTCCCCAAACTGCTTGAAACCCAACCTGCTTATTTTCTTGACTTTTTCTCTTTTCTCCTTCAACATACCTCTTATGCTGAACCAAACAGGCGGTGACGACGCGTTCACCGACCTGTTACATCATTTGCCTCCTGCTCTGGAGGTGCGGTAAGCGGAGGCTCGGACCTCAACAAATGCGATCCGCTTAACTCTACTACTGGGAGCAGTCGCTTTGAAAATCAGTGGTAAAAATGGTTAAGGAGCTAAAAATCCCCCCTCCACAACATCCCCCCTCCCTCCTCTAATGAGGGCCGGGACGGATCGATC
>VYZV01041655.1:155334-174618 GCA_013401275.1 Pandion haliaetus | reverse complement strand
CCCCCCCCGCCCCGTTAACGCAGAGCAGGCGAGCGTTCTCCCTGCTTGATTTATTTTCGGGGATGTTAATTCATAAAGATCCGCTTTCAAAAAGTTTTTAGTGCTTCAGCGCTACAGAGGGCTTGGACTCCAGCCCTGGATTGAGTTCACAGGCTGTTGGGGTTTTTTTAGGAAGGCAGGAGTAAAGTCAGCAAGAAGTTTCTCTGCTGTGTTATGGGGTCCCTGTGGGCTGGTAGTAATTACTGTGTAAGTGCACTCACACTTGTATTTAACCTCACAAAGATGTATTCTGGAAATTTCCTCGCTAAGACACTGCGGCTAGCTTGAAATAGGCTTTGTGCACAGATCTAGGTGAAAACAAACCGTCCCCTGTGCAGGAAGGAGCACGGCGAGGCGGTGTGCCAGGCTGCGTGATGGATGAGGTGCTGTGCCCGAGCCGGGCACGTTCCCACGGGCACTGGCGTTTCCATTGCCATCGGGCTGCCTTGGGAAAGGGCTGGACGCCCGAAGCTGCCCCGCGGTGTGCCGAGGCTGGGCAGTCTTGCTCGGCTCTCCTGGGCAGCCGCTGCTGGAGCGCTTGAACAAACACTGAGAGTATTGAAAGGCTTTGAAAGGAGCTATAACTTAAAAAATATTGTCGTAACGCAGACAAGCTGTTTGCCGTCTTTTCACTCGGCTGCCAAAGTTGTGGCACAAAAGGGAAAACATGTACCCTGAGTTTTAAAGAAATAATTATGGGAGAGAGCGCGTTTTAAAGAGACTTGGTTTGGATTTGAGTTCAAACATGCCTATTACACAGCTTTGCATGCCTGTTTTTACTCTGGACTGTCCCTTACCGAGTGTTCCAGCGAGGGATTTTTTGGAGGAGATGGATGGAGAGGAGGGAAGACCGGGACCGGGAAAGGCCGGGGCACTGCGGGGAGCAGCAGCCGGCAGGGCTGGCCGTGCTGCCGGCGTCCCGCACGCAGCTGGGGTGTCTGTGCTGCGAGGGGAGGCATTCGGCTTTTGGGGCTCAGCCTACACCCCCTGGGCACGGGGAAGTCCTCTCTCTTCCCCAGTAATGTGGGATGTAGCACAACAAAACACAAAATCGCCTCTCGGTGGCTGTAAAAAATCTTCCTGCTGTGAAGATGAACATCTTAATTTAGCGGAGGGAGCCTGCTTTCCTGTTACTTTGAAAAAAGTTTGGTTTAATATTAAACAAGAAAAAACAAAGTCTGCTTTTGCCTAGGCAGGTGGCTTGCCAAATTCCTTGTTTGATTCAGCAAACCTGGGAGGTGTGAGGATAATTCTCATCAGGCCAGTCTCGCTTGAGATCACAACGAGCTGTAACACAAGTAGCAGTCATAGGGTGTTGCTTCATGTTACTGTGTGTGGCAGCCTTTTAAATTGGATCTTTTTTTTTTAATTCTGCTCCCACTGAAGAGAGGGGTGATGCTTCGATGTGCTGTACGTTAATAGCTGCTCCCAGAAGGTGATAAACAACTCGCTAGGATGTAAATAGGGGTGTAGGGTGCTCTGCTTGGGCTCTGGTCTCTTAACACAAGAAGAGACCTCGCTAGCTTTGGAAATAATACCTGAAAATGTTCAAATTGCGGAAGAATTTCCTTCCCCCATAACTCCCAGCCATGGGGAAGGGGCTGCTGGGGGAGCCAGGGCTTCACTTGGTGGTGGGTCCGTGCAACCCTGCCTCTCTGCAGAGGACTGAGCACGGCTGCTGCGGTGCCATATGCACTTTTATTCTGTAATTGTCTAGTTGGACAATTAGTTTAATTGTCTGACCAGGAAATCTGTTCTTTCTAGCTTGAAACCTGGGCAGGGGGGCTGTGACGGGGTGTCCCCAGCCCCCTTCCCCAGGCTGGGTCGCTGCAGGCAGGAGGGAGCCTCTTGCTGTAGCCTAATTGTTGAGGCTTTTGGCTGACTTCTGCTTCCTCCAAAATGCCTTTTTTTTTTTTTTTAAATTTTATTTGTTTTATATTAAAATGCCATTAAATTACAAACATATTTTGAAAAGCAGAAATTTTGCCCGGAGGCAGGACCAGACCCTGGGACTCCTGCATCCAGCTGCCAGCCCAAGATTCTGATGTGCTCCGGGTGCGATGGGCTGCCCGAGGGATGCGGGTTTGCTGCACCCTACTTCTGTGCCCGAGGGGGGTTGAGGGCTGACGTGCCACAAGGTGTTTGGACTGTACAGCTCTGCAAGCACCCTACCCGGACTGGTTATGTTGGGAATTTAGAGGATGCAGTTTGGGAATTGAGGCATTAAAAAACCACCCACATTCAGTTCTGGGTGCCAGAGGCTGGCTGCCTACTTAAAAAACCCAAATTCATCCATGTAGGGGTTGAAAAAACCCAATTATTCTGTCATTAATAGGTTAGTTTTCTCTACTCTTTGCTGAGCTGCTACAGGAAACAATTTGTCCTCAGGCTTCTCACTGGCTGTAACAGTGCAAAGATGTGTCAGAGCCACAGGGAGCAATGCTTTGCTGTCTGCTCGGGGAACCCTAAAAGGGTGCAGCTTCTTCTCCAAAGCCTGTCTGAGTGTCGTTGCTCGGGGTTAAGTGGAGGCAGAGTTCCTTCCTTGATGTTGCATTTGTGGGACTGGAAGCCAAAGTGTCACTGCTAGAGAGGAAATAACGAGGCGGTCGGTGTGAAAGGAGCTGCCGGACCAAGCTGAGCTGAGCGGGATGCACTGTGGTGCAGCTGAACTCCAGGCAGGGAGGAAAGCTGAAGGTAGTCCCCAAGAGTGGCTTGTGACAAGATTGTCAAGGGATAAACGTGAAGAAATATGGATTTGGCAGCAAGGGAAATAATGATCGCACAGCCCTGCTTTGGAATGGGACCTGACTTCCTCACCAGGATTTGCTTAAGCCTTTAGTCCCCCCCGAGGTCACTGCATTTGTGCAGGTGCAGCTGATGGTGTTGAGCCCATCCCTTGCAGCTGTTTCAAATATGCTCATGAAATCAAGGAATGATCTCTTTTTCTTGAAAGCAGGTCACTTCCCTCTGTGGTTTGATCAATCTTAAGTGACAAGTGTTAAAGATGTGATTGCCTGAGTGACTGGGAACAGCTGATACTGAGCACTCCCCTGGAGAGGCCAGGGCTTGAGTTGGAGCCTTAGGTTCTTCAGTGTTAAAGATAAGGAAGAATAAGCACAAATCCAGAAGGGTGTGCTTAGGGCATCTTTCTCATGTGGTCACATAAAAGGCTAGGTGTGCTAGCCACCCTTTTTTTCCCCTGTATCTTCTTGCATTTTCTGCGGGACCCAGATGAGCAGGGCTGGAGTTTGCTGGGCTGGTTTGGGGGCACGCAGCCCCGGAGGGTGCTGCAGCAGCTACGTGCAGGGGAGATGCTGGTGCATTGTCAGCATGGTGCTGGGAAGGGAATTGTAGCCCAAGGCTGTGCTCTGGGGGAGCAACCCGGCTCATTTTATACCCACAGCTACAGTAAGCTGATGCTGGGTGTTGTACATCATGTAATTGATGGTTCCTCCTCCTAGTGATATTTATAGGGGTAGGGGAGTGACCCAAAGCATCTGCTTAGAGTTGGCCTTAATGACTTGATAGAAAGTGGTTTTAAGACTTAATTAAGTTTCTGGTAGCTGACAGCTGCTTTTCCTTGGTTGAGCAGGTTAACAACTGGATGCTGTGTGTGCCCTTGGTGGGAAAGGGAGCTTACGGTGGCTCTTACTCAAGGCAGTGACAACATTGCCTTTGACCAGCAACCATGGTTTAGGAACAGAAATGGAATAACTTACTCAGCTGCTCTCAGTGTGGTGCTTGTAACCACATCAGTGAGTGCTGTGGTTCTGTGTGGGATCACAGTTGATCTACCCCTTGCCCGGGATTAAAAGATAATCAGTCATTAGTGTAACTAGAGGAGCTGAATGCATTTAATCACTTGAACTCGCTTGTCCAGCTCCTAGAGCAGTCAATGTCGTCATCTACCCAACTCTGCAGTGTTAATCCAAGCACTTGCTGCTTTTAGAATCATAGATAAATTACTTGCCTAAACAGATAAATGACAAACGGACTGATTCCAGTATTTTTAAAATTTTTTTAAAAGTTTTGAATACAGTTTTTCCTTTATCTGCCAGCTTCAGCATCAGTTTACCCACTAGTCTCTAGCCGAGCAGCAAAAATGTGTTTTTCAGTGTTGGCTTGGAACTGTAACACAAGAAGGGTGAGAAATAATTGGCCTGCAATCCATTATTCAGGTATTGTTTGAGTTGAGGTTGACGTTTAAACTTAAGTAGCTTTTGTATTTGAGCAAATACGGGTCCTGTTAAAGGTTCGGGTACTCGAGAAGGAATTCTGCTGAGGGAGGAATTCCGGTAAAAGTGGTCTTGTTGACTCTGTCAGGGCAGCCTGCAAATGCCCCGAGTGCGTTGCTGTGATCCCACTTGAATGCAGAGAGTACCCACTCGGGGAAATGATTTCTGGGGTGCCCTGCGAGGTTTGTGTGTGCTCCGGGTTGGGGACGGCTGAGCACGAAGGGCTGGGTTGTGCTGGGGGGTCTGGGTTTAGTTACACTAGGAAGTTCACGTATGTTGGCGGAGAAGGCAAGAACCAGAGATGCCAGCAAAGGGAACAGGGCCTTTTTTTTTTTTTTTCCTTTGCTTTCCTTAAGTTGGTTGGGTTTTTTTCCCCGGTTTTATGTGTAACTTGTATGTTTGAGTGTTTATTAAATGGAAGTGATGCGCTTTCTGTTCAGAGCTCCCAAATGGACTGAAGTAGTTGCTGTGTGGTGATGAATCCTAAAACCAGGACCCTGGCTGATTTCTGCTGACCTTTGGTGGTTTTACTGCTTGTATGGAGGAACGAAGAGATGCTAGCTATTAATGTTTGTTATAACGTAATAGTTCAAGTGGGATAATTTTTTTTTTTTTTGAGTGAAAGGAAATAGTTTTGCTTGTCATTCTCTCTTGTTCTTCTTGTTCTTTTTGGTTCTCATCCTTCTTCCAATGATTGTTGCTTATAAGGTCTGGAGCGAGAGATCTGGGTGGTTACGCTTGAAGCTGTAATGGCACTTAACTGTTAATCTGAACTACAGATAAGAACTAATGAAAGTATGTAACAAATGCATTTGCTGCTGAAGTTATTCTATCACTGAAGCTTTATTTAATAACTGAAAGAGAAGAATAAATGCTTGTGCTGGTTCAGGAGACAGTAATGGTAGAATATGCTGGAATGAAAGCCTAATGCTAATTACCGTAATCAAGCACACTGATAATCCAGAGTGGGAAAGCAGACGGAAAGAATGATTCATGTAGGTCCATTCATGCAAGGTCTGACCTTGGGGCAAGTTCAGCAAAATAAACCCAGCACAGCCTTGAAAAAACTTCGGGCCTCTGCCAGGTTGAACAAAGCAGAATGGGCTTGGGGTAACTGGTTATTTTGAGTCGGGACTAGGGGTTTTGTGGTTCAGGGTTTGGGGGGGGTTTTGGTTTGGTTTTTTTTTCCTTTTAGGTGATGGTGATGTCGATTTTCTAACTTCTTGAAAGATTGCCTGTTGGGACAGGCGTTCAGAGTTACTTTGGAAAAGTGCATGTTTGTATCCCCCTTGATACAGTGATAAAAAGAGAATAAAGTTAGATAGCAGACTTACTAAAATGGCCCTGTTAGTGCGGGAAGCATACAAGGGGAAATATGTGGAATTAATCTTTTTTTTTTATGAAACTTTTTGTTGGTGTGTAGCACAATGGATGGTGATAATCCTGTCCTGCTGGGGGCAGATCAGTCCTTTAATTTTAATACAAATATGGCATTATGGATTTTGTGGGATTAGTGCAGACTATTGCAATTGAATTCACTTTTCGTGGTTTAGAGGGAAAATGCATATCACAGGTCTGCAGGAGTCATATGGCAAATCCTAGAAGGCACAAGTACTTTTAAATGTAGTGTTTCTAACTGAATTTGTCGTTTGATTTCCGAGCTCTTAAAATGCATTGACTCATGGTTCTGAGATACCCAAACACTTAGTGAAAATGTTTTTATTTTTTAAGTCATCTGTGACCACAGGTGCTAGAGTGTGAAAGAAAACAGTAGATTTCTCAAGATCTGGTAGTGTTGATAAAAAAAGCTAAACCAAACATGTTCACAGAAAATACTCTGCTTGATTTGTTGTCAGTGCAGCACTGCCAGATGTGTACTGAAGCAAACCATGGCATATCTAGCCAGAACTGCTTAATGTAGTGGGTTTGTACACAGCCCTTAACACCGCACTGGCCCCAAGCCCTGGAAGATAAGGTTGTGTTTGGTTTCTACTTCAGGACTTGCACAAAAACTTTAAGGAAACCCAGGATTCATCGGGTTACTTGGAGCAACTGCAAAAATGTCGAGCTGCAGTGTGGCATTCAAGTAGCTTTTACAGCCAGCAGACACCTAAAATAAACCCCACTTTCTCACCATAGAGAACAGAGCTCTATTTAAAAAAAAAAAAAAAAAATTTGCTGTGCAAGAGCATTTCAGCCAATGAATTTTCCAAACATCATAAAGATGCCTCAAAGCCCATGCCACACTCAATCTTTCTTGTCAACCAGAGCAATTCAAATTCACACCCATTAAACCTTAAGTAGTTTTACATGTTGTGTGGACTGATAGCAGATTATGTGTGAATGACGTTTTACAGTACAAGCTTCAGAAAGCAAAACATACCAGATTAAAGAAGATTATTCAAAGTAATTAATTATCAGATATGGGCAATGCACAGCTAGAAGATAAACTGTCTTGACCAGTTGAATCCGGGACTGTTCAATAATGGGCACCATGGAGTAGAAGTTCAGCTGGGAGGTTTACAGTACGCTGAGCCTGAATGCTGTCATTCACCGTACGCCACAAAACGCTTCCCAGAAGCCTTTAGCACATGTAAAGCTTCTGGTACAAAAGACTAAACCCTGCAAAATATCTAGCGTTCGCAAATAAACTGGGAGAAAGCAGCAGCATTGCAAAGGCACAAACCCCCGCAGTCTGTGTGAGATGAACGCCTACTCGTTTCACAAGAACGAAGCTTCAGGTTTGCTCGCTGGATGAATTCAAACTTCTTGTGTTGGAGAATTTTCTGCTGTTTGGAGATACCTCTGTTGCTGCTTTCCTTTTGATAGGAAAGAAAGTTATCAACCCACCTTCCTGGCCAAGAAGGCCAGTAATTGGAAAGGGAGAGCTCTGAGCAGCTCCTGCATGTCTTCTGCAAAGCACCCAGGGCTTTCTCCAGCCAAGGGGTTCGGGAGCCCCGCTGCTGGCTGCGAGATGTCCGAGAAGGGGAGGCTTCACAGGAGAGCTGAGCACTAAACCTCTAAAGGAGATGAACCAGTTAATGATCGTAAACGCTTTCTCTGACGCTGCTGAATCCAGTTTGCCAAGTGGTGTGCAATGGTGCAGTGTCCGAGGGACGGCAGCGATGCTCTGAGCGTGCCTGCACCGAGGGCTAGCCGCTGTCCTGCCCTGGCCGTGTTCCCCAACAGAGTGAGTATAAAGCAGATTTAAGCGTAGTAGCAGCCGTAGTGGTTAAGAGTGGGTCATTCTGGTGTAGTGAAGCAGCAGATCTGTAACTTGTCCTCGGAGGAAGGGGTAAGAGGGCTCCTGGCGACGGTGAACGCGGCAGGCAGCGTGGCGTGCTGCTGCTCCCAGTCCGAGCGCTGCCGGAGTTCTGGGTGCTCTGGGGCTGAGCAAGGCAGGCTTTTGGCCAAATAAGCCAGATGGGAGCGTCTGAACGACCCCTGTCTTTCTCGGACAGCGTTTTGAGGTTTGCGCTCAGGTGATGCGGTTGGTTGCTCTAAAATTCTTACCGGATTTCATTGACTATCAGCCTTTTCTTTGTACAGAGACCTCAGCCTTTGAGCTGAATTAGGATCTATGCTAAGAATCTGATTCTGAATTTGGATCTGGATCCATCAGCACTTGGATTCAAAAGGATTTTCAAGTGCCTTGCCTTCTATAACACTCACGCTCTGGTTCTTTCCCTTTTATGCTCTTAAGCTGTTTGTTTTCCTCAGTAGTTAAATGAATTTGTGTTGCGTAAACAGTGTTCTTCATTTACCAGGCTGCACAGCATACAGAACTAATGTCTTGATGCATTGGACTTTCATATAAAGCAATTAGAAAAATGCAGATGGATTGGCAAGGAATGTATGTCAGTTCAAGGCACGATGCTTTGAAAAGCTGAAGAGTATTCCTGGAACAAATGCTTAAAGGATTTGGGGAATTTATCTTCATTAGTTTGTGATTTAATTCTTGGTTCTTCCTGTTTTAAAAGAGATTGCTACTGTAGGATCACTGCCTCGTAGCATGCTTCCTGATAATGGAACAGGCTTGCTTTGTTTAAAAGCTGAGAAGTTTGTCACACTATCTTGAAAGCCTCCCGAAGACTTTAATCGGGTCCTTTTGATCACACTTGCAGAACAGAAGATTTCCCCAGACTTGCCTGTAACAAACTACCATTGATTTAAGAGGAGAGTGTAGTGGTCTGTGTAGGCTTGTATGGCATTGCACATTTTAACCCATTAAATTCTGGGAAGATTGCTTCATTGATTGATGGGATGTGTTGTGTTTTGTTACCGTAGCGCTTTTTTTTTGAAAGCGAAGGAGGCCTGGCAGACAGAAAGCCGCCTTTATTACGTAGGTGTGATTGTCCTGATTAGGTACTTTTTGTTAATTTGAGTAAAAACTACTGGGAGAATAAATACTAAGTTCTTCTTTCCGATGGCAGTGAGGAGGAACTGTGTCCTGACAGTCCTTGGGTCCTGACACAGGTGATGTTACAGAGGCAGGGGAAAAAGAGGGGGAGAGGAGGTGTAAGTTAATATAACACACTAAACTTTCACCAAAGCGTTGAGCGTTTCGGCTTGTGGTGTTGGCCCAGTTCTAGAGATGGCTTGAGCAAAGCTGCTTCGGAGCCGAGCCATCCCCGCGGCAGGCAGGGTTATCCCTGCATGGACAGTGGGATGCGCACAGCGAGACCTGGGGGACTTCGCCCTGTCAGGCTGGTCTCACGGCCCTGGCACGCTTCTGTGCTTGATCTCTGGGGGAAAAGTGTAACACCATGTGTGTTTCAAGAGTAAACTCCTCTCAGAGCAAATAATCTTGCTTACTAAATTAGATTGCATATCTTCCAACACCAACTGGCTTAGTGCAACGGTTGCCTTAATGTGCTTTATTTTATTGGCCTGATGTCAGATGCTAGCACTTCATAAATCCTGACGAGGCTCCAGTGGCCAGATAAGATAGCCACTGCTGGCTTCGGGGTTTTTCCAATCTGTTCCATAGCATCAGAGTATTTGCTTGGCTGGGGAGGGAGCTGCTTGAGGCTGGTCCCCTTGGAGGAGAGGAGAGAGGTGGGTGGTAATCTTGGGAAAGGTGGTGGGGAAAATAATTGGAAAAACTTATTTTTAAAAATTGGTTTGTAATTGTGCAGATATAGTTCACTGGTTGATGACTTGGCAAAAGCAGATAGTAACTTGCGGGGTGTTGGTCCAGTGCTACAGCCTGTGGGTTGCATTTCCCCTCGTTATCCTTGGTGTCGGGGTGATGCTTGCAACGCTGTGACCAAAACTCTTGTGGTCGGAGGACAGGGAGAGAAGGGCTGTTTAATGGGGTCCTTTTCTTTTAAATTCTCCTTTTCCTGCTGGAATAATATGAAAGGACCGAGACAGGCACTGATATTGGACCTTCAGTATTTTTTGAAGCACAGTGCTATGTGGAGGATGTACAAAGGCATCACAAATGTGACTTGTCCTGAGGGGATTAGAGAGAATAATAGAGGAAAAAATTTTCCACTTTTTGGAAAAGGGGAAAAAAAAAACCCAAACATTCTGGCTTCCTACTGGAGTGAATCCCTGCAGAAGGCATGCTGTGCAGGGAGAGGCAGCTCTCTGTGCTCTCGAGAGCCTGGAGTTACTGGGAGCACATGCTCTGCAAACCTCCACATGCCCTGTTGTAGGATATTGTTAGCTGTGCATGGGGTTTGTTTCTTTTAGTATTTTCTGTTTATGAGTATTCTTACGCATCTGCATTTTTTTTGAGAGAGAAACAAAGAAACAGCTGCTTATTTTTGTGGAGGGGTTAAATGCAGAACGTTGTTCTCTCTTGGCTTTATTTAATTTTGGGAGGGCACTAAAAATGACAAACGTTCACGCTGCGTTCCCGGAGCAGGCGCCGTGCTGTGTGTGCACGGCCGCCTCGGGCAGAGTACACGCAAATGTGCTTCTATGGGCATAAAAGGAGCTGCGAAAACACGAGTGCCAGTGACCTCCCCAGCACACTGACTGGTCCTGCACGTATTCCGTGCTCAGTTCCCTCCTGCTGAAGATGCAGCAGCGATTAGGTGATGGGTAGTGGCTATTCCACATGTAGTGCCGTGTGGGATCTGCTTAATCATCCTGTGAGGAGCTCACCACCAGCTAACTCCATCCCTGCCCTGGTCCCAGATGACAGATCCAGCACGCCAGACCCGTTACTCTGAGTTGCTTTGATTCACTCTCAGAAAACCGTTCCGCTCTGCTGGATTGCATCCCAGGCTGTGCTTAAAAACCTGCTGAGCACCAGGACTGGCACAAGGGAAGAGGCTGGATGGCACCCGGGAGCGGGAAGGTGCAGAGAGAAGATCCTCTCCCCTCTCGTGGGCAAGCTGTGGGGCTGACTAGCCTGTCTTGTGCAATTTCACCCCAAGTCTCCATTAGCTGGCTTTGGATTTACGTTGGTGGGAAAATATCTTCAAGTGCAGGGCAACAGTAACTAGCAGCATATGTTAAGTGGTGGCCGGCAGTTCCCATCAGTGCTGCTTCATTACTGTATAAAGTTGTGGCTTTGGGAGCTCAGAGCTTCCAAATGAGGCAGGATTCTTGTCTAGTTGAAAAAAAGAAAAACCTTTAGGGGAACTTTCATAAAAATATTTATGTTCCTTTAAGCCTGGGGTGTTTGCTGTGGGTTTGGCTCTCAGTGCCATACACTTGACTGTTCTGAACGTGTACCGAGGTTGCTGTCACCCTACGGCACAAGCAGAGCCCCTTGGGAACCATGTGGCCTTGATGCCAGCAGTGCGAGGGCTCAGACCGCCCCGTCCACCCGCATAATGCTCCACCAGCAGCTTGCTCCGGCCCTGAAATACCAACACCCACGTGGGGTCCTGCAGCCCCGGGGGTTAGCAGGGAGCGAGGGACCGGGCTGGCTCCTTGCTAGTGTGTAATTGCCCTGCTTGAGCTCTTCACCGGCGAAAAGCAGACAAACAGCTCAAATCCTGGCAGGCACCCAGCACGGGCAAGACGAGGCACGGCACACGCAAGGCGGAACGGGTGCCGTGGGATGGAGCCTGTGTTGGGACGCTGCTTTAGGGTGCTTGGCATTGCCCATAGAAAGGCAGCGTGTGGTGGGGAGATACAGCCTGTCCTCGTCTCGGGGAGACCACTCACACCAGCCTGAGTTATGTATCCATCAGTGTTGTCTTGCTCCATGTTCATTCAACATTGATTTTTAAAATGGTTTGTTCTTAGCACTGGCGGAGAACTTCAAAAACAAAGAAGAATCTTATCACTGTTTTTCTTAAGCCTATCCTATTCTCAAAGCTCAATTCCTTTGGAGGCCCCTTTCAAGAACACGGGGCTCTGGCGACTGGGTGCAGGTTTTCTTTGCGGTGTTTGTTCACTTCATAATGTACCCAGTTACTCTCCGGTTTGTGCGTTCTTCGTTCATGTCGCACACGCAGCGGTTGCGGCTCACGGCAGACCCGAGGCCCCTCTGGAGGGAGGTGTGAGCGAGTGCCTCTGGTAAAAGCTCCAGCCCAAAACCTTTGTGTGCTTCTGGGCTTTAATGGCACTGACCTGGAGAGACCTCGCACCCGCGGGCAAGCTGTAGGTGCATCGCTTAGGGCTCTAGCCCTGCAGAACGGACTAATACGCGAAACAAGGCTTATCACTTGAACAAGACACTTGGGTTTTGTATGTACTTGTTCATAATAGCAGATGCTCAGCAGCTCATGGGGCGGTAGCTGGCCTTTGTAAGGAAAGAGGCTGGTTAAGGAGCATTCTGGGTTGAGCCCGTTGCTGCTGGGTGTGGGTGCTGGATGCATGTAGCTCGATGGGTATCTGAACGAGACACCCGGATCCCTCCTGCTCCTTCCTTGTGTATTTGTTCATTTCCACGTGACAACAGAGGGTCATCTTTCTTGGATGTTTTGCTCCAAGCATAGACTCTATTACAATAGTTACTATATTTAAAACTGCATCCTTGTCCTTATGGAGATCCTGGTTTTGCAGTAGGCTGGCTGCACAGAGCGAAGCAGGTAGGACCCTTGTACGAGGATTCAAAGGCAGCCCTGACCCATAACCAGGCTCGTAGGGCTTTCTCTGGCATGTTTGGTGTCGATGGCTTTGCGCAGCTATGAGTTAAGGAGAACTTGGTCTGAAGTATTTTAAACGTTATTCACTAAAATACAAACTTTGGACCTGACAGACATTATGTTACTGATTCCCAAGCTGCTGTGACACCAGTGCTGTATCTCAAACTAATGAGTTCTTGAAGTGCCGTTCCGTTTCAAGCCCTCAGTCATCTCCACGGCTAGCATAAAATGATAACATAAATATACTGCCAAAATAATTTGAAATAAACCAGAATCTAAAAATAGGAAACAGCTAAGAGCCCCATTTGTGAACAGCTTATTCTCCAAGGAAGCTACAATCTGGTTAAGACCAGTGCAGGGAGAAAAATCTGTCAGACATCTAGACAGCATTGGATAGACAAGAACAAAATACAGCTGTCCTGGGTCAAACTGAAGGTTTTGACTAACAAGTCCAAAAGCCTGCTGGCAGCCGGGGCTGTGGGGTGGGCACTGACCAAAGTGGATAACAACAGGCAAGTGCATGGAGGTGCTTCCTTGGAGGTGCTGGTTGAGCTTCTGGTTAATTTTTCTGGCGGGTCTGGCAGCTTCTGTGGCTGTAGAAGGACCCTAATGCTCTGTGAATGCCAGGTCTTCTTACACAGGTTCAAAAAACCCAACAGGACAAATGCGTGCGAGGGAAGAAATAAACCTGTCCTGGATTGAAAAGTCCTGTGTTGGAGCTTTACAGCTACTGTGGGCTGTGTTCAGAAATACCTCCTCTTGTTTGCTCTGAGCCGAGTCGCAGGGGAGCCCGTGAGCAGGGACGGACTTGGCCGGGCAGGTTTGTTAGACCAAAATCGCCTGGCTGAAACTATTCAAGAGCAAACGGCAAATGCTGATTTACTCTGACAATGCAACAAAAGCTTTAATTCGGGCTGCCAGTTCTACTTAAATGTAAAAAGTGGTTTGGAGCTCCGCAAACACCTTCAGGTCGATGTTTCGGTGGTATGGGTAGCCACGCAGGGAGCGGTGCGGCAGGGCTGTGTTATGCCGGGTGCTCTCTGCCTCTCGTCAGCTGTTCTACCGGCCTCGGTCCTGTGAGCAGCCCCAGTGCGATCCACAAAGGGCTTTGGTGGTAAGACTAAGCCCTCTTCCAATTCCCTATGAAAACAAAACTGGAGAAAACAAATCAAGATGAAAACAGGGACGATGGATGCGTGCCTCCCTTTCTAAAAGACTGCTCGTCTAATGATGGTCTGCGGAGGGCGGGGGGGTTGTGGGCGCTGCGGAGCAGGCGGCCAGCAGTTGGTCTCAAACTGTCAGAAAAAAACCATACCTGGTTTGTTAGCGTCTGGTTGCCGCCATGAACCGACGTAAGCTGTACCTGAGGGGAGATGGAGGATAGAGCAGTGATCCTGTTGCCTGGATCTTTTGAGCAGGGTGTGATGGAGCACAGACCCATCGCCTGAGATGGGGGATTATACCTGTGTACATCAAGAGTAAACGGAGACAAAGCACCATCACTCTCTAAATGCAGCGAGGTCCCAATCACCGAAAGTCAGACTCCGTGTCCTTTCTCGCTTGATAAACCATGTGGTTGGTTAGCAGAGCGTTAGCAGATGCTCTGAATGACTGAGAAGGAAATTAGAGGGCAAGCACGTAGCTATTAAGAGTTTAAACAGACATGTTTACCTGTCCTGCCTATGCCTTGCATCATTTTCTATTACTGCAAAAATTAAAAACACATTTGGGCTGATGTAAATGAAATGGTAATTTCTCAAGAAATTTTTATGGGCTGCAGGATTGGTCTTATGGCTGACCACAGACAGTACCTGGACCTGTCATTAGTTCCTCAGGAAAGAAGTTATGAGTTGTATAAGGTTCTGGCATTCTTACAAAACCAGGGGGAAGACTTGCGGAGGCTTAACGAGCTGCGTGATATTCCATGCAGGGCTAGAAAGAGACAAGTCATTTGAATGATGGTCAGGAAAATCTGATGTCAAATGTAACCTCTCCACAGGAAGCAATTAGGATGACTGCGCTCATCTTCTAATTGTGTAGTTAGCCAAAGAGGAGGGTTTCATCTGCTCTTTAGGGATTGACCCTCACAGCATGATTGAAGGCCTGCAAGCCAAAGGAGTGTAAGGCATCTCTCTGGAAAGAGCGTTTTGCGTTATGTCAAGCAAGAGACAAATCTGAAGAGAGGACCTGGTCACACACTGACTGGGGTTGGCAGAAGTCTCTTCTCTAAAAGAGCATTGTTGTAGAGGATGGCCTTTGGAGAACTGGGGCTGACCCGAGAGCCCTGGCTCTGACATCCAGCCTCTGGTAAATGCTGTTGGTGTCGGCAAAAACGCATGTCTTCTCCAGAAATAACTATTCCCTTTTTCTGCTGCTTATTCCAAAAATGGGACTTTTTAAAAGGGTTACTTAAAAGAATGCTCTGGTTTTTATTTTTTCCTGCCTAGATTAACCCTGGCAGTAAAGCAGCCATGGCAAACCTGTGCCCAGGAGATATTATTCTGGCAATTAATGGAGAGAGCACAGAGAACATGACACACCTAGAGGCACAAAACAAGATCAAAGCATGCATGGACCAGCTACTGCTCTCCGTGAACAGGTAGGTCCTCTTCAGTTTGATGCGCTCGTGTGTCAGCTTTGCTTGGCTTTTCTGCAGAAAGCTTGTGGCTTGCCCTGGAGCAGATGTGCCCTTAGGCTCAGTTCTTGGTGCATCCCCATGGTCTGTGCGATCGTTCTGCATTCTTAAAAACAGTAAAACAAAATTATTTTTTAAAGATCACCAATACAAAAAAATGGGTTAGGTTCATTTATATGTGTGGATTATTATCCATACCTTGCAAGGCTTGTCCAGGCTGTGAGCTGGGTTGGGTCCTTCAACCCAATGGAGTTTTTATCGACTCAAGCAAGAGTAGCAGTGGGATTGAAACCTCCTTTGGGCAAAGCCTCCTGCTTCATTAACATCCATCTATTATTTTCCTAAACATCTGTTCAATGAATAGACATTTGAAGGTCCTGCCAAACTCACTCTTTTAGAATATTTAAAGCAAAACAAAGGCTTGGGGTTTTTTTGCTTTCCACTGGAATTAATTCTGTAGCTAAAAGTTCATAATAGAAATCACAAATTATCCAGGCAAAATGAGTGCTCCTTATAAGGCTCACAAATGGCTAATGTTATCTGTAATAGATTTAAATAAGTGTATACAATTTTCCACTTCAGATTAAAAAGGCATTTCCTGCTATAAAGAGCTATCATTTACTGTTTATACTTTTCTTGGAAAACATGTAGTTTCTGACTGGAAGCCGGGGCAGCAGGGAAGGAGCGCTGCCGTAAATGGAGCAAAGCCTCGTTGGTTCTTCATGGTTCATCAGACAGTGGTGTCCGAGCTGCCCGGCCGAAGCAGAGTCCCCCGAGTTCAGCCTGTGCCATAGGGATGATGGGGCTTCAGCATTAGGAAAGAAAGAAAAAAAGAAAACCAAGAAAAGCCTTCATGCAGGTAGAATTTCTCATAGCCAAGAAGGACTGTCATTTTGCTTTCCATATGGAGCAGTTTTAGGGAGAGTGGATGGTCTTCTACCCCAAACGGGGGCTGCACCCAGGGCAGGACAAGGGTTCCCTTCCCGGCTGTCTGCAGGCTGGTGGAGCTCTCCTTGGAAGAGGTGGAAATCCTTGTGTAGTGGTGGAAGGTTTTGGTGAGCTACCAGCTGCTGAGGTGGTTTGGCAACAGAACAACTTTGTCAGGAGTTAGAATAAAGTTCTGCTGAAAACAAGTTTCACCTGCAGCGTGGCAGCATTTTATTCTCATGTCTGAGGGTTTCTACTGTGTGAATTTATGGGCTGAATTCCCACTCTTACACCTCATTTTAGCCACCGGTATCAATTAGCATCTGTTTATTGGCTGAGATTGGACCCTCGAGTACTCCTCCTCTGTGGGAGGCAGGCAGTACATGCCCAGCTTTCTGCTGGTGTCCACCTGGTCCTCGTGGTTAGGAAGTGGTCCTTGGATCTTGCTGGCGGTAGCTGTGACCATACTGATGGTGGTAGCTGCCATGTGAGTGTATGCAGTGTCAGTGGTGTCTCCTCTCCGAAGAGATGACTTCTTGCACGGACACAGGGCAGGGGTTGTGGCACGCTCCGTCACAAGAGGAGCAGACGGAGGTCTCGCAGCACTGCAGGTGTGTGCCTTGGTGGGGTTAAGGGTGATCTCTCTGTCTAGCTTCCCTGAGATGCAGAAATGTTCATTAATGACCTCCTGGTGGTCTGGAAGCTGCTGTGTGGAAGACTTCTGGCAGCTGGAGGGTCTGTGGCTTCAGGTTGGGTTTGCCCAACTGCACCTGCCAAGATGGATATTTTTAACTGTGAGACCTTGCAGTGTGCCCAGAGGAGCGGTGGATTCTCTGTAGCAGAGGTTGCTGGTGATGGCCCGCAGCCTTGCAGTGGTGTAGGGTTTGTGGGTGAGGTGGCTTGGGCTTGGCTAGACAGGAAGGTAGGCAAGAGGATTGCAATGGTTATTTCAGGTCTCAAAATCTGGATTTATGAAGACTTTAAAGGCTCTTGTATCTCATAGGCAAAAATAAATGCTCAGGCTTCTGCAAGACAGGAACAGACAGGAGCTGGTGATGGTGAGGAACCGTTCAGCATGGGGTGGCTCCTCTTGGGGAGGACATCGCACTGTTGGGTTGGTCGGGTGGCTCCTCCGAGAGCGAAACACACCTTGGCTGTGCCCAGAGAAACCTATGGGAGTGGCCTTTCTCTTGATAGAAAAAACGAATAGTTCATCTTTTCTGCAGTAAGGACAGCAGCTCCAGTAATGCTTTATTAGGTCTATTTTTAGTTTGGCCCAAAGTGAGTGCTCAGTGACATGGCTCTTGGATCTCATTCCCCTGTTTGCCCAGTGACCTGTTGGATCGAGATGACTCTCCCCAGCCGTTAATAATCACTGGAAGCATGTCTGGTGCTACCTCCTCGGTGTGAGCAGATCCCTGCTCTGGGACCTGTCTCCGGGAGAGTGGGGTGACCTGGTGCTGGTGAGGGAACCGTGTCCTGGGGCAGTGACGGGGGCGGATTTTGTTGGTTTGTGCGCATGTCCAGCAACTGCCGTTTGCAATGGCTGCGGATCACCGCCCTGGACTCTGCTATGAGGCTGAGCTCCAGGAAAGCCCCACATGCAGAGGTGTGGATTAGTATGTCCTCCCTGGGGCAGAAGGATGCTCTCCAAGCAGTATTCTCTGTACGCTGCCTTCAACAAAATATAGTTTGCAAGTCAACAAAAAGAGATTTTTTTTTTTTTTAAGTAAGTGTGTTTTTCTGAAATGCATTTGAAACAAGTTCATTTGTTGTGTGTCTTTAGTAAAGATCTATGAAATTCAGTGTTAATTGTGTTCTACCAAAGGAGGCTTCCTCCAGCTGGGTGTTTATGGTGTGGGAGGGCAGGGAGCCAGGCAGGGAGCCTGGCAGCGAAGGTCTTCCAGCCTTCTGGTGCCCTCTGGGCTTCTTCCATCCTGTGCCCTTTCTCTGTGAACCCTTGACATTATGTGTTACTGAGATAGAGAACAAGATTGGTTTTGTTTTCAAACTGTGGTCAGTAAATGCCCTTTGACTAGAAAGATCAGTAGGAAAATCGGAATGGGGGGAAAATGTGTGGAGGAAGACAAGAAGGGGGGTTACTGTGTGGGACGTCCTGAGACAGACGCGGCCCGTCTGGGTTTCAGAGGTGTCAGGGATGTGGAGAGCCCATTGAAACTGCTGGCAGGAGTTGCTGCTTATCCTGTTTATCAAATTGGCTTCATTAAGGCATTTGGATACACTGGTGGGGAAACAAGCAATGAGCCACAAGGACTGACCATTTGTGGGCAGAATAAACAATTAGAGTGTAAAACTTTCCCATGCAGCGTGGGCAGTATCTCTCCCCCGTACTTGGGAGGGAACAACTGAAGTGGGATTTCTGCTGTGATGCAAACTTTGGCCACGGTCAGGCGCGACCATGTGGCTGGACTGCAAATAGATTGGCATCTATTGTTAGCACAGCCTGTCATTAGGAACGTCACACTGGGTTTAATGGTTTTTCTCTTACCCGGCTGCATGGCAGAATCTGTTCATCTAGTCGGTCCGGAAGGAGAAAAACTGAGAGTTTCTGATCAAATGTGAACGTGTAATTTCCAAACACCACAATGGAAAGCAGCACCCAGAGTGCTCCTCCCCGTGGCTCTGCCAGCCGGAGGACCATGCCAGCCGTTGGGAAGCACATCTGCTGTGGCTTTGCTGACTGGGAGCTGTGCTGAGCTCCGGCAGGAGCTGGGGGCTTCAGTAGCACCGGGACCCCTGGGGAAGTGACGTTTTGAGGCAGCAGGAAAGATTCACAGGGCAAACGGCATGGCTGTGTTGGCAGAAAGGAACCACATCGTTTCCTGGTGTATCTGGCATGGTTGCATGACAGCTCCTGGGAAATGGGAGGAACATTTGTTTTCTCTCCTTGGGACACTCCAGTTTCCCTGGACTGGTTGTGAACCCCACAGGAGACAGGCCTCTGAAGATATGGGCTGCTGGCTTGCGAAGAAAAGCAGGGCTCAGGGCAGCTCTGCATCTGATCTTTCACATAACTTTGGGGAGGCTGAGGGAGGCAGTGTCTGGAGGGCATCAGCAGCAAAGCACACAGCATGGGCAGAAGTTGGCAGAGCCTGAGCGTTCTGTCTCCAGACAGTGGTCACCGTGGATGGAAAAGCTGTTTTGTTTTCTAACAGTAACAAAGGATCCAGCAGCACAGCCTTGATAAATCCCATCTGGATTTTCTGTAGTGATGTATGTTCATGTGAACAAGTACTTGCACATTAAAATCAATATTATTTCTTGCAATCAACCCTTCCTTATTCTGGAAGACAGTCAGTTATGTGGCAAGTGCACATAACAAGCTTAGGGCCCAGAGATAACCAGCTCAGCAGTGCAGCTTGCCCTCTTC
>VYZV01041655.1:114407-146062 GCA_013401275.1 Pandion haliaetus | reverse complement strand
GGGAAATCTGCTGGAATTCTGCCCTCAAATTGCAAAAATAGGTTTGGGATTTTCCTTGAAAAAGGTTTTGAGACCTTTACCCCAAGTGGCCTTTCCAGTAATGTGGAGCACATGTCTTTCCTTCCTCCAGGTTTTACTCTATCAACTTTTCCATTGTACTGGGCAAAGATGTCTTGAAAGTCTTTTGACTTGTGACTACAGTAATTCTTGGTAGAGGCCCTGAAACATGTGAGCACAAGCAGAATACCTAAATCTGCGCAATTTCTAGGAAACAGTGTACCCTATAATTGCATTTTAGTTAGGTGTGATCTTTGTCTTGAAGGCAGCGAGGCTTGCAGTTGTCTTCTGTGCAAGAGAGCTTGGAAGGTATGGACCAGCTGATGAGCTCTCCTCTCTTTCTAAATCTGTTGTGGTTTGTCACTTGAGCTCTGTGGAAAACCCCTACTCAGTGACCAAGACTGTAATCAATCCCCCTGATTAAAATTTTGATTAGTGCTATGACTGCAGGGAATAACTGCCCTCGTGACTGAAGAAGCTGGAAGTGGAGAGAGCTACTTGTTCAGAATTAGCCGAAAAGACACTGAACAGGATGCTAGTGAGTCACCTTCATGAAATAATATTTTTTTCTTAAAAAAGCAGACTGTGGTTGTCAGTTAGTTACACTGTACAAGTCAGTCCTTAACAGCAAGGGTCTCTAGAAGAGGACACAAATTCAGTGACATTCAAACTTGCATCCCAGATAACGAAGGGCTGCGTGTCTGTCAGTCCTGGTCGTAGGTGATGGTGGGACCCACAGGGATGCTCCGGGGCGGCTCGGTGCTCTCTGGCCAGCAACGTTGTCGCTTGAAGTCCGGATTCCCAGCACGCAGACATGACATCACTGCTGATGTGTTGGGATCTCCAGTCTTGCTTTGCCACTCGCTGTTTGCCTGGTGTCAGCGTGGCTGCGGGCACCGGCCCTTGCCGTCCCTTCCCAGCAGACAGGGAGAGCGGGAGCGTCAATCCATCAGTTTCTGGAAATCCCACTGTCTTCAGCTTCCTGTAGCATGAGCTCGCTAGTCAAAATACCGCCATGTGGTGCTAATAAAAGGAGAGGATGTTTGTTTTCTTGACCGTTCCCATACGGCCAGAATTGGCAGCTTTCTGGCCCGGGGGGGAGCTGGAAATGACGGCTTCGGGCTGTGGGGCAGAGCCCTGTCAGCGCTAATTGACAGTAGATCAAGTGTCTGGGTGGGAGAACAATTGCAGCAGAAATCAAATTGGCAATATGTAGCCAAGAGCTGGAATAGGATGCGAGTCCTCCCAAACCTGGACACTTGGCTAAAATAAGCTACGTGGGGTGAAAGGCTGGGTTGAAAGGCTGGGTTTCCTCCGGCTGTCCGGAGAGGGAGAGGCACTTCCTGCAGGCGGCCAGTCAGCCCCATCCCAGTGGGAATGGCATCCCAGTGCCACCCAGCTGGCAGAGCGGCACCAGTGTCATTCTCAGGGAGAGGGATGGGGACGGTGGGTTGGTGCTCCCGGTCCTGCTTGCCTTGGTCCTCTCTTGTGCTGTGCCCCGTGAGCCGGGGCTTTCCGAGCCAGACCAAGGGGTGAGATCTGAGCAGTGGAGAAGAGCTGGTCTTTTTTTTTTATTGAGGATGAATGACTCCTCATTTGATTAATTGGCTCCAAGTATCGCTTTAAGTTCTTAATGGGTTGGTGTTGTGCAGGAAATTTCCACACACGTCTGCAAAAGCATGGCATAGGCCATACTTGTTTCTGTGAATCGGGTGTTAAAGCCTCCTCGCTGGAGAGGTGGAATTTCCTTTCTCAAGGTGACCGACCTTCCTTCCTCCCCTGGTTGGCACAGCGGGATGGGCCATGGCTGCTCCTGGGAAAGCTCCTGCCAGGATTCCCAACTCCCCGTTCGAACCAGCCCTCGCGCAGGCATCCACTGGTGCTCTTGGGGCTGAAGGAGGGGGGAAATGTCTGCCTCGTACTTTTGGGAAAACAAAGGATGAGATAATGCCCTGGCACGAGACTGGGTTCCCGTCGCATGGGAACTCCCAGCGTGTTGTTTGAGGACTGATTTAATTGCAGAAACACGCTGAATCCTGATGGCTGCTGTAAGCGGTGTCAGCCTTGAACTGCAGGTACTCAGGCAGCATTTCACATTTGGGTATTTGGGTACCCCACCAAAATCTGCTGATCTAATTTACTGGGTGAAGAGGTTACACACAAGTTGGTGTGCACTTGTGTTTATTTTTCTCCTGTGATATCACATTGAATTGTTTGAAAACAAAGGAATTTTCTCAGTACCACTGTAACATGTTAATCTCTTGTAGCTGTAACCTTTTATGTGAAATCCTCTATATATCTCTTGCATAAATCAGCATCTTTGCTAAGTGAGCTTCAATAATCCTGGTATATGAAAGAGGAAAGAACAATCTCGTGATAAAAGAAAAAAATGGGAATGGAAGCTTCAGAATGGTGTTTTCTTCTGTCTAGGTAACTTGACTAGTTTGCTCTTATGGAAGATAAATAGGAGCAATACTAAAATACAAACTGTGGGTTGATTTAGGACAAAACAGAAAATGCTGTTGGATAAAGCACTAACACAGATATATAGCGTGTTATTTTACTTGATAACATCAGTTTCAGTGATGACTCTGTTAACACAGGTAAGGAAGCTGCCTGCTTGTGTACTTAGAAATACCGAGTGCTTGTTTGGAAGCAGACGTGTAGTTCAGTGCTTCTGTTCTTATCCATTGGGAAAAATAACTTACCCCATCTCATGGGTCCTTTCCAACTTGAGATATTCTGTGATGATTCTATGGTTTTCCCTTGTTGCTCACTGGAGATGAATTAATCGCTCTTTGCAGTCACTTGTTTGACCTGCTGGGGTGAGAGCACGTGTAGAGAGCTGTCCCTGAGTGGCTGGGGGGGGGATGCTGGGTGCAGGGGGGATGCTCGCTGTGGTCCCCCAGACTCCTTGCAGCCAGCCAAGCAGCACGGGGTGGACCAGCTGGTGAAGGGGATGGGGTGAGGGCAGGGAGCGGCTCCCAAAACTCTTTTTGGCAGGAGGGGTGGGTAAATGGCAGGCAGGGCATGCGGAGAGTCCGGGATGGCCGGGCTGTAGCAGCTGCCTCCCAACCCCTGGAACAGCACCCTCCTGCCGCAGAGGGCTGGGACACCCCACGGGCACTGCCAGGACTTGTTTGTTAGCAGGAAAGCCTGAGACATGTTTTTGACTTGAGCTGAATTTATCTTCTTTATTAATTAGTAAAAGCAAAAGGTTGGGGCATTCCAAAATGAAAACCAAAAATGTTATCCTCTTGCTTTTGTTGTGTTTTCTTGCGTACCTTACTCTGGCTTTTACAGGAAGAGACAGTCAGATAAGCCATACTGATGAAGTAGGCATCTTTTGGGTTTAAGCACATAATATTTCTGTAGACCGAAGTTTAGCTTGTTGCCAGTGATGCTTTTTTCTCTCCATTAGCTGCTGGTAGTAGTTATGGAAAGAAAATCGGAAAGCGTGATACCATGACACCTGAAAATGCAACAATTCCCCCGACTGGGAGTAGAGGAGAGAGACAGTAAGCCGAAAAGGATGAAATCAGGATAATGGCTGTTAGTGTTAAGCTCACTAGGTTTGTTCTTTAAGCCAAACACCAGATGGTGAGAAAAGTGATATAATGGTAGCATTAAATGGTGTCTCAGTCAGATGGCACTGAAAAGGGAAGAGCAGCATCTTCCCTAAGAGGAGGGGGAGCAGGTAGGAGGCCGGGGTGGATACTTGTGATGGTTTTGGAGGTTTTTGTCTCTGTAGCAGACATTATTTTCTATGAGTGGGGAGGTTGAGCCAACACACACAGCAGCCGGTGCACAGCAGGGGCAGCTGGAGGCTGAGCACTGGCAGGATGCATTGCCTGCACTGGGCAACGCTCTCCTGCACCTTAGCTGTCTGCTCCTGGGCTGGACAGGTGACCCTGAACTCTGGGAAGCAGAGATAAAATCCTTTCTAGGGTTTAGACTGTCACAGAGCTTAGCTATGGCTAGAGAGTCATCTGGCAGGAGGGCGCTGCTGCTGCTGCCGGAGAGAGGAGGACATTGCGAGGCTCTTCTACCTTTGTTAGCCAGGGTTATTCTATTGCAAAAAATACCTTGAGGTTTTACTGATGTTTATCTTCTATTAGTGGTCATTAGGTTTTCCTGAATGAAGGAAATTTAAATACTACTTATAGATAGAAATTCTTTTATTCTTAGGCTTCTTCACCTAGCCTAATTTCTTCTAAAATTACTTACCATGAATATTAGTTCTCTTCACATGTGAAACTGTGGCTGAGGTTGTCTTAGGACTGCAAGAGCCAGAGATACTCACACCTAGCCTGAGCCTTAACAGAGTTTATGATGTTACTGCTATGCAGTGGTTACTCCCATGTCCAAATGTATTTACATTGCCTGTGCAGAAGGGCTTTGCCTGCAGAGGTTTGCCCGAAGGCGTTTTGAAAATGCAGCCAGTATATCCTGTGCCCTCCAGTACAGCAGAGCTTATGATCCCCAGCTATCTTGCTTTTTTATGAAAGCATTAATAAAACCAATACATTTGTACAAAGCCCTTCTCCCTCTGCTCGTTAAACACCCCCTTGCATCCTTGATATTACAAACATGCCCTCTGTACTGGAGCAGGTGAGATAAATGGAAACACATTTTAGTCATTCTTGCTGGTCTTGGGTAACTTTTTTCCATTGCTGTGGATTTTTAAGAGACCACTGAGGAGCCAGGTAGCTTAAGGGATAAAGTTGTGGCATTGCAGCTCGAGTCCCTCTTGAGCTCTTTAAATCGCATGAGGGCTGTGGCTGCTCCCGGGGGGTGAAGCTGTTCGCTGGGAGCCAGCAGCCACCGGACCCTCACTGGTGGCCATCAGCATGACCGCATCAAGGTGGAAAAGTGTTTGGTCCTTAAGAAGGGTCTGTGTAGCTTACTTCTCTAATTGTGAGAGATTGTCCCTGGGTCAGACGCATGCTGTCCTTGTCCTATACAGTATACAGTGCAGAACATGTGCAAACACAGTGCTGGAATATTTTTCCTAGCTTACCCTAAAAGCACTTTTTTTAGTAATACCTCATTTTACATCAGAGCTGCTTCTCGTGAGAGCACTCCTTCAGAAAGGGGTCAATCTCTTCCTCCTGGAAGTTAAGAAATGCCCAACCATCGTTTACAAACGGTTTAGAAACTTTCCTGCCTGTGCAAATCCATTTCAGATGATTCTTGTCCAGGCTGCTATAACCCTGTCAAAAGTGACACATCATTTAAAGCTAGTAGGAAGTGTTCAGCTTTTACCTCCCCGGTGCTGTCGCTCCTGACCGGGCGCTCTCGGCAGGGTGAGCCGCAGCCCGGTGCTGGTCCCAGTGACTCTGCGGTGCCCAAGGCGAGGGCAGCGGGTGCTTTTGGTCAAGCCCTAGCTCCTGGAGTCATGTGTTTATGGAATTACGCCTGAAAAACAAAGCCAGGCTGCTGTACGTGAAGGTATGTGTGTTTTACCTGTGGAAACGGGGTTTTGTGGTTGGAAATTCGCACTGACGGGAGGTGGCGGGGCTGACTCCGGCCTTCTCCCTGCCATAACAGCAATTAAATAGAAAGCAGTGGAGACTTTCATGTAATGCTTTTGCCATAGCTTGCAGGGGTTTCAGCAGAAATTGCAGCGTGTAATACAGAAATAAGGGCTTTAAAATGAACCTGACTGCTGGGTCCAAGACCACAAAGCTGAGCAAACCTTAGCAATGCTTGCAGGGGCTGCACCTCTGCCTGCCAGGACATGACCCACGAGTGTTTTTCAGCATGTCCGAGACCCCGCACAAGGCTGTGGGGCTTGTGTTGAGCCTCTGTCCCACGATCTCACCGGCTGTGCCCCAACAGCCGTGCCGTCTCAGGGGACAGACCGTCCTGGGGATGCAGGCGGTCTGGGGCCCAGCCAGGCTTCAGCTTGAGTCATGTTTCACGTGAATGTTGTCTGCAGCCTTTTAACTAAAAGACCATCTGATTTTAAGGGTTTGGTCTCTTACTTAGAGAGATCTGAAAAACGAATTTGGTGTTTAGCTGATGACTGTGAAAGGAATGTAGTGAGAAGGACATGATGGATAAAGTTTTACTTCAGACCGTGGTATATGCTGAAAGAGGAACTTGGCAGAATATTTGAAATCAGTTTCATAAAATAACCCACACACTCTGTTCATCCAGCTTCAGCAAACTACGCCCGACCTTTCTTCTTATCTGCTAATCTTCTGAGCTGAGCTAAATAGTGGGATTGTACTTAGAGAGCTTTTTAAAGTTAGATTGAAGCCTGCTTAGTCTGAAAAAAACAGCATCTCAACGGGGCATCTGAACGGTGGTTATAGGGAAATGTGTTAAAATGTGTGTAGCTTTTAAAATTTATCTTTCTCCCTCGCTCTGGGGGCAGCCTTTGACATAAGGGTTTGCCATGGGGCTTCTTTTGAGGCAGTGAGCTGGAAAATGTGTCCCGCTCCAGCGGACACCAGCCCCAGTGTAAATCTGTTATTTGCATTCAAATGAAAACCATGCCGTCCATCCCATACACCTCCTCTGTGGGGTAATAATATGATTTCCATTTCTGGGACTTTTGAACCAGTTTATCAGAGGCAAAGCACTGTCTTTTGCTGCTGAAAAGCTGAGGGGGAGGAGAGGCAGGGGTCACTGCATTGCAGTTGTCTTCTGTGCAGAGGCTGAATTTCAGTCTTTGAGGGTGTCAGGATATGGTAGGATATGTCTTCAGCCTTAACTGCTTGTCACGTATGCATGAAAGAAGACTTGCAGCAATGAAGGCAGTACAATTTTGCCCACAAAAAGCCCTCTGCCAGGAGAGGTCAGAATCAGGTCATCGGAGGCTGACTGTACCCCTTGGGTCAGAAGAAAAGACAGCCACGGGCAGAAATTGCATCTTTGCTTTAAAAAAATCCTTCCCATATCCTATCCTGTTCTCTTGCTGCCAGGTCTGAGCTAGTCCCCTTGAGTCCTGGGCAGCCAGTGGTGCCAGGTGCCCACTGGAGAAGCCGGGGAGTCCATCACCAGGCTGGCTGGGCGAGTTGGACAGCAGGCACGGTGGGGACGGGTCTCAAACCGCTGCTCAGCCTTGCAGAAACTGTGACGGGATTGCTCTAAGCTGACCTCCCTTCGGGCGTAGCTATTGAGGCAGATGCTCCAGTGGTCTCCTAATAACAGTAATAGTGACACACAAACTTTATCCCGGTTCCGCAGAAAGGTACTCTTGCCCTCTTCTCTCCCATGGCTGGCACCTGACGGACCGATGCCAGGGACACATCTTTTAGCCATACATTGCAGAGTCAGTTGGAGAATCGCTGGCGGGCTCTCGGCAGAACACAGCTGGGCTCAATTACCAAAGCTCAGAGCAAGGCAGAGAGAAGTCAAATGCCAGTGAGGAGCCAGAGCACTTGGGCTCATCCTGCTGCTGCTGGAAGACGGACACAAGTAACCAAGCATGCTCGTGAGAGGTACCTTTTCCAGGTGACCCCATGGCTAATGGATGCTTTGACCTCCTGGTGCACAAATAGGAATGCTCGTGTCTCCTAATTCAGCATTTTTGGCAGCAAACATCTAGCTGACACTGACTGATCATGTTCTGGTTTTAGGAAGAAAGTGGATCTGAAGTACATCAAACAGAAAACTGCTTTCGGCTGAGCCAGGCTGTTAATGACCTTCAGCTCTGTTTAAGTCTGATGCAGCACGTGTTTATAACAGAGAGCAGGACTGGCTTCCCTGGGCTTAGCAAAATAAACATCGTGCAGGTGATCCCTGCAGCGGCTGGGTGCCTGTGCTGGTGGGAACCAGAGTTGCTGGTGGGAACCAGAGTTGCTGCTGGTCCTGTCCCTGCAGATCTTCTCCCACCACTGCACAAGCGGGCTCTGGGATGGATTTAGGGCTCAGAGGTGTAATTTCGGAGGTGTGTTTGGCTCTGCAGCTGGTGGGTCTGCTGCCAAGGAAGGTTTCTCAGATATGCCACAGCTACCGTTGCTCAAAGCCCTTCCAAGTCAGGCCATGGGTGTAGGTGCTTACATGGAGGTTGTAGGAGCCAATGTTGGCCCTTCAAATTAGCAATCTTCAGTTTTCATCTCTGTCTGATAGTCTGGAAAATGAGATTAATTCTTTTGTTTGTATTTCTGGCCTTTTAAGGGTCTAATTTAATACACTGTGAAGTGAATGAACTTTAAATGCTTTGGATCAGAACATGAAGTCTGTTCTCTAAAGCTGTGTCTAAAACCTGTGGTCTCTAGAGCTAAAGACTTGTACTTGAAAAAGACTGGAAGGACAAATAGGGCATTTTGCAAAATGTCTCCCCCCCCCCCCTTTTTTTTTTTTTTTTTTTTCATTAAGAATAAGAAAACTTGAGGCAGCAAAACGGCCAAACTTTAGGAAAGTAAGGTTGGATGTATTTTACCAAAGTGTATCAGAATACAAATGTGAGTTCTCAAAACTCTTAAGAAATCGTGTCTGGTATAGCATATTCTCTGAGAGTGAAGGGCAGTTAAGGGCTGCAGCTCTGCAAAACACAGCCCTGAAGAGCACGGCTGAGGTCGGCTGGTACCGAGAGCAGCCGAGGCGGCAAGCCTGGGGGACTTCTGCTTGCCAAGAGAAGGACTTAGGTTCAAGTCCATGAGTTAAACTCTTCCCAGCTTTAGATCCCAATGTTATTCCTGTTAAGCAGACAGCTGAAACTGCATGCTCGCCTTGATGTATTTTAAAAATCTGAAGAGAGAGATGGTTTTTGTTGACTCTACAAAAAGTGGTTTCAAATTATGATAAACTCTCTCCCAAAGGGAGAGGGACTGAGACTGCTTTTCAAACCTTTTGAAAATTCTTGGTTGGCTGCATGTTTTCCTATTTATGGGAACACTTACTTCAGCAGTGATTAGCTTGATAGAAGATTTAATTTTCGAGTCTTCTGTCCTGTTACAGGTTTGACAAAAAATCCTGAGGAATGGAAGTGCCTCAATTCAGCTACTGCAGCAGAGTCAGGGGCGCAACTGCAACGAGCAGGCAAAGCCTATTTCCATATTTGCTACCTAGAGTATGCTTTAGCTCTGCGTGGTGAAGCCTTAGAGTATATTTGTAGTTCTGTTGAAATCTTCAACTTGCTTCTTTTAATGCTCCCCTATATGTTTCCTGAAATTGGAAACGATACATCCTGTGAAAAGCATCAGAGCTTCATTACTTTGCTGATTGTGCACGTTGCTCCGCTGGCTGTGTCCAGGCATCATGCTGTAGCTGAACGAAATACTTTCGGCTGATATAGGGAAAAAGAGATTTGCTAATAAGCAGGCTCGGAACAGAGGGACTTGCTAGAAACTGAATAAGTGCTTGTGGAAGACGGAAGGGAAAAAAGCTCTCCCTATTTCTGGCTCTTTGAGGAATTACCAGGATTAAATCCTTCATTCAGGATCTTTCCCTTAAATATAAAAGGAAATCCCATGTTTTAAGAACATTGTTTCCCTTCCAGCACAGAATTCCTGTTCGGAGGACTGCTGGGGTGGATGCCGGGTGCCGTGCCGGAGCGTGCTGCCTCTTGGGCTGCCCCTTGCAGAAGCACCCACTGGGTGCAAAGGCCACCAGCTCCTCAGCAGCTCAGCTGACCCCCTTTTCTCCCTCTTAAATATTTTTTTTTTTCTGATGAATGCCACAAGTTGCATGTTGTGGTGTTGTCAGGAAGATTTTTGTTTGCTTCATGCTTTATTTTCTAAATGTCTTGAGAGATTTTGTTTGGTTTTCAATTTAATAGTATGTTTTTCCAATAGTAAAAGTGGCATCAGTCTCTTGTTAGTGCAGTCTCATTCTAAGTACCAGCCTTAACTCCCGTTGTATCTACGTGAGCAAAAACTCTTTCTGTGGCCGCCGCAGAGCCGGCCGTGCGGGCTCAGCTTGGCCCGAGGCTGGCAGGGTCACCAGCTGCAAACACCCTCCCTATGTCAGCAGCTGTTGCAGCAGAAAAGGTTTTCGTTAAGGAAATCAAAGACCTGTTCCCGTTTCCAGCAATGGTGTGGACCCAATATATCAGTCCTGTTTGGGGCAGAACAGCCTCTTTCTCCTCCAGATTTCCTCGTGTGTATCTTACGAACTTTTTCCCCTATGAGATTTATAGGCACCCTTTGTGTTTCAGCTGATAAGTGGTATGGGCTCTTTTCTACAGAAAATCGTTCCTTTTGTGCTCTTGATGCTGCATTGTGGGTGCGGGGGGAAGAGGGGGACGAGAGCCAGGCATCTGAAAAACAGTTTAATTTCTCTTTTCTCCTCTCTTAGTAAACAGTGGCACCCAAGAACGTGCTTGAGACTCTATACAGGTTGCTCCAGCTCCGTGCGAGCAAGGTTGACAGCATCTGCCTGTTGGTGTCCGAGAGTCGGTGGAAAGAGATGCAGTAGCTCAGGCACGACAGCCGACCCAGCGTGCCTCATGGGTGCTTACAGCCCTGCAGCAGCTGCGGGCAAGGCGCTGCTTGCTGCCAGCGCTGCTCCTACGGCAGCTATGCATACACGACTTCCTGCGCCCGCTGCCAAGAGAAACTCTCCCGCACGCCGTGTCGCGCTTTCCTTCTGCTGGAAATAGTTCCTCGGGATATAAATACTGTATCGGTAAGGGCAGCCCTTACCTCTGCTTGATAAGGCACAGGCTGCGTTCGTGCAACGCTGGTAAATGCAACTCGAGGAGGATGAGGAGGGGTTTTGATGAGGCCGTGCACGGAGTGGCCAAGGCAAGTGGTTGCTGCAGGTCATGTTTTTGTTTGCTGCGGCTCATCCTCCTCCAGATAATCCCTTTTTCCTCTGCTCTTTCCTCCCCTGGTGGGAAGGGACAGGCTGGGGGTCTCCAGCAAGGTGGTGACCAGGGAAGGTCAGTCTGGCTGGGCACTGGCTGAGGGTGCTTGCCACACACAAAACCGCCCCAAACCCCACCTGCTCCCTGGGACTGGGACTTCAAACAGCTCCTTTCTAGCTCTGCCTTGCGTTTATCTGGTGAGGGACAGCTGCGTGAACCGTGTTTGCCAAGAGTGAGGAGGCCTGGGCTCCAGGAGCTCCAAATGCTGCGCGTCAGGAGGTCGGCTACGCTTTGTCATTGATGGTCCTAGAAGGCAAGTGTGAGAAAACAGATTGCGAGTTTCTGTTCCATAAGCTAAACGAGTTCTCCTCGGTGAAACTTTGCAGGCCAGCTCTTAGGAAAGGTTTGCAAACCCTCTTAATTTAAGAGAGACCATAAAAAGCAGGAAGAAAAGCCAGCAGGGAAAAGCAAACTAGGTCCCAAAGGGGAGAATTTTTTTCTGATTCTGAATTTGAGAACTGGAAAGAAATCCATCTGGTTCTAGGTTTCCGAGGACTGATGAATGAGTGTTTTGCACAATGCAAAGCCTTGCAGAGGTCTCACAGCCTTTGAGATGGAAAAAAAAGAGACTGAGCTCTGTCCCGGGAACAGCTTTGTGTGCAACAGGAAAGTTGCGTAGCAGAGGAACTGAGAGCGACAAAGAAGGCAAAGACTGGCGTGCTCTCAAAGGGGTAAATGCTTTCTCTGTGTTTCCCCCAAAGCCATTAGCTGCCGCCAATACGAAGCACAGCTCTCCAAAGACTGCCAAGAACTTGGTGGAAAAGGCTGAGGAACATCCATTGTTTCATCTCCATGGTCTTGGTCTGGTAGGTGTTAGGGTAGCGGGAGCGCTCCGTTGTCCGTCAGAAGGAGCCTGTTGATCCCTATGGATGCTGCTGGGTCACCTCTGGCTTTATAACACGGCTGAGCAGATGGAAGGGTGAGCTGCCACCACCATGAGCAGCCCCCTCCCGCAGGGACAGGGAGCTGGTGGCAACTGGGGATGCCGAGCAGCTCGGCAGTGCAGGGAGGGCTCTGAAAAGCCCTGTTTCCATCGTCGGGCTTTTGTGCCTTTTGGAGAGCGCCCAAGCAATGAGTTTTAGCTTTATAGCAACATTTGCTCTCGATGTACAACTTGCTGAGCTTAACAGGGATGCACAGGCAACACTTTACAAGCTATCTTGGATTAAAGCAAGTCTGTGGAGATTATGGTCTCTAGGCCCTTCGATGGAGGAGGTTTTCATTCCAGAAATAGCCGCCAGCCCCATGCTCCCCGGCGAAGGGTCTGGGTGTCCCTGGTATGGAGGACCCTGCCCTGCCCTCCGCAGGCAAAGGCTCTAGCCACCGCTTCCCTCGGACCGAGTGTGCATCTGGGCCCGGATGCACAGATAATTAACGATAATGGCTTTTTAAAAGCATAACTCTGTAGCTCGCAATGGCCTGCCAGGCAGCATGGGCCATTGCTTTTTTCCCCCGAAATGTTTATGATCCTTCTTTTCCTCTCTGTGTCATGGTTGAAAGAGTTTTCTTTATTTCCCTTGAAATAATAATGTAAATCTGGGAACTGGAAACCCATAGCCTGGTTGGGTTTTTGGTTTTTTTTAAAGAATATGAATTGGGGAACAGTTAAAATTATATTATTCCTGGCAGCAAAATTCTTTTTTTAATAGATAATTTTGAGTTGTTATGTTGGAAGCAGTTTTCCCCACGTGTGCGTGCATGCATGGTGTGGAAGGAGCAGTGCCGAGAGGGCTTGGGGCGGCTGCCGAGACTTCCGAGGTGGTGGAAGTGCTGGGAGCTTGCCAGAGTCTGCAGTTTTTCAGCTGGTGGCAGAAAAAATCTCAAAGGCGGCACCATTTTGCAGTTCTTAATTCAGCCCAGTTTTTATCAATGGGAGTTTTGCCTTAGGAAGAACTGAAGTATCGGACTTTCAAGATCTTTTTCAAGCAGGATCTGGTTTTCATTTCTCTTAGCTGTTCATTTTTACAAGGCTTGGGAGCACCAGTGTTTTCTGCCATGCACCAGTGATAGACATTTGTTTCCAATTAGTATTTATTGGATTATTTTAGTCAAAAGTAAGCTTTGTATTAAAGCCCTGCAATATGCACTTTGTTATTTGTTCACAGGACGGTGTTTTCTTTTTCTGCTTGGTTTTGCATCAGCTTCAGTCTACTGAAAAGCTGGTGTGAGGCAGCATCGCTGGGATCTGCCCCGAAACAGATTAAACCAGATTAAACAGATTACAGCCTCTTATACAAGCATCTCTTTCTTCCATCGGTACGGGCATGTTTCTGACTCACATGGCTGGAAATAGCAGCAGCCGGCGTGTGTCCTTGGGCTGTGTCCGGCTTTCTGCTGCTTTTCCCCATAGCTGGAATTAGCCCCTCTCTGGGGAAGGGGCTGCTGGTCGCTCCCCAGGCTGAGCGTTAGCATAAAGCCTGGCTCAGGTGGCTTGCGGCAAGATTAGCAGTAGGTACTGTTGGATTTATGGGTGTGCGCGGGGCTGACTAACAAAGCTTTGGAAAAACACGCAGGTAATGTTTTATGTAGGTAAAATAATACGGAAAACTCGTGTTTTAACAGCATCCGAGTTCCTGACTTGAGGTCATACGACAAAAAGATTTCCGTAGTTTGCCTTGGGAATTAAAACGCAAATGAAAATAGGAACACCAACCTAAACCCTTGACCAATGCGTTTCTCATACTGTAAATGACCAATCTTATTTTGGGAGAAAACCTCCCGAAATGGATCTTTGTGGAGGAGGGTAGCTGCAAGCAAACAAACAGCAGGATTGGCCCCTTGGCTTCGGGTCTTGCCCAACCTGTACGCGTAGCTGTAGAGCTTGGGGTTTGCTGTGTTTTGCTAATGTAAATCAGGAGTGATTGCCCCGAAGTCAGGAGAGCGATAAGTGCTCTCAGAGTGATGTAACGCAAAACGAGAAGCAGACTCACAGCCTTTCTTTTGCGGAAATAACAAATACGCTTTTACAGGAGAATAAATGCAGAATACTTGGCAGTGGCTCACCGTGGAGAAACAGGCAAGTTCATTTGGTCGGAGGCCAAGGAAAGCTTGCATAGATTCAGCAAGATTTAACTGCAGGTCGAGTCTGAGTTTTCCTTTTCCTGCTGCATATCTCCATTTTCCACAGTGCATATAAAATATTATTACTGCAAACTGTACATCCCAATGCAGTCTCTCCATGTATATCATACTAAGAACTCTAAAGCTCACAGGGGTTTTTCTGCTTTTTCTTCTCTTCCAGGACAACGGGCCTGCCCAGAGCAGGAGGCCGATGATGTCCCAAGGGGCTGGGGGCAGCCCCATGGACAACAAGCAGATGCCGAACGTGCAGCATCATCACCCGACCCGGCTCTACGCTAACAGCGGCTCCGAGTCGGCTCTGCCGGGCCAGCTGAGCGGGCTCCACATCGCTCCTGCCCCGAGGTGGGATGAGAGCATGGCTCACACTCCGGGTCCCACTGCTCTTCATGCAAACTCGGTTTCAGGGGGGTGCGTTGAGGCTGTGGTGTTCCTGGAGCTCCAGAGATGCCAAATTCAGCTCCTGCTCTGTTAGTTGAGTGTAGGTGGGAAAAAAAGAGGAAAAAAATTTAAAAAAAAAAAGGGAGTTTGGAGATGCCAAGTTCTGAACAATATGGCCACGTGTATGCATGTAGCAACTGCAACAGTGAATTTAAGCTTGTGATGCTGAAGCAATGTTCAATTGTTTATCGCTGAGATGGGTAAAGGTGCTGGTTTTCCACATCTACATAAGATCCTTCTGTTGACGATGGGGGTAGGTAGATTAGCAGTATCAGATCCAGTCCCCAGGCTGGGATGAATGCTAGGCAGCATCACAGACATTAGTATCCTGGTTTTTCAAACTATATATTCAAGGCAGAATGGAGGGGGTTGCACTCCTAGGAGCGGGGATCGCACCGCCACAAGAGCCCGCAGCAAACCCTTGGCCTGGGAGCTGAACGTATCTGCGGAGAAAATTAACCCCAGCAAACTGGGATGTTTATAAATGTAAGATCTGCTTAATGCAGCTGTCCAGGAGGCTGGGAAATAAATAATGCTTGTAGGAAAGAAAAAGCTTTTGCGTAGCCAAGAACGATTTGGGTGGATAACTCGGACTTTGAGACAGGCCAGGCAGTGGACTGCAATGCTTTTGCACGGCTCACGCTGCTGCTGCTGATTTATGCTCCTCCAGACTGGCAAAATATCCTGCAAGAAAGTAACGTCTGTATCAAATACAAAAAGCAAAGAGAATTTCTTTTCAGCTCGGGAACTCTGTGCCTGCATGAATTCATATTTCAATGACGCTGCGAGCCAGCTTATTCCCCGTGCTGCTCCAGGAAAGTTAATGAAGTTGGAAAGAAGAGAAGCACACAAAAAACACGGAGAGCAAAATCTGATGTTATCTGCGCGTGAGCCAAAAGCCGGGAGACTAGCTCGGGTGTTTGAGGAGAATTGAGTCAGAAGTGCATTCTCTTTGAATTCGTGCTCGGTCAGGCAGGACCGGTCAAAACCTGTCCTTTTTCATTGAAAATGTGTGAGTTGATGTACGAGAGGGCTGTACCAGGGCAGGTGGGCGCTCGGGGCACACGTGGAGGGTTTGGGCTAGCCGGGAGTCACCGGGATCGGTCCTCTGGATCACCCGGCGCTGCTCTGCCCAGCCAGCCACCGAGGGTGGCACTCGCCTGCCCGCGGGACTGGGGCAGCCAGGCGGGTCACTTCCAGAAAATGGAGCTTTGGCTTTTCTTTGAAAGTGAATGTTGTTTGGGTTTTTTTTCTTTGTTTGAAAGTGAATGTTTTGCTTGGTTGGTTTTTTTAAGGGGGCGTGAGTGTAATGCTGGTAGAGAAAATGAGTCGGATGACAGCTAAAATATGTTAAGCTGTCTGATGGGGTTCAGGGCTCTTGCTATTTTTATTGGGTTTAGAATGACCTTGATGACCTTTTCCTTAAAGGAAAAGGAGCCCCTTCCCCCAAAGCCGTGCTGGGCTTTGGGGCCTCAGCGAACCACAACAGCACTTCAGTTCATCTCGTACTTAAATATGTACCTGAAATATTTTTGATCCCAAACTACGCTTTTCATGTTTTGACGTATGGAATGAACTGGAACAATGGTTTAAATCACTATTTGTTGCCACTTGTACCCCAATCATGCCGCATACAGACAAGGAGCAGCTTCAGGTCCAGATGCTGAGGGCCAGCGCGGGGTCAACCGCTCTCCTGTCCCATCCTCGGTGCTGAGCAGCCCCGTGGGGTGGTTTTCTCATTTAAGCTGTGGGCTGTGTCTGGCAAATGGATCTTTTAATGCAGTCACCTACAGAAACGCTAACTTCAAAAGAGGTGCTTGCAGATGGTAAGGAGATTTGCTGTCGTGCCTGTGCCTGGCAGCAGCTCACGCTCTCCCCATCCCGGCTGCCCTAACGAAGATAGGAGGGGTGGCCCTACATAATTAATGAAATGCATTGTTTTACCCATTTTTTCAATAAATTCCATGTGTGGCTGAGCAATTTACAGTGCTTGTAAGCAGCTGCCCTCTTTCCCAAAGGCATCTGGTAACTGGGCCAGCCCTAGCTGTGTTGCTCAATCGGAGCTGAACAGGGAACAAGTTTAACTTCCCGGGTTCAGTGGCTGTTCTTGGGACAGACATACCTCCAGGCAGAGAAACACATGGGAACAGAGGTGTTTAATTGAATCTGTGGGAATGTGGAGGTTTCAGTACCTCCCTGATGAGCTGACAATTGCTGTTTATATTTGACTGGAGCCTTTCTTTCTTTTCTTTAAAACAGCCTCGACCCCTTGAAGTCTCTCCCACGGAATAGAAATGGGATTGATGTGGAGTCGGATGTCTACAAGATGCTTCAGGATTATGAAAAGCCCGTGTCGGAGCCTAAGCAGTCGGGATCCTTCCGCTACTTGCAGGGCATGCTGGAGGCCGGTGAGAACGGTAAGGAGGTTGGCACCCGTAGCATCTCCCAGCGAGTCCCCTCCACCTCCTCGCAACCGGGGCTGCGGCGCTGCACCGCGGCGGGGCTCGAACCATCATCTGGTCCCTCCGCACCCAGCAAGTTGCTGTTGCAGGCTTAGCTGCCTCCCTCTTCCCTTGCTGAGGTCCAGAAGCTGGAAAAGCCTCGAAATGACGCGTCTGCGAGAGCTGATGGGGTGGGTTTGCAAACTCTTCTTCTGCTCTGTCATTGTTTACCGCACATCGGCTCGGCGCTGAGGCAGCTCAGCTCAAGACAGGGGGGGTCCAAACACCCTGTGAGGGGGAATGCCCGGGTGGCAGGTTTCAAATCAGGGTCTCAGGTGCTCAGGCCAGCATCTGGGGGCTTACCAAATTTTGTGGCTGACTTGAGCATCGTGTGAAAGTTGGATTTGCAAACAGCTTCTGCATGGCAGCTGTTTTCCTGGTTTATGAAATGTAATGGCCTCAATCGGTTGTGTAAGATAACTGATGGAAAACCGTAGGCCTGTTTAAGTAAATGGCATTTGCATAAGGACGTGGGATGGTCCTCAGCAATGCTGGGATGGAGATCAGGAGCTCTTGGCTCACTTCTCGAGTCTGTCACAGCTTCCTGCCTGTGTCGTTAACGCAGGCAGGAGCCAACTCCGAGCATTAAATAAGAAGGTCCCCAAACTACACATTTCAGCTTCTTTTTATTTGCCTTTCAGCCTTAAGTCCATTGGTGCTTTCATGTTCAAACTTTCAGGCTTTGCTTTACAATCATTAGGGCAAGACTCTTCATTTTGCTTCCATCATGTGAATCTAGGAACTTAGTTTTTATGGGAAGGTACCAACTGCTGCAAATCTCATTATGAAGCTGCGAGAGGTAGCGAGTCAAGCTGTTGCATTTCAGGTTTTGTGTATATAAAATGATGGAGAAGGATATTCTTTGACTAGAAGGATATTGCTTCTTGCTTCACAAGAAGAACGATGATCGCAGGTAACTCCTGAGCATCAAGAGTTTCCACCAATTTTAGTCTTCTCAGTGGTGCTTAGGCATGTCCGCAAAGCACGAGATGGGATCGGCCTTGGAAGTACTGGGTGTAAATATTACAGGCCCTTCGAGGCTGGCAGGAAAACTAATGTTAATTACAAGTTCCAGATGTACCCTCAGGTCCCTCACCAAGAGTAAGCATGAGCAGCTTCCCGGTGAGGTGCCTGCTGCAGCCCCAGGTCTCCTCGTTAGGAAGAAGCAAATAAGAAGTGGCTGTGTTAATCCCGAATAACAACAGTGCTGCCTTCCTCCCTTCTCTGTTCCAGGGAAAGGGAAGAAAATTGAAGCTTTTCTGGTTTGCTGCTACCTCCCCTTGCATCCCGTGGCCCTGGGGTGGCAGAAACCCAGCGCTGCCCTTCGGGAGGAAGGGAGAAAGAAAAGGGTGTGGGCTGGGAGAAGGGGAGGACAAAGAAGTGCCAGGACAGTCCCCGGACCCTGGGACTGTCCCAGCCAGTCCGGAATGTCTGCTTATCCCGGCAGTTTCTCGGCACCAGCCCATCACTAGTGCAGCACCACGTGTTCGGTTGGAGCCCGAGACGCTGCTGACGGGTACCAGCCGGCATGGCGGCAGGCTGGAGAGGTGACCTCCCGGGGCTCTGCCGCCAACCCCTTCCCTCTCGGCTGTGCTGGGCAGCGGGGATGTGCGACTGGCCGCAGGCACGGTCTTGCTCGTGCCTCGGTCGTTACGACGCTATCTGTTTATTTCGTAAGGGATGAGAAATGAAGTGAAAAGCATCCCTCCTGGCATAAAGCTCTGTGATGTTTTGGCACGGTGTAAATCCCCAGGAGTGTTCCTGCTAGGTTGTTTTACAGCTTCCACCCCTGCTCCTTTTTCCTTATGCCTAAAATTATACACTTTGGCCTGAGCCTGCTGTGCGTTGCCCTTTTAAAGTCAAGATCTCCACTCCTGAGGAGCTGGGTGTCTCGGACAATGACCTGTTTTGTATGGAAGGTGTTTCTACTGGAAGCTGTATTTTCCTCAGCATCACCAGCCCCATCCCTCACCCTTCAGGAGCAATGCTTCGTGCTGAGGATCTGGCGGAGGCTGGAGGAATCGCAGCAGTTGCCTCTAGAGGTGCCCTTGGCGCGGGGAGGATGAGCACTGCAGCCACAAATGGGGACGGCGATGGTTGAGATTGTGGAGTTAAAGCATCTCGCTGCCTTCCTGAGGACCATAAATTATGATGAGACCGTGGGCTGGTAAATAGAAGGAAATGATCCATCGTTTGGGAAGATGGGAAGCAGCTCTCTCTTCAGGGTTCATTTTGCCGTAAAATCTCTTCCCCCCAACCCCCGCCTCTCTTTTAAGCAGCTTATCCAAGCTCTCTGTCTGAGAGACAGTGACAGCTTAACTGTTAAATGTTGGCAGATGAGCGTGTCTAGCCCAAGCATGCCGTATCTCACGCTGGGGGAAACCAGCAGCTTGAGCAGTTGTTTCGGTTTATTCCCAGCAAGGCAGCGGAAGGACTCGACAGGCGAGCTTGGCTGGAGCCAGCCGCACGCTCAGAGGACCCCTGGGCTGGAGCAGCCCCGGTCCGCTCCTGGGCAGGCGTTCTCGCACGTATCAAGGCTCTCAGCATCTCCAAACACTATATTATATCTTAGGATGGGGGCGGGGGGGGTGGGAAACTAGTCCTTTTGGTTTTACTCGCTTGGCTAGAACCATTGGCAGCGTTGATCTCCGGATCGGAGCCACGGCTGGAGACGGGGTCCGCTGCGCGAGGATGCTTGCGCATCCCCAGGGTGACCCCGGGGGTGTTGGGGTCGGGCGTGCTCCCTCCTTCCCGGCCGAGCCCAGGACAGCGGGCGCTCCCAAAACGTGCCAGACGGGGGAGCGGGGGTAACTCCGTGGAATGAAGCTTTGCCGAGCGATGTCCTTCAAAACGTACTGTGTGAACCCGCAGGGGATCAGTGAGCGACCGCCCACGACGGTGTGCCCGTTCCAGGTACTAACAATTCACTTTAGGAAAGGCAGAGATGTTCCTGGAGCCATGGGGGGCACTTCAGAGCAAAATCCAAGTGGGAGTTTCCAAAACCGGCGCGGTGCGTACGGACACCTGGGTCAGAAGGTGACTGTGCCCTTCCTGAGAGCTCCTGGGCATCGCGGGCTTTAAGCACATGTTTAAGATTGACTGTGGGCTGAAATACTCTGGAAGCTCAGAGAGCACAGGAAATCGGAACGCTGAGGAATGGCTTGTCCACCCAAGGGCTCCTCTGCTGCTTTTCCAAACTGTCTCAGCTGATAGAGTAAAACACGTTGTCCTTTTTCATGAGGTTTTCCTTTCTGTAACCTCAGGCCATCACTGAGGAACCACAGATCAATATATACCCAAAAGACCAGTCAGTTGTGAGCCATGAAAAACCATGCAGTGAATACTGGAAGCTTCTAAATGTCCCAGTGGTTGGCAACAAGCGTGTTTTGTATTGTCTGAAGTAGGAGGGCAGGTGTTAGATGATCTGTAGGGAGGGGGGCTGCAACACTGAACACTTTGCCATGATATTGTTCATATGCACAAAGTCTTTATTGCTTCCTTTCCCCATCATTGGACCTTTATAAACGGAGGCTTGGTGCCACAGAAGACCTTATCTTCTATCACAATGTTTTATTTCAGATTATTTGAGATTAAATGAGTGTTCTAGAGAAAAAAGTGCAAGTAATTCTATTACTGTTTGGTTTAATTTGCCTTATTCTCCAAAGGCTTTCATCTTTGTCTCCTTGACTGATGGTGGATCTACTAAGTGCACCTGAAATGTTGGTGTGACAGAACCTCTTCTTCCTGGAGCTTTTCTGAGATTTTTGCTATTTATCTTTCTTAACTCACTAGATAGTATCGCAGCCAAATTCACCTCTCATCTCTAAATTAAGGCTGCTTTGCCTTTTGACAAGGTATATGTACTGAGTTGGTGCTATCACAGGACGTGGATAGATCATCCGCTGATGCAGCCAAGGGCTTCTGCCACCTTCTGTGCTTCGTTAGGATGAGCAGAGGGTCAGCGCAGTGTCCTGCGGTCGTCTGCAAACCCAAACGCTGTGTGACTTTTGAGATAGTTGGTCTCACTGTTTGCTTCTTACTTCCTTACGAGCAAGTTGCAGGTTCTGTTGTGACACGCAGAGACTCATTCGACTCCTTAAGGAAAAAAGAAAAGGGGGGGGGGATGGGGACGTGGGGAGAAGCCCTGAGAGGACAAGTTTTCAATCTGTATCTGTTTAAAATTCTTGGCAGGTGAAAAACTCGACAAACTCAGCAACCCCCGAAACATCAAGTCCCCAGTGTCAAAGCTTGGCGGTGCCATGTCTGGGCTGCAGATGCTCCCCGAGTGCACCCGCTGCGGGAACGGGATCGTGTAAGTGTCGCGTCTCGCCGGAGCCTTGCAGAATACCTTGAAGCCCTTTCCTATTTTTTGCTAACTGTATATAAACCTGGAATTGAGGAACACAGCTTGGATTGCCCCTTTTAAGGGAATCGTGTGGCAAGATGGGGATGATTCATGGGATGGTTTCTGCCCTGCTTGTCATAGTAACTGCCCGGGGACTATGAATAGCACCGGCAGCACTGGCACTCTTTTGCTGCCTTAGGGAGGGAGAAACGCTTTGAGGGTCACGTAGAAGAGGTCTGTGGATTATTTTTGTTTGTTTGTTGAAGAGTTACTCTCTGACAGATGGATGTTGCGTCTGATTTCAGAGAATATAGGCGGTTTTCTGCTTCGTTGCATTGTAATTTATGTTCTGTTGTAATTTACGTTCTGCTCAAGCCAGATTTGCTGGCTGAGAGCCTGCTCTGCAAATGCCTGTAACCACGTTCTTGCTGGTGCTGTGAGCTGAGGGTCTCCGCTCCAAAAGCCGTGGTGCCTGCGTGTGCGCAGCCCCAGCCTTGCCAGCAGCGCTTGGGAGATGCTGGTTCCTGATGTTCAGATCCAGGCTGAGCATAGATATTTGAGGCTCCGTTTTGCATCGAGCCGTGGAGCGGCGCCGCAGGGGGCGCGGACAATTTGGAGCAGAGCATCCCTTCCCACAGAAATACGGTGGAGCCGTGCCTGGAGCCGGGTGGCAGCTTTGGGTGGGCTGAGCTGTTGGGATGAGAACCCAGGATAACACCCTTACGTGCCCCTACATGCTGCTTTCCTTCACTTACTCCGTTTTACTTGAGGCAGCAGGAAAAGCTGTTTATGTTCATTGTTTCTCCATCTCACCCGAGCTCTCCCCATCTCTCACCAGGGGCACGATCGTCAAAGCTCGGGACAAGCTCTACCACCCCGAGTGCTTCATGTGCGACGACTGCGGCCTCAACCTGAAGCAGAGAGGGTATTTCTTCATCGAAGAGCAGCTGTACTGCGAGACGCACGCGAAGGAGAGGGTTAAGCCCCCCGAGGGATATGACGTGGTGGCTGTTTATCCAAACGCTAAAGTTGAACTTGTCTAAACCCAGGCTGTGCTCTGGAGAGGTCGGCCGGCCGCGCGCCCACCCACGTCCTCCCCGCCGGCTGCGCAATGTGGCTGTAATCAACCCCGATTACCAAAGCCCAAGTTAAAATGCCTTTTCCTAGATAAAACCGTTTACACTTGGGATCTCCAGGGGATGGTGTTGAAAGCATATGAACAGGTTTTTCCCTTCTTTTTGACACTCTGCTTTTTGGGTTGCTGTGTTGGGTTATTAGTCTGTGCCATAACCTTATCCAAGATCTGTGTAAATATTGATTAATTCTCTACTCTGTTTCATATAAAACCAGTATTCCTTTTTTTGCCCCCTCTTCTGAAAAAGCAAGGAAGACGTTTTCAAAGCTTAAAGAGAATAAGGCACTTTAACAAAAGAAGCTGACTCCTATATCCTGACCTTAATCTCCTGCCCTCCGGCTGCCCTGGTGATTAAAAACCGACCCCCTGAGGAGTCTGGGATGCGGTGCCGGTGGGTTGGGGTCCCCGGCTCAGCCCCATCCCAGCAGATGTGCCGAGGAAGGGTGGTCTCTCGAAACAGTATTTGCTGTGAAATTCCCTGGGTCAGGGCACTGCAGTTTGAGGCGACACAGACCGATCCGAGTTCCCCGAGAGATCTCCACACTGAGCGTGCGATGAGGCTTTTCTCTTCCTTCTTCCGTTCCTAATTCAGTTGTTCTCTGTCATCTAACCATCCTAACACACCTTTAAAGGACACTGAAATAGCACAGAGCCCACCTCGGCTATTCCCACTTCCCGCGCTCCTGCCCCCCAGCTGTCCATGCTTTGGCTGCTCTGGCTCTTCTTCCCCAGCTTTTGCTATATTTTTTTGTAGTCCTTTATTTCTAGATTCCCCAGGCTGCTGCCATCCGGGGTCTGCCTCCCAGCAGGGAGGTGGTGGTGAAATCCCTCCAGGCACTTAGGAAGCAACTGGAGTGGGGGGGAGGGGGTGAGCCCAGCTGTGAGCCCCAACTCCAGAGGCCGCGGGTTTGGATTTATACCTGTATCCTAAGGGTGTGCTTTCAGCCAGGTCCATCATCCACTTTATTTGGTGGGGAAAAGTTTTTGAGGATCTTGGGATGTTGCTTTGTTGGAGAAATGTTGGGTTTTTTTCATGTTAGTGTTTGAAAGAGAGAGTGAGTTTACTTATCCAGCTGCTGGATGCCACCGCACGTGGTGGTAGGGGCCGTGTCTTTGGTACCACGAGGTTACTTCTGCTTTGTGACAGCCTCCCTCCTCCTCACTTGAGAGAGGGAGGACGTGGGGGAGAAAAAGAAATGTCTATGCTTGCTTCCCTTCCGTGGAGAAGGAAAATATGAGATGGGGTGATGGCCAAAGCACTCCTTCCCCTTCTGGCTCTCCATAACAGGGGTCTGAGAAATTCGGGACTGGAGGAGGGTCGGGACTGTTATCCTGGTTGGGGCTGAGCACGCAATTTCTTCCTACAGGTTCTGCACCCCAAAAGGGAGTAATGATTTTAGGGTGTTACTGGGCTACATCTAGACCTCTTCATGCGGTGTCTTACAGGGATAGAAGCAGCTCCTGCCCTGTGCCCGGCAGGACTGGGCTGCCCGAGCGTGCAGCTCCCCCCGGCCGGGTACCACCTCGCAGCCGCAGGGATGCTGACCGTGCACGTTCCTGCTAGTAGCAGAACATCCACCTCCCCCTCCTTCTGCCGTCAGGATTTGTAGTTATTAAAGTACAAGTAACGTGGAAATTTTTATCACGGCACTGAGCCTCGTTTTGCTTGTATTTGCATAGCCTTGCTCGGTAGGTTGGACCATCTGAAGGGAAATACTTGGGACAACTGTAAAGGATGAGGAGACTGACGATGGTCAGGTGCAAAGTGTTACTGCCCTTGTTTGCAAGCCTCTGCTTGGAGCTCCTTAGTGTTCCATTGTCAGAAACATTTGTTCTGAATTCCTCCATTAACCTCGTGTGTTGCTGGGCTGAGCTCTGGTGCCCGGAGCTTGAAAGTTCAGGCTTCACCCAAACCCAGGACTGAAGCCAGCTCAGCTGAGCAATGGAAAACTCACGACACGAATGGCGCAGGGGGCTTTTCCCATTTCCCACAGCAGCCGACGGCCGCAGGTGCCAGCTGGGGCTGCGTGTCATGCTCTGCAGCTCTTGTCCCCTGCTCGACTCCCTCTGCGCGGCAGTTGTGTCCCGTGGGGATGCCAGGCGTCCTGCAGCCTTGGCCCAGGGAACACCTTAGAAATCCATCAGTTGTTCCGTTGCCCTTATTTTGAACACCTAACTGAGGGGGCTGCTGGCAGGGCATCCTTGCTGGTCTTGCCCAGCTGCTGCACCAGTACAGCACTGGGAGTGCTGGGCATGGGGCTTTTCTTTTAATTGAACCCAAGTTCCCACAAATCAGTTTTTCCATGCGGTTGTCTGGTGATACCCTTTCTTAGGAGTAATCAATCCATTTGATCCCCCCACGGAGCTTGAAGCTGGAGCCGCCTCGCACAACCCCATCCCGGGGCACTTTGATTCCTGGCTTCAGGCCATCTCATTCACGTTATGGGGTTTGTAGGAGCTGCCGCAAGCGAGCCTCCCGTGTCACCGGGTAACGCTATTTAACTCTGTAAAACGTGGGGAGGGCGCCGTTTGTATGAAATACGAAATAAAATTGTATTGTCGGTTTTATGTCTTGCATTACTTAGCTTGGCCTTTGCCTGGTCCCCGGCTGGGTCTCGCCTGTGGCAGTACCCGTACGTGCGGGGCTCCCTCGGCATCCAGATAAGGAGGACGCTGGATAAACTTTAAAAAGCATCTCGGAGACAGAGAGCTGCACTTCTCACGGCATTGAGCATTGAGAGCCTTGTTTGAGGTTTGGCCTGTGTTTTGGCAGGACGTTGGTGGTTGTTTTTTTAACTTGTGAGACCTTCCTGGGACCTTGCATCCCATCAGGCGGAGAGACGGGAAGGGCCATCGTGTCTGTGCCCATTACGTGAATGCCCATGGGTGCCCGGGTCCTCTCCACCAGCGTGACCCAGCTCATCCTGCGACAGTCCGGAGCTTTACTGCATCTGCCCCTGCATAAGGCTGATGAGTTAGGTTTATGAGCAGCGTTTACCCAGCCGTGCTGCTGCTCCAAGGGTACCTTCTCCCACCTGATGGCCCAGGCTCTCACCAGACCAGGAGCCGCAGCTCTTTGGGCTTGGGAGTATCACCTGCCCCGTCACCACGGGCAGGATCCGGGCAGCACCCAGGCTGGAAAACACCCTTCTCCCCAAGGGTGATGTAAACCACGGTACAGCCGTAAGCAAACAGCATTCCTGAAAATCCCCTTGCGCGGTGCTGGCTGCAGCACTGCTCGGGCTCATTCCCCATAAGCCAGTACAAGGAGCCCGGAGCTGCGGCACCGGCACGGCGGGGACAAAAGTGGTCGCAAAAGCCCTGTCCCACCCTGTCATTGCTGACCCCTGAGCCAGAGAAACCCGCTGGGTGGTAGGAGCACAGGGGACCAGGAGGGTGAGGGCAGGCTCGCTGGGGTTTAGCAGCTGTATCAGAGGGATGCTTACGTAGCTAGATCCCGATAGGTCTGGTTTTAATAGCTGATTGGTATTTGATTCACTGGTATGTGGGAAAGTCAGAAGTAACGTGAGTTAAGTGCCTCCAATAGATATTTAATCTAAAAGGTTTTATCTGGAAAGCGTTCGTATGTGGAGATTGTCGCTTGTATGTGCCTGAAATATTTAAAAAAGACAAAGCCTCTGAGGATCCCCATCCGTGGCGTGAAAGATTTCCATACAGTTTGGGTCTGTGTAACTCTATGTCTAATCAGTGCACATATTCAAATAATTAACATGCCTACGACTCTCCAGTTAGTGATTTTTCTATTCACCCTTGAACGCGTGCGTATGGTGGATGCATTTATACGTTACAGCCACCACGCTCGCTGGGCACTGCTGCTGTGAGGCTTCGGCCCCACGGCTGAGCTCCGCAGGGCAATCCCCGGGTGTGAGACTGAAGAGGGGGACACAGGGGGCCTGGGCAGCCCTGGGACCCCCCCGAGGACACACACACACACCCCCCCCCGGCTCTCCCCATGGCAGCCCCGGCCCACGCAGCAGCCACTGTCTGACCTGCCCAATGCCAGGAGCCTCCCCCGGTCTCCTTGCAAGACAGGTAAGATCAAACATGATGAAGGGCACCGTTTATTAACTAAATGAGGTGGGACCGGGGCCAAAGTGATTCAAGTCCTAATTGTTTAACTTTTTCCATGTATCATCATTAAAGTTTCCTACTTAGCCAGGCATTATTTCCACCACCACACCCCCTTTCTTCTGCTGCTTTTGTCTGGAGTTGTTTAACTTTGCTTTTGTTACTGGATGGCTGCCCCAGGGACCCTAAAAAAATCTCAGCTGGTCCATTTGTATTAGGATAAAAGTCCTTGTGCCACAGGAGGGGAGGTAAAGAGGCTCTCTGGAAAAGTTCCCCCTCCTCCCTTTCTTATGTGTTAAAGAGGCTATTTTAATTCCTTCAGGGAAAAAAATCTTCCCCACACATACAGTAAAACACACAAAACTGCTCCTGACTGTAAGGGAACTGATCTGCAAGTTATTTTGCCTCTCTGTTTCTCCCCAGGAAAGCCCAGGCTGTCAGGAAACACCCACAGAGCTCCCCCAGCCCGGGAGCAGCTTCTCGCAGCGGGACATTTAAGTATTTTGAATTTTTACGTAGTCCTAAAGCAGTTCCTTCATGCAGGGAGAGCCTGGGCTGCAGCCAGCCCTGCTGCTTTGGGCAGTTAATGTGCACAGGATCGCTCGCTCTTGCTGTGCGGAGACACTGCTCGAGCACGCGTCAGGCTTTTAGCTTTATCGATGAAAACAACTTTTTTTTTTTTTTTTTTTTTTTTTTGAAGAAACTCCCTAGTTCTTCACTCCCAAACCTGAGGGGTGCCAGGAGGCCAGTGGCGAGCATCTGTCCTCCCCAACCTGATTGACTTAGAGAAGACTCAAGCTGCCGGCACTGCGGCACCACGGGACCGTGGGGCTGGGGCTTGGGGGCTGGGGCTCACCCGGGGGACGCTGACCACTGTCATGGGAAAAGCCAGCCGGAGGGGACTTCAGGAGGCCACTCGGTCCCTGCTCCTGTCCCCAGGCAGCATCAGTCACTCACGTCCCTCCCGGGAGGTGTCTGATCTGTCCTCGCAATGGAGTCTCCCAGCTCCCCAGGCAGCATGTCCCAGGGCATTTCCGAACATCTTGGGGGCACAGGGGGTGCCTGGGATGCAAAGGAGCGTATCGGGGGTGTGATGTGCAGGGGAGTCATAGAATCATAGAACAGAATCATAGAATCATAGAACAGAATCACAGAATCGTTTAGGTTGGAAAAGACCTTTAAGATCATCGAGTCCAACCGTCAACCCAACACCACCATGCCCACTAAACCATGTCCTGAAGTGCCCTGTCTACGCACTTTTTGAACACCTCCAGGGATGGTGACTCCACCACTTCCCTGGGCAGCCTGTTCCAATGCCCGACAACCCTTTCAGTAAAGACATTTTTCCTAATATCCAACCTCACCCTCCCCTGCCGCAACTTGGGGCCGTTTCCTCTCGTCCTATCGCTAGTTCCTTGACAGAAGAGACCAGCGCCCACCTCGCTACAACCTCCTTTCAGGTAGTTGTAGAGAGCGGTAAGGACTGTATGGGATGCATAGGGTAGACAGCGGTAAATGGGGGTACCTGGGGCTATATAGGATGTGTAGGGGGTACCTGAGGTGCACAGAGGCAGATGGGGTGCCTGGGGCGCAGGGGCATGGGGGCAGGCTGAGCTCCAGCCCAGTTCAGCCCAGTTCAGCCCAGCCCAGCCCCGCCGGGCGCTGCGCCTCCCTCCTGCACCATCTAGTGATGGAACCCGAAATAGCCAGCGATTTCAGGCAGGCTGGGAGAAGAACCTGCGCTGGGAGGGAGGATTCCCGGCGTTGTGGGGTGGTTCCCGGGTGAAAAGAGCCAAACCCACCTGGGGGGGCAGCGCTTCTGGCAAAGGCTGCTCCGGGAGAGGCGGCTTTAAGCATCAGCGATGGGGTTGAGCTCGATCCCTGGGCACTTGCGTGCTGTCAGACATCCCATCTCTTCTCCGGCAAGCTCTTCTCCTCGCCTTTCCTTGCTCTGATGCGGCCCCACTCACCCTGACCCACATTGCTGGGCCCTGACCCAAAGGCTGAGGGGCCAAGGAAGCAGGATGGGGTGGTGCTGCCCCACGGCACGGGTGCTGCTCTTCTCGGCGGGATGCCTCGACGCATCTGCTCCTGCTGCAGAGCTGCGGTGGAAGCGTGTGCCGGTGCCCTCGTAGCTGGCAGGGCCAAAGCGGTGTCTCTCGCCTGACCGGAGTGACGCTGCGCCAGGTAAAATTACTTAAGTCATTGGTGGGCGGTGGATGGCCTTGGGAAAGCCGACTCCACTTAAGGAGATGCATTTTGGGGGGTTTATCCCAATCCTCACGTGCGTGCTACGGGCACCCTGGCTCCATCTCTTTCCCGGCATTCCTACCACAAATGCGAGTGGCTGAAAAATAATCACGCTGACTGCTTGTCTGCCCAGCCCTGCTTAGGAGGGGAAAAGTTCATGCACCACTGCCAGGAACTGGGAGGCAATGGCCACAACTGCTCCTAGAAGCTCTAAGTCCTGCAAACTAATGTGCTTTCAAGTGAACCTTGCACTGGGCCATCCTCAGTACCGCTCCATGGGTGAATGCACCACTGAGAGAGCAGTGAGGCTGAAAGGAGTCAGAAGCCTTTTCAAGAGTTGCCAAAGATCATTTTTTCCCAGATGCCATCAGTCCAGTGGCCCTGATGGACATGATCACCGGCTCCAGCACGGGCAGCAGGCAGGTAGGAGAGTAAGTCCAGGGCTTTGGGCAGAGCACGGCCGTACCACGCTCTAGCCGGGCGGCAGACGTGCTCCAGCACCTGGGCACGGAGCCCCTGGGAAGCCGCTCTGCAGGCTCAACAAACGCTCACAAAAAGGATTTCGCTTTGCCCCGTCAATAAGCAAGCTTCCACGTGATCCGAGTGCTACGCAAACAACATGGAGTCACGAAATTCCAAATTGTCACGTGTCTTCTTAATTCCCAGCTCTCGAGATGGCTACTGGGAGGGTGACTCAGTAGTCCCACCCTTGCCCAAGCGGACGAGGCAGGCCAGAGCTGCCGCGGGCAGTAACCGCCCGAACCCAGAGCAGACCAGGAGCTCTGGTGACAGCCATGCTGGGCGGCTGTGTCACACAGGGTGAGGGTGATGCGACCGCAGACAGGCAGGAGCTGGGCTGCTCCATGGCCGCTGGGCACCTTGTAGCATCACAGTCAGTGCCCCTTCCTCCCCCAGCCCCTGCCTGACTGGTTTAGGCCATGTTAGAAAAACTTGTTTGCACAAGAACAACGTATTTGTACAAGAGGTGGTTTCTCAGCTATCCAAAGATTCGTTCCTTCTCCCCCTGTGACAGAGGTACTTCTCCTTTGCCCTGCCGGCTCCTCAGCATCTGATTTCACTTTACAGGAATCTCTCCGACCTCGTTTCCCGCACGCTGCTCTTCATCTAATAGCTGACAGCGTGTTTTAGAAGGTTGCAGTGAAACGTACTGACCGTTTTCAGAGGGGTCATTTGGGAGAACCAGGACTGGTCCTTCCTCTGCAGTGAATTTGCTCCGTGACCGTTTCCTGGCCGCTAATTCCGTGTGGTTTTCATAATCTCCATGCCTGGGTTGAAGTGTCCCTGACGTTGGATCATAAATGGGGTTTGCAGTCTGGGGAGCACGCAGCAAAGGCTGGCAGGAGAGCAGCACTGCTCCGGGCTAAAAAGATTGTATGCAGTAGCTAGTGGTGCTGTGGCAGAGCTGGCTAGAACACCAGGTATTTCTGAAACTACTAATTTATGTAGATTCACAATATAAGAGAAACCCCCATGGTGTTTTCATGTTGAACACATGAAATCTATAATACGTTAAGGATTCATCTGCAAACCAGATAAACCTGAGCATGTCATACATGTCTACCACTTACTTTTGATAACGCTACGCTTGCAGCCTAACCACAGCTATTTATGAGCGCTGCAAATTATTCCTGTTATTACTGTTGACTGAATAATTATTAAGATTGTGTTAACATTAATGCTTAAGACAATACCCTCCCAATTCCTTATTTCCTCATGGGAGCAGGCATGCATTGCCTGTCTTTACTGTGGTTCTTGCACAGCCCCAAGGCAGGGCAGGGCAACAAACGGCTGCTGCCTGCTGCTGAGCCTCAGATCTGCCCGAATCAGCCCCTGCTCCTCTTATCACTGGGGACATCTTTGGCTGTGGGGTGGCCCAGGGCCTGCATCGAGATGCCACCACCAGCCTCTCTCCAAGCAAGAGGCATCTAAACCTTCCCCATTTACTGCATGACACCGACTCTCCATCCCTTATCCTGAGTAGCAGCGGATCTCTGCCTGGCCCAGATAAATGCTGCCATTTGCTTCTCCTCTCCAGGAGCTGCCGCAGTGATCGCTCCCGGGTCTGTGCCTCCACCTTCCACGTAACCCTCCGGTCATCTCTGCCGGAGAGATGCTTCCCCTGCCTGCCCTCGCCCACCCCTGGCACAGGCATCCTCGGCTCTGCACGCCCAAACTGTCCCATTCCCGAGCAGGCACCCCGCCGCACACCTCCACGGAGCTGTATCGTTCAAGCAAGTCAAGCGCTGCACGTATTTTAACCACCACCGTGTTTCTGAGTTCCCCTTGAGTTATTTCAGAAGATGACAGCGTTGCTCAGATTTCAGAAATGGCTTTACCAGCTCTCTAGTTATCTGACTCCAGGCAAAGCCCAGGGTCACGTGTAAAGCAGTAATAGTTAAGTTAGGAAACTGGAATATAAAAAGCTCCTCTCCCAAGGCCGGAGCTGCGACGGGCTCCTTCAGAGCAGACACTGCTGACCTTGTCTGCTGCATGGGGTAAACACCGCTGGGAAAAAATCCTGGGCTGCAGCTAATGACAGATTTTTGGGGGCTGTGAGCACGGCCCACCTCTGAAGCTGTGTCTGATGCTTATTCTTCCCCGTGCCCGGGTGCAGGAGGGGCTCACATCACTCCTGCCTCCAGCTCTGCCTGCGTTTCACGGGCAGAGACCCCCGCTGCCGCCGCACCCCGGCTGTGCTCCCACCGGCCACGGCAGCCCCCCCGGCTCACGGCTTGACCGAAAACTGTTCCAGTTTCCTACATATTCACTATTATACCGTGACTCTCGGCTTCGCCCAGCTCTCGCAGAGCGCGTTGGGCCGTGCTATTCGTCCACCTTGCAGCAGCGTTACCGGGGGGGGGGACGGGGGGACGGGGACATGACACACCCGGTTCGGGTTCCAGAAGGGGCTGGATT
>VYZV01041655.1:84548-113481 GCA_013401275.1 Pandion haliaetus | reverse complement strand
TGTGGGAAGGGGTGCGGGTGGGCGCGATGCTGCGGGGAGAGGGAGGGATGCGTGGGGTGAAGGGCCTCGCGGGGAGCCGCTCGTCCTCGTTATCTCGGCTGTGTTGGCCGTTGACACTTCGGCTTGTTTTGTTTGGAGGGGGCTTTTCTGTGGAGGAGGAGGCAAAGGCTGAGAACAGAAGCCCCGTAGTTTCCTTCGTCCCGGTGAACGTTCCATCCGATGGAATTGCTTGTCCCCGACGTCGCCGCCGATGGAGCCGTCAACGCGTTCTGGTAAACGTACGGACAGCCCGGCTGGGCCTAGGGCAGCGGTGGGCCCGTGCTGGCCCCAGCACCCTGTGCCAGCGCCGCCAGCCACGCCGGTGGCTTTGGTGGCCATCGGCGCTGGCTTAGGCGAGTTGGTGCGAGGCAGGTGCCGCGGTCGCTGCCTGCGGTGCGCCCGGCTTGCTGCGGCAAGCTCCCGCGCCGGCCTGGCCCTCGGGCTGCGGCCAAGCTGTAGGCTCGGGTTTGAAGGCTGTACAATGGCATCCTTTGTACAGGGGGTCTTGTGGGAACATCCATGGTGAGAGCTCGTGTAAGCACTTGTTTGGGTTTTCTGGCCGTGCCGCGGTGCAGCGGCAGGGAGATGCCGTCTGCCCTTCTGCCCGCACCGGCAGGGAGCGCGGAGCTCTCGCAGAGGAGGAAAACAGGGTTGCTGCTGCTCTTTTGTGCTGTCTGAGGGGGTCCACGGACTAACGGGCTCATCCTCGCGCCAGCCAGCGTTTGGGCTCGGCAGCCAGTGGGCTCCGCGGTCGTTCGGCCGAGCAGCGTGCCCCAGGTAGCCGAGGGACGCCCTGCTCACGCAGCGATGGCTCACGCTCGGGGTGCGCAGCGCGGCGGGGAGCGAGCGTCTGGCCTTCGTCTCGAGTCCCTGTGACTCAGCAGCCACATCTGCCACCAAAGTAGGTTGCACGGGGACACAGCCGGGAAAGGTCCTGACCGAGAGGTGCGTTGGCTGTGGGCCTGTGCCCCGGGGAGCTGGTCTGTGCCGGGGGTGTGCAGACGTGGGCTCAGTTGCGCTGAACCGTACGGGGAGGGAGGCAAGTGGGGAACGGCTCCGGAATCGGGGGGGGGGCAGGACCTCGGGCAGGGGATGCCGGCCTCCTCTCGCATGCCCAAAGCGAAGCCACCGGCACGCGTGACGCCTGCGCGTGCCTGTCTTTTGCCGTTTGTGCTGGCAGTCGTGCCTAGTTGCCAGGAATGCCTCACAACAGCAAATCAAGGCAGGGGGTGCTTGGGAAGCTCGTCCCGCTCCTGGCCGTGGGCGAGCTGTAGCGGCAGCCTGGCTGCAGCCCACGTGTTGCATGCAGACGTGCCCGGCTGTAACCCGTGGGCTGGCACGGCCGTGTGGTGGATGCCCAGTAACCACCGCCGGCACAGGCAGTGCCACGGCGCTCGCTGCTGGAGGGAGGCCAGATTATCCTGGGGTGGCTGCAAACACGCAATCTGTGGTTTGGAGTCAGCAGTTGCTGTGAGGGAGACAGTAAATGGAGCAAAAGGAGGAGAAATGCTATTCCTTCTTAACGAGCAGCAAACAACTTGGGTTGGCAGATGCCAAACGAGAACCCTCCGTGCCGGATTCGGGTGGGACGCAGCAGTGGGTCTTGCCACAGGGCCCGGGGCACGCCAGAGAGGCAATAGCACATTCAGAGATGGAAACCAAGTGCCAGGTTCCCATCTGTAAGCCAGATGGAAAAGAAGGATACTTGTTTCGTTTTAAAATTGTCACGGACATTTGGAAAAAATGCAGAATTTGGTTTTAAAACAAGGAAAATGGACGCTGATGAAACCCTGGAAAGAAGCAGTTCAGTTAAACTTGAGATGATTATTTTTGTACCCAATATTTTTCTCTGTATTAGGAAAGACAAGCCAGGACATGCCATCAGGAAAGCTCAGTGAAAAAACATGTTCAGTTCAAGAACTCAGTTGAGGAGCAAAACTTGATGGTACAGGATTAAGCGCTGGATTTGTGCAGTTGCATCAAATCCTGTTGTTACTGCTGCTTGAAAGGAACAGGCTGGGAGATGCCAGCTCAGCACCGCTTTTCTTGGTCTGCAGGGAGGTGCTAAACCCTGGGAACAGAGGATCCCAGACTCAAGTCGTCTGCTTGGTCTCACAATGGAGCCGATGGCAGAAAAGTGAATGTGTCCCCAGCCCAGGTGAAAAAGGAGATCATCAGGCCAGGGTGATAAGAATGAGTCTGTACGTGGGATGATGAGCAAGTGGAAAGGTGGGGTTAGGTGTGATCCTGCGGCTGAGACAAAGGGGCTGCAGGGTTTCCTTTTGCTTCGCAGGGCTCGGCCGGGTGCCTCGGCAGGCTCCTGGGGCGCCGGAGCCCCTTGGCCCAGCCACCTCCCCCTGCCTCCAGAGCAGCTCCCCATCCGCTGCACCTCCTCCAGTTGTCCCGACATAAAATTGTTGTTTTCCGCCTAAGCAGGTGGCCGCTGCACCGTGTCGGTGCCACCCGCACTTGCCCAAGAGGGCTTGAGCCGATCTAGCAGGTCCTGACCCCAAAGCAGGGCTGCTGCTCTCTCGCCACCCCGTCCGCTTTCTGCCGTCTGCGCTTTGAAATTAATTTAAACGTTAACATATGTGGTTTTGTTATGCTGGGGTTTTCTGTCTGGAGCGTAACCTGCTTCTGCTTTAATTCCAGATAACGATGCTCAGATCTGATATTAATTAGAGGTTCAAGCTCAAGCAGCAGTTTTGCTCTTCGGAGCGGGGTGTTAGCATCCAGTTAATTCCCTTGAGCTAGGTTGTCTTCCAGTGCCGCTGCCGGGGGACACGCTCGCTGGGCTACTCGCCACCACCGAGGCATGGCACGTACCCCAGGCACCATCGCAAGACCCCTGCGAAGGGCAGAGCGAGTGCCGAAGGCTTTGCTGGGGCTGCTCGCCTCTCACCTGTGTTACGCCGCTCAGTCCCCGGTCCCAGCCCCGGTGCTGAATTCTCAGGGAAAGCAGAAACCAGGAGCTTGTGGGACTGGCAGAGGTGAGAAGCTGGATATCAATTGCTGTGGTTTGAAGGAGTCTGAAGGGTTTTTCCGTTCCCTTACACCTTTTTCCAGCAGCGGTGAGCAGCCCTACCCAGCGCTGGTAGCCCACCCTGTGCTTGGGCATGGAGGTGTCTGCGCTCGTCACTCGTGCACTGAGCAGAGCCGGTCTCATTGCAGGACTTGGTGCCTGGAGTGCAGCATGGGACAATCTGTGAACATTTTTTAAGTATCTCTTGAGCTGTTCGTCTTCAGATTTAGTCTTGGAAACAAGGGCAGATTTTCCCTGGTTTACAGCCTTGGCCATTTACAGAAGGCTCCGCTAGTGTTTTCTTCTCTGATGTGAACAGGCTGATACTCGGCGTGGTTAATTAGTGATTTCTGATTGAGAAAGCAGGCGGTGGGGTCGCTTCAGGCAGTCAGGGCACCTTCTCTGGCAGTTTCAGTTTTTCAGAAAGCTTCTCGGTAGCGTTCCCGCCAGCAGCTCCTAGCAGAATTGGCTCTTCCAGTAGCTGCGAGCTCGTGGGAAAGGCTTGGAGGGATTTGATGGTAATAAAGTGATTTAGTAGTGTTCTTCTCAAGCAGCTCTTATTCCTAGCATTCAGAGCACTTGCTTGGAAGCCTACATGAACTTTGTTCTCCAATATCCTTACCCAGGGACATTACAGAATTACTTATTTTCTGGTTAATGAATAATTAGTCCAGTACAGACAGTTTGGAAGTTATAGCTGTAGGTGGTTTAGCCGTGGCTGGGCTGTAGCTCCTGTGCCCGTGGTGTGCTCGGCGCTGGCTGTGATGGATGCAGCCTTGGAGGAAGAGGTCAAATAAGTTACATATCTTTTTTTCCCAAGTACTGCTTGTGAGGAGTCAGCATGCAATGAATACCTTACAGCCCTATACATTGAAGCACAAGGGAAATCCGTGCAGTGCAAGGGCATAAGCCTCCGTGAGAGCGAGCGCTCTTGGGGAGGGGAGGCTGGCGTTTTGGGAGAAGATGAGGTAGGTGTACCTATAGAGTAGGGCTGTATAGATCATCGCCCAGGTCCCGCGTGCTGCATGTGGTATTGGATCTAAAATAGGTGGTGTGGTTTTTTTTCTCTCAAGAGCTTCAGGTATACTTGGGAGTCAGATGGATTTGATTGCATTTGTGTGTTTTCTGGTCAAATACAGCGAGTTCCTGCAGACAGCGACCCCTCTCCGGCCAGCCAGCTGCCGCTTGCTCTTTACCACATCCCACAAATTTTGAAGACTTGACCCGATATAGTGAATTTTTGCTGTCTGTGCAGTATGTCATGGGAAAAGGTGGAGCAAACAGCTGGGTAGGAGGCATTTGGCACCAAGGAAACACAGGAAGCAACTCGGTTTCATGGGCAAGTTACTATTTAGCTGGGTTTATTTTACAGCCAAAGTGCTTTTGGCATGATGGAGGCATTTTAAAAACATTGACCCTTAACCTTGAGCGACTGAAGTCTGAAGGTCCAGGAGCAGGTGCCGCACTGGCAGCCCCGGAGTGGGGTGCTCCGCGCCCAGATAATTAATAATAGTCTTTATCGGCTGCAAATTCTGCCACTTCATTAGTCACCAGCTTTCCCAGAGCAGGGAAGGGGAAGGGCAGCAGGACGTAGCAAAACATCTCTGTAGCTTGGGGGCCAGGTGAGCCTGGCTGGCACGGAGCTGCTGCAGCTCCCACAGCTTGCCGAAGCAGCCCCGCTGCCGCCTTTGCTTCTTCCCTGCTTGCACTATGTAAAGAAACGCTGACTTTTAACGCTGTGTTTCCCTGCAGCTGAATTTTGCTTCGTTTTAAATATGGAGCTCGATTTCCACCAGGTTTCTTTACAGAAATCTCAGTTTTCTTTGACATGTGAAACAGATCCCTGTATAGATTTTCATGACTAGCATCCTTGAACATATCAGAGCCCTACTGACCAGCACGCTGCCATCCACCGTATCAAACACAACGAAGATAAAGGCAGGTGCGTGCCCAGATGGGCCCACGTCTCGCCATCTCTCCCTTCCCAGCAGGGATGAGAAAATATTCTGCAGAAACGGCTGCTGTAGGTTTCTTTTCATTATTAATCAAATTTAAGTATTGGAGGCATGTTTCAGTCTTCAAATCTCGATACTCTCATGTTAAAGACTGTGTTTCTCAGGAAGAGGCATGGGCTGCGTTTTGAAGCTCAATTCATCTCTTTGTCCCGTAGCTGGTGTTACTTTGCGAGCTGGGCAGAGGTACCCGGCTCCCCGCCGCTGGCAGAGTACCTTCATTCTGCCTGGAAATAGGCATTGATTGCATCTCTTTCCTAAACTATTGTCCGGAGCAAACTGCATTGAACCACGCCACATCCCCCCTTGCTTTGGGGTTTGCTTCTGCTTGTTCTCGTGCAGCAGAAGTGAAGCCCAGCTGCCGACCCATCGGTTGTTCAGTGTGGTTTTGGCAGGACTCGCAGTGCTGTCAGATGGCACCTGGGTCTCTTCATAATGCAAGAGTTGCTCTTTTTTGTTGCCTGCAGCTGAGCTGAGGAGCCTGAGCAGCCCAGAGGGGAGGTTTCTGCCTTTGCCTGGGCTCGGCCGCCGCTTGCCGAGACAGCTCGGTGCATCCGTTCCCCGAGCACAGGGTGAGCGCTGGTGCGGGCGATGTCCCTGCTCTCTGGTAGCATGGCTAATTGTTAAAATTATGCTATACTTTGATCTGTGATCTAATTAGCTTACCTTTGTGGTAGAATTATCTAATCTGAGACTGACATGTTTGAAGTCTATCCATAAGTGCTCCTGGCAGGCGTGCCTTAACGAGAAGATTAGTCACCGGGATGGGAGCAAGCTGCAGCAGAAACACACTCGGCTGTACCTTCGGTGGACAGAGACTCATGATGCTGTTTTTATTTTTTTAAACCTTGTCTGGGGTTACGAGCGGCTTTAGGTGGAAGTTTCCACGCTGGCTCATGTCCTAAGCCTCCAGCCCCAGCCGGGTCCGGTCGCAAGGCTGAGTGATGGGCAGTGAGTCAGCCCTGCAGGTTGTGGGGATGGAAAGGAATTTGGAAGCACGTCAGCCCGGGAAAAGAGATTTCATTCTGTGCGGCTTCTTGCACATGTTTTGTCAACCCCAGAAGTTATAGAAATGCAGTGGGTTTTGTGCCGGCAGAGGTCAGGTAAAGTGGAAACTGTCCCTAGCCGGGGATGGGGCAGTCCTTCACCCTTCTCCATCGCTCTGCTTTTCTAATGGGGAGCACCTCGGGCCATGGGGAGCCAGGCTCTGGGTGTCCGAGGGGCTGACGGGTGTGCGGTGGGAGATTGTTCTGGAAACGGGGCCGGGGCAGCCCCTGGGCTGCATGTACCGACTGCCCATCGGGTTTGGCATTGCTGGCCGCTCGCCCGCGTCAGAGGTGATGGGCTCCCGTCAGATGGCTGCCGGTGTTTTGGCCTGATGGGGCTTGCCTGGGGAGGCAACCGCTTTCCCTTTTTTTTTTTTTTTTTTTCCCTGTGCTTTAAGCAGGGCGTTCTGGCAGCAACCTTCACCGTGGAAAACAGTGCTAGTGCCAGCGATGGGTGGAAATGCAGGTGTGGGGAAACTAAATTAAATTACGTGGAAATGTGTGTCTCCAGCCAATAACTCCTGTGCCTGGATGAGGCTCGATGCAGCATTACGGCTGCGTCTGAGCCCGGGCCCTTCTCTTGCAGTGGAACCTGGTGTGCGAAGATGACTGGAAAGCCCCACTGACCACCTCCCTCTTCTTCGTGGGGGTCCTCATCGGCTCCTTCATCTCGGGGCAGCTCTCGGACAGGTAACGCCTCTGCTCTCGCTCTGCCTGCAGGCAGAGCAGGGCAGACCTGGTACCATGGCTGATGCGGTTGTATTTAAGAGGTGTAAAGAAGTTAAATGTCCAATTCTCGAATGAGTTTTGATCAAAATGAGGTAACTGGCCTGGCTTCTTCAAAAATCCCAACCTTGATCTACCCCACGTGTAGGATTACTGCCTCTTGGGCACTTCAGGAGACCGAGAACTGATCTCCACAAGGAACCCACGTGGCTGCTTTGCAGATTGATGTGGTGGTTTTCACTTCATGACCACATTTATTTCTTTATCTGGCCTTTTTAGTAGTTTAAAAGATGTTGTTCTTTGTCTCACATTAATTGACAGTCTGTTCTTAGAGCTGCGGGATAGAAACTTGCCCTTTGAATGGAATCTCTGCATAGAAGAGATGGTTTGCTGGAAATAAAGTAAGCCTAGCCAAGAGGAATAAAAAGAGATCACCTGTAAATGGATAGCAATCATGTCATACCATCTAACTAAGTGGATGCAAAATATCAAGAAAACATTACAGGCACTTGACAATTAGCTCAGCAGTATTGAAGTTCTGGCCTTACAAGTATCAAATGCAGAATGTATGTTCCTTTTTTGAGTCTCTGCTTCCCTCTTTATACGTCCCATAGCCTTTTTTTGCATATCATTATGGCAGGGTCTCAAATACTGTTTTGACTGCTGCCTGTTAGTGAGGAATTCGTAAGAATTTCAGTGCTCCTCTGGGTGTTTAGCAGAGGGGTTTGAAAACTCGATTGGAGTCTTAATCCTAAAGCCGACAGTGTTAAATTCCATGTGATCTGGATTTAATCTCCGGACTCCTGCCCCGGTGCAGAAGTCAGTCGGTGTTACCGTTTGAAAGGGAGACGAGATAATCGCTAAATACCACTGGGACCACGTGCCCACTGGGAGCATCTGAGAAAGCGTGCGTGTCCCGGCGGCAGTGTGGCCGGTCGGCCTCCCCAAGAGCCCAGTCACCTTCTAGCATGAGCTATTCGTTGAATTTTTTTTAATGGTTTGTCAGTAAAGGGGTCTGTTCTGAGCCTGTACCTGAGTGATTTCCCCTGTGCTGCTGCAGAAACCTTTCCTAAGTGTGCAGCAGCGGTGCAGAGGGCAGCGTGCCCTGGGCCAGCACACAGGTGTGCAAACCCGTACGTAAGCTTGCTCTTACCTTTCTACAAGAAAATGCCACATACTTCTAATGCAGAGAAGCAGGTGAGAGAAAGGGGCGATACGTTTGGCAACTCGGAGAGACTGAAACCAGTTGATAAAGCTATTTAACACGTTCAAAGAGTAATGGTGTTGCAATGTATAGACGCGAGTAGCCTAAAAGCCATCACTTCCTAACTTTTGGCTGTGTGGCTTGCAATCTCCATGTGTCTCACTTATGTACTGCTGTCTAGTCTCCTTAGTCCGTCTCTAGTAGCTCCCTGAGGTTTCTGCTGTTAGTTTTTCTTCTTGGTTTACTTCCTGGGTCTTGGAAACTTGAATTTTTTTTTAGTGCTTATGAAAATAATAAACAAAATTATTTTAAGATGAGCCAAACTTCAGGTTGCGCCAAGCTGCATCACTTGAGGTTGGATATTTGTGCTCCCTCGTGCTCTCTTACATAGCTCCACTCCATAAATAAATGCTGTTTCAATAATAATCTTTATCTTTTGCAAAAGGTTTGGCAGGAAGAATATCCTTTTCTTGACGATGGCCGTGCAGACTGGCTTCAGCTTCCTGCAGATCTTCTCCACCAGCTGGGAGATGTTCACAGTGCTCTTTCTCATAGTGGGGATGGGACAGATTTCTAACTACGTGGTGGCCTTCATACTGGGTATGAGTATGTCTTTGTTAGAGTAAATGCTTGCTTAACATACTGTTGGGGTTTTTTTTTTTCCCCTCTGAACCTGCATCATTTAATTAAGCAGCACTAAAACCTCACGGGTGCAATTCCTAATTTAGGCCAGTATGTTTGTTTTTTTTTTTTTGCTCTTGGATACTTCAAGCCTATACTTTCTATAGGTTTAGAGAAAAAGAAGAGAGCAGGAAGACTCTAAATAAACATTCATTTCCCTCCTCTTTGGAGAAGATGTTCAAGGCAGCGTTCGGCGTTTGTTATCAGCAGAAGCAGGTCTGAGATAGAGAAGGCATTTGGGTCCCTCCCTGCCTCTCTGCCCTTTTGCAGAGGGGTCGGTGCATACCTGGGTGCAAAGCCTTAGAGCAAACCAGCATTTCCAGGCACAGCGAATGTGGGGGGAGACCGGAGCGGAGGAGCCGGGTGGGCGTCAGAACCCCATTAGCCATAAAGTCACTGGTCTCGGTGCCGAGGTTAGCGATAAAGCCCCTAATTTGAGAGGCCGAGGTTTGTTTTGTTTTCTATGGGGTAGAAAGAGCCAGTGGCCACGGGGAGGCTGCACGGCTGCAGTCGCTGCCTGGGGACCCTGCGGGGAGGGGGGACACCATGGGGAAGGGGACCCCGCGGTCTCCTGCTAGTCACAGGGTTTTCAGGAAAGGTGAGTGCACGGATAAGTTACGGATCTTGGGGCGGGGGGGAGCTGGGATTTGCAAGGGCTGTCTTTAAAGTGCGCACATATATATTTATCTCAGCTTTTAAACCAGTGGTGTCAAAATTACAATTTGTAGATCGTAATGTGAGCTAGTCTAAATTAAAACTGTATACTAATAGTTAATGCTGTTCTTTCCTACCCCATGAGGCTTTAACAGGGAAAAATAAGAGCACAGTACAAAATCAGTGCTACAGAGGGAATACGGCATCGTGTCCCGGGGCAGTCGTGAGTCGCTGCTGCGACTGGTGGAGGGAGGATTAAGTAGGTCAGGCTGTCAGCAGGGAGATCCCTTGTCATTGCCATCACTGTTGCCACTGCTCCCTCTGTCCTCGTAGTTAACTCTTGCGGAGCCGGAGTGAACACCTGCCGTGGGAAGGCTGGGTCAGGAGCACTGGCTTGGCTGAAAATCCTCTTGGAAGCACATGGGGCTTGTGTAGCACAAGCCCCTCTAATGGGGGTGCGGGATCTGATCAGGCAGGGATTTAGCCCCACAGCTGCCCCGGGATGCGGATTGGGATGCTGCCTCGGCGCTTGGCGGAGGCAAAGCTGTGGGGGGGCCTGGAGCACCCCACTGGCCAAATGCCCCCGCTGCTGAGAGAGAGAACTGGGTCTCCCGAAGTACTGTTAGGTTTGTTTAATTGCACAGCTGCAGTTCGCTGGCGCTTTATCCCTTGTGTTGTCTCTTCTGCCATCCTGTTTTCCATAGAGCTGTTGCAGCAGCGATGACTCCCTGGGAGCGGAGAGGCGGGTTCCTCGGCCGCTCGCCATGCTGGTCTTGAGGCTGTTACTAAGCACAGGATTAATCTAAACTAACTTGGACATTAGTTTCCTAAGTTAAGTGGGTTGTCAGCTGCCTGTCGTCAGGAAGGAGGGCAGCACTAATGGAGGATGGTCCTTCCCACCCTGCCCTGCGTAGCCACATAGTCGGCGTGCCCCAATGCGTGCCCTGACCTCTGCCCGTGGCACAGCAAACCCTGGAGCTTCCAGGAAGCCACACACGACAGAGGTGCTATGTAGGAGAATACAGCCACGAAAAGAAAAGTAACTCCTTACGAAAGCCCATCCTGATGATGGGGTGCGCTGGAGATGCTTCCCTTGTTTCATCCGACGGCGGGCAGGGCTGTGACCTGCGCTCGGGAGGGCAGCGGTGACACCGGCACGTGTAAAGTCCCTGTTGACGCTGGCTGCGCCGCAGCCCTGGCACCCTCTGTCCCCAGGTGAGGTGGGTTTTTCTTTCAAGTGGCCACCTCAGCACAGGTTTCTCCTGTCATTCCAGCTTCCAACATCCAAACCTGTGTTGCCTCCCCGTGCGTAGCCCAGACCCTGTTCCAGCACCCTCAGCCACTCGGGCTCTTCCTGCCCTTTGCGCTATTGCTGCCCACCTTTGTGAGAAGAGTTTTTCCCCCCTAAGCTGTTGGTGAACTTCTGTAGAGAATTTTTCTTTTCAACCACATCCTGTGAAATCTCCCTGCAGCATTTTTCCTCAGCTATAGGCCTCGGTTGTTTTCTGTGCTCAAAACTGTTGTGTTCAAGTTCTGGGACCGTAAAACACTATGTAGGTTAGTGAAAGCATGTTGGTATCGTCCCAGAATTGTTATTCCTTGGACAGGAGAATGAGGGAGGAGGAGAGGCAGGAGAGAAGAGAATTGTAGTTGAAAGATATCATCTCATATTGGCTTTGAATTGGCACAAATTATAATGTAATTTTTAATAGGTATAAACCACTGTTTCAAGTATCAGACCTCTCCCAGGAGAGCCCCTCTAAACAACAGCAATCAGTAGAGGAACATGTTATAATTTATCCTCACACACTCATATTACCTCTAGGAGTTCTTATTTTCAGTTTTCTTACTGTGACTTTATTCGGTTACTCCACGTTTCTGAAATGAAAATTCATGTAGCTATCCAATAGGAGGGGCTTTTTTCAGCTGTGGGTATTTTTTCCATTTTCTCTGCAATATTAAATGTTGGGAATTCTTACCACGCCACATAACCAAAATACATTCTCCAGACTTCTTGAGACCCTCCTGTTCGCTCAGTGTTGTTTGCTTTTTAATTGAGTCCAGATGAAACTGTGGGAGTTATGGCCCTTGCAGTGCTCCTGATGGAGAGCTCCGTACGCCCGAGGCTGAGGGCTCAGCAAGAAGTGAGGTGGACCTGAGGGCTTCTGTGGATTTTGTTAAGCAGTGATTAGGTATTTTATTGGAAAAGACATTAGGTGCTCTTGAAGGCTTACAACAGTCTCAATTTTTATTACTAGGTATTAGATTGGCACTAGGCTGCATGCGACACAGGGGTTGTAGGATGCTTTCATTGACTGCTGCCTGGCTCCTGGGGCAGTAGCGTTATTAGAAGATGGCATCTTCCCTGGTTGTGTCCTATAGCCTGTGATGTGCCAATCCAACATTCCAGCCTTCTGTTCCAAAAAATAAACGGGAAATTTGTTCCCACCTCACTGTAAACGCAGGTCGTTTCATGCCGAAGCACCCGTGTCAGTCTGCCATCCACAGACCTGCTCTCCTCCAGAAGTGCTCGGCAGTGAACTGCATCTTAAATCCCAAATGGGTTAAGTGGGGGAGCGGGGTATGTCCTAGGCAAGCATTTCGGGAAGGCTCCTGAAAGTCTGCCGGCCATTGCCCACGCCTGCCCTTATCTGTCTTGGACAATGCATTAATCAAAGCAAACAGAAGCTGCTCCTTCATCTGAAGGTCCCTGATAATCCCAGCAGCTTTTCTGTACTGGGTGGGTCCGTGCTGTGCTGCAGGTGCCCTCTGCTATCGCTGGTGCCGGCACGGCGGGGCAGCCCAGGTCTTCTCTGCCATCCCGCAAACCGCTGGGTAGGGCAGAAGCAGATTTGCCAGGCAGGGAAAAGGACCAGGGAGGCGTGAAGCTCCTTCAGTTCCTCACAACTTTTTCAGTTCACCCAGTAGTTTGGCTGGGGTTAGCGTACAGTCATGGAGCTCAGTATTTTGGAAACGAGGCTAATGGAGATAACCGAAATCCTCTCTGCTCAGTCCTTCCCACGAGGAGAGGACATTATGAGCTGTTTAATGCAGTTGGAACGTGTGGGACTTGCTGCAGCGGGGAAGTACTGCAGTGCCAAGCAACATTTGGGCTTTAAACATACATTCAAGTTACTGCCTATCGGCTGAGCTGCTTTAACTGTCCAGGTGCACGTTCCTAGGCTGAAACAGAGGACAAAAAATGTGACAAACTCTTGCACTCCAAGCTCAGCCTGTTTGCAAGTACGCACTAGCTGACCAGCAGGCTCGGTCCCGTCCCTGCGGTACTGCCGGTATCACAGCGGCTCCGTGCCTTTGCACTCACGTCCACCTCTGACTGCGGGTGGGAGCCGGACTGGGTGCTCCATCAATCAGTACTGGGATTCCTTCATCCTGGTGTCCTTGGAGCAAACCACAGAGGGTTCATCTTTTGTTGTGCGCTTCCACGCGGTAGCCTTCATTTGTTGTTCCCAGCTCATTTAAACTCCTGGCAGATGTGAACAAGACGACTTCATTAAAAGGATGCTATCAGCTGTTTCTCTTCTACTTTGCCAACCTTTGCAACAGAGAACTCGCTGAACCGCGTTTCTCTGAATCCTCTGCTAGATCTGTGAGCAAATACCGACGGTAATAACAGAGAAACTGTGTAGATGTTGCTGTTACAACTATGTTTAGCGTTGAAAATGGTTTTGTATCAGACTCTGCCAGACTGCTGGGGTGCTGGAAGAGCCTAAACGGTGCTGGTCTCATGGGTGCTTCCATGGCAGCTCCAGGGGAGCTGCACAACAAAAATCTGGAGGAATCTCCCACCAGAATAATATCACTGTGATGATGATCATCTCTGGGACCATTACTCCTTGGCAGTGCCTCTTTAAGTATTATAAGAGAAGCTGCTCTTTTCTAAGATTGTTTAGCTTATTTTTTTGTAAATGCAGTAAAGTATTTAGTCATGATTGAATAGAAAGAGTTAAGATGCTAATTCAACCTCCCTTGTTTTAAACAGGAACAGAAATTCTTGGCAAATCAGTTCGTATTATATTCTCTACATTAGGAGTTTGCATATTTTTTGCAATTGGCTACATGTTGCTGCCACTGTTTGCTTACTTCATCAGAGACTGGCGGATGCTGCTGCTGGCGCTTACTGTCCCGGGGCTGTTCTGCATCCCGCTGTGGTGGTGAGTGCCCCCGCGCCGCGAGGCCACGCTCCCCATCTCCCCACCCCACCTGATGCCCTCCCGTGCCGGGTGCTGGGTAATGGCGGGTGTTGGTGGGGGGGGTCCCCGCTTGTCCTCTTTGGTTTGGTTTTGGTTTGTTGGGGGGTTTTTTTCTATTTGCCATAGAGGCAAAAGGAGGCGGGAGTTGGGGGGGATTTTTTTTTTTTTGTTTGGGGTTTTTTGCCAGTTTTAAGTCAAATCAGCTACCTGCAGAGCCTTGCTGGTCCTGGCCCAGTGCTTGAAGCCACTTTTTCACCCACTTTCCAGAGCAGCCAGTAGGAATTCTGTATTTGACTCCTAACTCTGGACACTGTTAACCACCTCTAGGTTTACCCCTGTAGTACCGCTGCGTGATTCGCTCTAACTTTGCTTCCTGCCTTTTTTCTTTGAGCCATTTTTTAATGCGGATTCACCTGCTGATTGGTACTAAAATCTCAGCGAAAAGCTGAGCCTGTTCACTCGGCACACAGCAGCCGGCAGTTTATTGCACGAGATGTCACAAAGCAGTTTATTGCACGAGATGTCGTTAAGTAGAGGCGTTTGCTGGCAGAGCTCGCCAGGCCAGCCCTTTCCCACAGGCTCTGCATGCCAGGAGCCATGTGTCCTCCTAGGATTTGCTTCAGCTGCTGGAGCAGGACTTTGATTTGTGAGCTCTTTTGGCCCATAGTCACTCTCTGGCTGAGCCAAAGGTTGGCTCTTCCTTGCCCTGCTCCTTTGAGCCATCCCACACTGTCTTCTTGGTGGCTGAGTCCACGTTTTCTTTCATTTTTCCATTGCACTCACCCACCCCTGCTCTAATACACTGGTGGACGTGTAGGTTCACCCTCATTTGCCCGTGGTTGGTCTGCCCTGTGGGACTGAAAAAACAATTTAGGAAAGCCCCCTGCACTTCTCGGCTGGACAGAAGCATCGAAGAAGGGCAGATACCCTTGTTCTGTTGTTGCCTTCGTCATCTGCTGTTTTCTGAAGAGACAGATATTTAGAAAATAATACGGGAAAGGCAAGGTATCATTCACGCTTAAGGATAATTTACAAACAAACACAGAGTTCCTTCCTTTCCTATTAGTCTTATCTGTCAAACGCTTTTCTTCCTATTATCTTGAAAGAGTTATACCTATAAGTAAGAGATTAATGTCTTTATAACAGTTAAGAGATTTAGACCCACTCTTCTATAGCTTAAAAGACCTCCTGCAGTTCTCAGTCTTGTCAGAAGTCTCTGCTGATGGTTTTGGTTTGTTGTTTGTTAGGGTCTTTTTTTAATCTTAGTCTTCAAACCAAACCTTTAAAATGGTTTTCAGCTCCGCCTCCACTATCATCTGACTTTAAGGATAGTCTGATTCTGTTTAAGGGTCAATTTGCTTATTTAACTTCAAATGTTTCAAACTCCTTCAACTCGGGCATTTCCCTCTGCACCAAGCAGCTACTCTTTGGGGAGGCTGGTTTTGGGTGGAAGCCTCTCAGATGTCTGCTGTAGAACAGGCACCATGAGGCACACGAAATTTGTCCCCAAGGCATGGCTTCAGAGTCGTGCTTTGAAATGTACTTGGTGGGAATTTCCATGCTTTTTAAGAGCGTACATTGTAAAGCATGCCAGAAATTTCCACGGGTGGCACTTCCAGTCTGGGGCTAATGGGGGGGGGAGATGGGGATCAAGGTGCGCTGGCAAAGCTCTGCCGAGGGAGGTTGGTATTAGCTGGCATTTGGGTATCTGGACCCAGTGCTTCCACAGGCGATGTGACTTGCACATCCCACTGCTCCGTGCTGTAGTTGCTCTTTTACTCATTCCTCTTCCAAGTTCTCCAGAATGTTCCCAGCATCGTCTCTGCAGTCTTGTGTTCCTCAGCTTGCCCACAAAGAAGAGCAGTGGAGACAGCTCATCTCGCAGACAGTCACTTTAGTGGTTGAACAATCTGATATAAACCATCTGACGCTCGAAACCGTTGACATGACTTTGGGTCAGTCCTTTAGGGAGTTCATCAGAAAAGGAGTGTCTGACCTGCTTTTTAACAAGGAGAGGAAAAAGTGCTGCTGGCTAAAGGGAGCAAGGCAGCGTCTGTTAAGATCAAGGGATTTAGTTAAGGAAAGGTGAGATTTTTCTGTCCTGTGTTTGGTGTTAACTCACTCAACATATATCTGGAATTGATGAGAAAATGTCATCAACTCTGCAAGGGGACACTGCCACTGTCCTCTGCCTGGGAGAGCCTGCCTCAGAGTGGTGGTAAAATTGTGAGGTTTGTATAGACGATTCCTATGACACAGAGCCTTTAAATATACCCTGTGCATATTTAAAGCGTTTCCACACTGTGTGCAGTTTCCTAAGAATATTTTTGCTCAACACTAGTTAAGCTACCCCCATCTTTGCTGTCTATCTGGTGACATCTGTTTCTTCTGGTGGACATCAATTATTTCTTAAAAAACAACCACCCAGGGCAAGGGCCCAAGCGTGCATCTACTTCAGCACAAGAATGAACATGTCCTATAAATTTGAATTCTCCCACTGATCCCAGTGGGACAAATCCATGAATTACATTGCCCACATGCTTCTGTGCTGACTGTCTTCTGCTGCGAGCAATCTGTGAGATGAGAGCGTAACTCATAAAAACGATACATGTGTTTTTAATAACTTCTAACTTTTGTGAAAACGTTGAATCATTTATTCTGAAACTTATTACAGGATCATTCCTGAATCCCCTCGGTGGCTGATCTCCCAGGGAAGATATAAGGAGGCAGAAGTTATTATCCGAAAGGCTGCAAAAATAAATGGCATTCCAGCCCCAGCTGTGCTTTTCGACACCACGGAGGTACGTTTCATACGTCTCAGTACTTTTACCTCACCAGCAGCTTCCTCCTTTGGCCAGTTGACTTGTTGGAAAATGCCAGCAGAGAAATGGTTTGCACCAGCAGGTCTTAGAGGCTGGCAGTAACTGTTGGCATGAGGTAAGTGCTGGGTTAGCAAGTTCAAAATGAGAAGCCGGAGGGAGTTTTTATTTGTTTGTTTTCTACAGTAAAATTCTCTTCCTCAGCAGTGGTTGGTTGTGGTTTTCAGAGCAAGGGTGACCCAGATTGCTTCATCCCTTGGGCACTGAGAAGACCCGAGGAAGATGTGTTTGACCCCATTTCAGCTTGGCGCGGTATTAGCGATTTGCAGTTTAACAGCAGCCCTTCACGGGGGGGCTGTGCAGGGGACCCTAAATTGGCACCCACGTGTGCAGGGGCTGTGTGGGGCCCCGAGGGACTCCTCAGGTTGCACAAACCAGCCAAAGCACCTGTGTGCTACAAGGGCACTTGAAAACCATGACGGCAGCGAAGGCAGTGACGAACATTAAGCTCTTCTTCAGGCCTGTTTGTTTCTTGTATTTCACATTTATTGGTTAAAAGGAGAAAGCCTAGCACAAACCTAGCAGCGCAGCAAGCCGGGGAGCAGCATGGCTGCAGCAGGACAGCTGGTTCTTGTGCTCATCTCCCCATCTAGTGGCTCTGCCCTCGCTGGAGCTCCTGCTGAAGAGGCACAGACATTTTTCTCGTGCAAAGAAACCAGCGACACTTCCAGCCTTGCGTCAGCAATGACCGTGTGACCGTATGTCAGATCTTGCTTTACTGCGTTATACTAGCCACCTGTGTTTTATGCCTCCTGATGTCTCCTGATAGAGCAGAAAGCAAAGCACTGCGCGCTCCGCTGCAGTATCTGCAGGAGAGAGCTGATGCGTGCTACACCTCCTGCGGGCAGGATCCATCTCTTGAATGTCATGCTTACATTTTGGCTGAGCTGCTGAAGATCTCTTTTCCAAGTGTATATTCTAATGTAAATTGACGTGCAGGTTCCAGCTATGGGAAGCTCATCCTACAGAAACCATGGAAAAGCACTTTCCTTATTTTACAGCCAGAGTTCAGATGTCTTCCATACGGGACAGAACTTTTTCAGGCTCCAGCACATGAGTTTGCTTTTCATCACTCCTGTGTATTTTTGAGACTAAGTGGCAGCTGAGCTGTCCTTTACTTTGTGGGAATCTTGTGTGCCAAAGTGTCTGTCCACAAAAGCCTGAGGATGATGTTTGCACGTTAAGTCCTCTGTTGGAAGTATTTTTCCAACTTTGCTAGAAAGACGTTCCTCGGAAACCATCCTCTCTTCCCAGGAAAGGAAATCTCCTGGGTAGCTCCATAGGGAGGGCCAGGGTGGTTCGCTCTTTGGGCTGGCACGAGCGCTGGCTTTGCCCCGGCGAGGGCTCTCCACGCAGGCAGAAGGGCACCCTAATGCCACCCAGAAGATTCCTGCTTCAAGCCTCAAACTGGACCCACCGTCTCCGGTCTGGGGTGGTGGATGCTCCTGTGATGCGCCCTGGCCACCACGCCGAGTTCTGGCATCCATCCTCCTCTCCCCGGCAGGGTGCCGGTGGGCAGGCAGGCAGCAAAACTGGATGATTTTCTGCATTTTTTTTTTTTCACATTGTGAAGGTTGAACAGAAGAGAGTTGAGTGGACAGAAAAATGCCTTTGGTAATGAGGTTACTCCTGGAAAGACTGTGTTAGATCCTAAGGAAGCATTAATGCGTCTTTCTTGTCAGCTGATGCTCCTTTTTAATTAGTCAGCATGGTGCAGTGGTCTCGGTGCTACGTTTTTTTTTAACAAAAAACTGGAAACTACCACGAGTACAGCTGGGTGCAGAGACAAGCTCTACCTAAGGACTGCCCTCCCTGGTGCAGAAGCGGCCCGCGGGCTGAGTAGTTATCCCCTGATAGAGTCGTAACTTCATAACTGCCCAAACCTGTGGGTATGCAGAGGTTGTTTTGCTCTTAGGTGTGTGGGAATTTTTTTGGTTTTGTTTTCCTTTTTCCTTCAGATGCAGGATTCGAAGCCTCAGCAGCAGCAGAAGGCTATCCTTCTGGACCTATTTCGAACCCGAAACATTGCAACTATTACTATTATGTCATTACTTTTGTGGTAAGGAAATGTGTATTCCTAAAGTACCCAGGCAATAAAACAGTTTCTGATTTGAGGGCACATGCCACAGGTTTAGATAATAAGTCTCAGCCCTGGAGCCCATCTATACATGGTCCTTGGCTGGTACGTGGCCCTCGATGTCCTTGCACCCGCACTGCATTAATACACAAGAGTATGGAGAGAGTAGCCTCAACTCAGATGTAAAATAGTTAGGAAACGATATGTAACAACTTGTGTATTTTAAATTCTGTCACGTTTTGGTTTTTTGGTTTTTTTTTAAAGAAGCTCCCATCTCTGTAATCTCTATTTGAAGAGAAATGTCTTTCTGGAAGCAGAGGCAGCAACTCAGTAACATAACAAGAAGCAGACCCATGGCCAGCGTTTTTGTTCTGTTTCTGTACAGTGCCCATCTCAGTGAGATCCTGGTCCCTGCCTGGGCAGCCACAAGGAATGAGGACCCAATAATACCATATAGACAAACCGGGACCCTTTTCTGTACATATTTCCCCCAGCAGAAAGGAACTGGCTAGTACACTTGGCATGCCATAGTAAGGTACTCTTGAGATTTGAAACCCGAACATCCAGCTCTCGTGAAGATTAAATAAGATGTAACGGAACTGCTGAGGGTGGGAGACCCTGCCACTGGAGTTGGCTACAAGTAGGAACGTAGTTGGCGTGGGAAGCTTTCAAGAGTTATTTCATTGTGCCGTTAATGAGTCCATTGCAGTGAAAAGCCTTTGTGAACGACTTCCACAAAGCCTTTTACTTGGTATAGTGTATGCAGGAAGGACAGAGAAATCAGAGGTCTCTTCAAGCCGCTGTGGATATGGTCACTGGAAGGGATGACAGAATTAGAAAGATGGGGTTGCCACTGAGATTTTTTTTTTTTTTTTTTACCCCAAGTTCGCTTGGGGGTGGTTTNAGATTTTTTTTTTTTTTTTTAACCCACGATGCCTGTGGCGATGCTTTGCGACATCCTATTTTTGTAACAACATCTGAGGCAACGCTGGAGACGTTCAGAGACTAGTGTTTCTGGAATAATTCGGGTTTATTGCTTTTCTCAGGTTTTTCACGTCAGTTGGTTACTTTGGCCTGTCCCTCAGCACTCCAAACTGGCATGGAAATGCCTACATCAACTGTTTCCTCTCAGCTGTTATTGAAGTTCCAGCTTACGTGATTGCCTGGCTTCTCCTCCGCTCCCTCCCTCGGCGCTACTCCTTATCTGGCACCTTGTTTTTAGGGGGAGGTGTTGTCCTCTTCATTCAGCTGGTTCCTGCAGGTACAAGATTCAATACCTGACTTAAGTATATAAAATGTTAGGCAAATTTTATGGTGCTATCTAATAGTTCTGTAAAATTACTGGAAACCATCATCAAATTTAGAATTTGAGGTCAAGTTTACACCGATCACTTGCAGCCATGATTATTTTTTTTAAGCATATGTATATGCTGAATCATGCATGGCGCTCATTTATTGTGTCAAATTACTGAGCTTTTTATAGTCTGGGGGAACTGGCTTGTAAAATGAGAGCCAAAGGTGTACTGTGATTTATCTGGTTGTGTGTAGAGGCTAAAAAAACCCTGCAAGCCTTCCAGATTTCACTGTGTGTAAATCTCCCCACGATTTTGTGAAAAAGGGGTGCATTTAAGCTTGTGCTTTGTTGCTGTGTAATCCAGAATTTTGTTCCATTTAAAAAAATGTCACTTTACTGGGAGAGAACCAAAATCTGTAAAGTACAAAATAATGGGAGCATTTACATTACGCTCAGTGGGAAGTCTGGAGCCAAGTCATCTAGGGATAGGGCTAATACATTGTATAATTAAAAAGCAAAACAAAACACACACAGCTGCTAGGAAAAAAACAGTGATACGGTCTTTGGGATGTAAAAGAAATACAAGTAATAAGCACAGGGTGTTGTTTATTCACCTTGATTTTATTTTTCCTCCTCCAGATCTAAATGTCCTGTCTGTTGGCCTGGTGATGCTTGGAAAATTTGGTATCACAGCTGCATTTTCAATGCTTTATGTCTACAATGTGGAGCTATACCCAACGCTAGTGCGAAACATGGCAGTTGGAGCTACTTCCACGGCTTCCAGGCTGGGCAGCATCATCGCTCCGTACTTTGTTTATCTGGGTGAGACCTCTTGTGTTTCTTGCCTTGCACTACACAACTGCCCAGAGAAGTTATCAGAGCTTCTAGAACGCAGGCTCAGCTTTAAGTCCCTTCATTGGTTGTCGTTTAAGTCCCTTCTCTCATCTTGGGTCTGAGTTCACTGACGTACGCTGTAGAAATGAAGCGGAGCTCCTGGGGCTTCACAGAAGAATCAGGCACATTTTTCCCTTTAGTGAAGCTAGGAACTGTTCACGCAGCACCGGTGTGGGTCCGAGCTGGTCCCAGACAATGATGCTGTTTGTAAATCATGCAAGCGGAGTGGTTGGGATTGATAACTGGTCACATCTTGGCAATGGGTGTTATCCCTGGGACGCCAGTTAGTTTCCCAGGAAAGTGTGACAAGAAGTGATGTAGCAAGTAAGGAAATCTAGCAGTAGGAAATGCATCGCATTGTACTCTTCATGCACATCCTGAGATGGGTACGTCTGGAGCAGCTGAACCAGGCAGGAGTCCAACCATCCCCTGAATCTGTGCTCTCTAAAGCAATACATGATGTAAAACATACAGATTAAGCAGCACAAGAGTGTTTAATTGTGACCCTCATGAAGTGATTTTTTTTTTTTAGTTACTAAACCAGGCACCTTGGCATTCATTTTGCTTTTTCTTATTGTTCATGCCTTGGTCTGTAAACAGAACTATTGATTTCCTCATAGGCTTTTTTTTGACACTCATTACCATCATGTTCTGAGTGCTGCACAAATANTTTTTTTTTAAGTATACAGAAATGACCCTCATGTTGCAGACAGGAAAGAGGGACAGAGATTAGGGGATTAAGGTTGGAAGTGTCTGTGAGTACTGGCTGCTCAGTCCAGGGTGTTCATTCTCCTGTTTCTTTTGCTCACACATGATTTATTTCCTTGTACCATCACTGGACCCGACTCAGCTCTCCCCCTGCACCTAACGAGTATTGCTTCCTGCTGAAATCTTTGATACAAAATGAGCATGACTGCTGACTCTGGTGGAGCCTTGCTGGTGTACCCCTAACGGGTTAACGCTGGTTCACCATGCCAGCAGAGGGGAGAAGAGACTAGTGCCTGTAGCTCAGCTGTGGGGTCTCACCTCTACATTCCAGTGTGACTGTAACACGCTGTACCAAAAATTATGAAAATACATTGTCTTTATTTCATGCTTGTACAGTGCAAAATGTAAAGTAAAAGGGACAGCATGACTGAGATGCTCCTTAGGGTCTTCAGTCTCCGTTGCAGCACAGGTAACAGCAATAGACAGTTGTAGACAGGATAAAGTTTTTACTGTTTTGTGGTTTGGGCCTTTAATAAATTGACTTGTTCCAGTCATCAGAATAGTTTCCTAAACTTTAGGAGGTTTTTGGAGAAACTCGTCAGCTGATGATATTTGCTACAGCTAAATTAGGACCTTGCAGTTCATCCAGCTCATGAACACAGAAGAGATCAAATCACAAACTTTGGCTCTATGTGTAATACCCAGGGGTCTTCACTTTAATCCAGGTTTATTCCATACATTATAAAGCAGCTGCTCTATCCCAACTAAAAAATAAAGCTGTCAAGTCCAGTTTGGTACTTTCTCCACCTTAAATACTTTAACTCCTAGCTAATCCCTTTACTGAAAGACCTTTTCGTTGCTGTGCTATTGTGACTTGAAGCTCTTGCAACCTGCCCAAACACTTGCGCGCTAGCTTCAGGCTGCTGGCAGGGGCTGCCGCCTTCTAGTCCAAAATAATATTCTGAGTAGACCAAGGTCAGAGCCTCTTGTCTGACTCGGGAGGCCTGATGCCTTCTCCCTTTGCAATAAGGAAGGGATTTAGGGATTCCCCCGTTAATGGCCCATTAGTCTGTAATTGGCCTATTCAGCTGCCATCACTCTCTCCCCTTCTTGTGCACAAGCCCAGCAGGACGCACAGTCCCAGGCAGCTGATGAGTGCTTGGTTGCTTATGAGCGCTTTTATTCCCTCACACTGAATTATTTAATGGAGGATTTGGTTCCTGATGACAGTGTAGTACTGAAGACTCTAGCAGTGATCCCAGCAGACCTGTTACCTTGCAAAGATGTTGGCTATCCCAGTTGAAAATGTACAAAAAACCTATTGGCCACTACACAAACATGGGGAGTGGGATGAAACTGGTGGTAGGTGGTGACCATCCTAGAGCACACGTTGTAGATTTAAAATTGAAAAATCCCTTTGTTTGCTAGCAGATACCAGATGTAGCTCAGTTTTGGATTCACCATGCATATTTGCAAAGATTCCAGCCAAGTATTCCAAATTAATTCTGCGTTACAGCGATGTCGGGAATGTAAATTTTACACGGCTTCATTGATTGTGGCCATATAAGTACTTGTGTCATCTCCTGTGTTCTGTCAGGTGCCTACGACAGATTCCTACCATATATCCTGATGGGAAGCCTGACTGTGCTGATCGGGATCCTTACCCTGTTTCTCCCGGAAAGCTACGGCAATCCCCTGCCTGAGAGCTTTGAGCAAATGCTGAAGGTGAAATGGTAAGGCAGCTGTCATTCATGCCATGCTTCACAAGAATTCAGGACCTCTTTCTACATAATCCCTTTTCACAATCAGTAAACAAGTTTCTTCAGATCCACTGCAAAACATCAAAGCTTTCAAAGTGCCCTTTAATTTTTATTTTTTTTGAGTTGTCAGTTTGGCAGACACTGACATTAAGCAGTTTCTCCAGAGTCTCCGAACCTGAGAGCTGATGTGCTTGAAAGCGGGCACTCGAAAAGCAAGGCTGACCTTCACATCACCTTGAGGCTGTTGCTTCGTATCTCCCAACACTTTCCATCCTTTTATATCATTCACTCTCCTTAACTCTTCATTTAAACTATTCATTTAGTAGGATGATTTACATTACAAAACACTTCACTCTTTCAGTGTTAGTTCATTAGCTACTACTCCAAATTAAACACAGGATTTCAGTATTCTAGCCTCTTTCATTGGGGAGGCTGGAGACATGCCAGGACAGCTTTTCTCCTGGTTGGTTTGGTTTAGCTGTGACCAGCGACAGTTCTCTTGCCCCATCACCGTTGCTATTTAGGGTATCCTGAGCAAACATCTCCACTGAAATCCGTGCGTGTATGTTACAGTGCTGGTGCAGTGGAGGTGGGCAGTGTTTGCTAGTTACTATCATGGGAGGAAAATTCTTGGGAGCAGCAGAGGGAAACTTAATTAGCCAAAGTGCAGCTGCGTAGCTACCATCCAGCTTAGTGAGAATTTGTACTGGAACAGAATTTGCCCTTATAAGCAATAATAGCTTGAAAAAGCTGGAATTGCCTGTATCTAATCCCTGGTTGATATAAGGAGCTGTCGTTATGCTTCCAGAATAAGAAGAATTCTCAGGCCAGGTTCCTTGAGAAGGGCCTGCTGCTCTTTATCACAATTATAGAATCATAGAATCATTTAGGTTGGAAAAGACCTTTAAGATCACTGAGTCCAACCATCAGCCATGCCCACTAAACCATGTCCTGAAGTGCCTTGTCTACATGCTTTTTGAACACCTCCAGGGATGGTGACTCCACCACTTCCCTGGGCAGCCTGTTCCAATGCCCGACAACCCTTTCAGTAAAGACATTTTTCCTAATGTCCAATCTAAACCTCCCCTGCCGCAACGTGAGGCCATTCCCGCTCATCCTGTCACCGTTAGGGACTTCTCATATGTCTGACCTATGGCTTTTTGGCTTTGCAGTTGACAGACCGTAGCTAGAAATCCTAGAGTCAAACCAGATTCCCTTCACAGGCTTCTTGCATAAACAGACTGAAGTAACTGAATTACAGTCACTGAATTATGTTCAAGTTCTAGGCATAGTTTGCTGCACTGCTTCTGCCATCTGGAAAGGGCATACTTTACAGAGCACTACATTTTTTCTAATGTTTATATTAGTAGTGTAACATGGTTATTTTAGCAGTGCTAATTAGGCACGGGGAGTAAAATGTTCTCTAGCTTCTCAGTCTTTTACTTGCTTTCAGTTTCAGAAATGGGCAACAAACCACTGGCGTTAGGAATTCAAAGAATTCTAAAATTCTGGTAACACCCCTGTGAAGAAGGATGCACGCTCTCAGAGGGGCTGAAAGAAGAACAAGGTCTTCGCAAGATGCATTTTCTGCCAGAGGAAAACAAACAAAACCCAACAGTCAGTGCTACCGCACCACAGTTATTATCTCCTGTGCTACTGTACCCAAATACGTAGTTTACTGAACAGATGCTGTCTACTCCCATAGGACTCTTAGTCTGTAATTCAGTGTCCTGATACCTGGGGTTTTTCAGCAGATACAGTCCCTGTTGAGAAATGGGGGCCTGCATGTGCTTAATTAACATGATGGATTCAAGGAGTGAGCTAGAAATGAGCCTTAGGAATAATACAGCAATGACTCCAGTCAGTCAGGTTCTCAATGAAAGTTGCTTAAAGGAAAAAAAAAAAAATAGCAAATGNAAAAAAAAAAGCAAATGTAATGCTGGTGGTTTTTCTCACTGTGCATGTTGACTGGGAGTTGGGTGTCTGCCTTTGAAGATCTCGGCACATGCCTCTAAAGGAAAGATCCTGGCCTCCTTTGAAATCTGTGACCAAAGCCCGATACACTAAGTGGGATCAGAATTTAGTTGTAGCAAAGCAGACATAGACTTCACTGGAAGGACATGGTTTTTAAACAAGACATCGGAGTATATTTTGATGTCGCTTGCTTTTCCCAGGACCTGGGATCCACTTGTCCCTCTAGAAGCTGATGCTTTTTCATAAAGCCTGAGCCCACTAAAATCCTTGGGCTTCATGAATGTCCAGTGTTTTGGGGGACGGGGGGAAGCCTTTAGCACAGAAAGGACTATAGCTTGCTGACCTTCTGACGGGCCATGCCCGCTTTCACAAGAAACAGGGGCTTTAGCAAGTCAATGATCCCATCCAACCATGCCATGCAGTTTTAGCTTTCAGGGTTTTTGTGGTATATTGCCATAAGCAGTTTTTTAGATGTTTTGAGTTGGTTTTTTTTCAAAGCATTTCATGTCACCTTTGAATATATACCACATTGTCCTCTACCTCCAGAGAAAGCTCGCTGCAATTTTAAAAGCCCCTGCAAAACCTATATATACCATTTACAAATTTAAAGGGGGTTTGATGCTAGCAAAAATCTGATGTTCTGTACTGGAGACGTTCACCTGCAGCTATTAAAAACGCAAAAGGGCCAATTTGGGACCACAGTTTTTTCGAAACAAAAAAACCCCACCAACAGAGCCGGTGTTTTGTTTTTCAAACCCTACAGGTTATGTATGCAGGTTTGTTGTTTTTTTTTTTAAAGTTCAGCAAAGCTAGATTGGATGAAAACAAATTTAGAGCTTAGAGTTGTGCTACTACTGTTTTACGAACACTACAGAGTTTGAAAAAAGTATAATACCTTTTATTTTTCTATTTATTGGCTGTGCATGCACTTCTTGGCCACATAAAGTCTATCAGACCTGGCAGACTGATTTTTATCCTCTATAAATAACAATTAGCCATGATTCACCCTCTGTAAGGGCCAACAAAAGCATGCTGTTTCATCTCTAATGTGAGAGTTCACGGCAAGTTGTCTTGTGCTGGCACTTGGCACAGGAATGAGTTTCTCCCTGTAAGTTCAAGCACAAATATAAAGCTTTAAAACATTTAAATGCAAGGAACTTGTGCAATTATGTCAGCTGGTCTTTGGGATGCGGAAATACTACGCACTTTCATATTAATTTTCTTCAGTTATGCTTTTGCCATAAATGTAATGCGGCATGAGGCAACCATTATCCTCTGACCGCTGATGTTCTCATCCCTTCTCAAGCTGGAATTTCTCTAACAACAGCAGTATTTAATCTTGGTTTTACTTACTATAATCTATAGACTAGCTGTTTAGACATAACTCAATTTCTCAACAAAGCCTTTATATCAACATAGGACAGGTTTGAGGACTTGGTTAAATATAGGTGGCCATACTTTTATGAAGATTTTTATATTAAGTTGATACTTATTTCATGTGATCGTAGGCTGGGGTATTTCTAAAAGGTAAATATTTTTGTACTCTTGAATTTTGTAGTATCTTAAAACCTAGTTTTCCTTTTTTAAATACAAAAAAGTGTTGTGGGTTTTTTTAAATACCTTGTTTTAATCAGTCTCATTTTTCTTACTTATACCATTGATCTTAAGCTAGTGTCACATTTTAGTATTTTTAATGGCAGATTAAAAAAAAAAAGTCTTTCACAAGAATGGAACGCCTTTCTGAAAAGAATGTGGTGATCTTATAAGGCCTTACAGTGTCTGGGCATAGTACAAGTGAGAAAAAAGGCGATTGCTCCAGCTGATAAAGCATTTGCAAGGAGAATTTCTGTCCTCTGCCGGTATCTTTCCCAGGCTCAAACAGGGATTTCTGATGAAACCCAAAGAGAACAGTCTGCAGAAGAATCAAACAGGGATGAATCTGGAGTACCAGTTTCTGGCGAGTTACTGGTTTTTTAACTGTAAAGCTGAAGAAAACAGCACTGGTTTAGTAGCTATTGGCAGAAATTTTATTTATTGCTAATGAGCTGTTTAAGCCTCTCACTGCAATCTTCAGGGAGTTTTCTGAGTGTCAGGTACTCGGCGGGGCTCGGCATGGGACCGGTGTGCTCACAGGCAGCTGGGGGAGAGAGGCTCTGACCTGGGGATGGGAGGGAAGCACCAGTTGGATCGCTCCCACTGACCACAGGGCCATTGCACTGTGCCTCATCTGTCACCTCTGTCACGTTTACATGGGTCTCTCTGTGCAACCTTTGATCCTCAGGTGGCTTACTGGATCTGCTAAAGCATGTATGCAACTGTAGTAATTGTCAGTCTAACTTCTGTCTTCATTGTAATAAAACGTGCACTGGCATTCTATAACCTGCTTTCCATGTGGACTGTAATTGAAGAATAAGGTCACCTAACTTTGCAAAGAAGTTTAAAGAAGTCATTTAACGTGTACTTAGCATGGATAAAGTATGACAATAAACCCCTAAAATAAGCTCTTCCATACAGGAAGACTATTATGGTGTAGTACAGTTTTTCTGGCTTTCAGATGGTTCAGTCCTGACTGCAATCCTACAAAGCCCCAGACACAGACTGCAGCCAGGCTCAAGAATGATTTTGAGGTTAAACTTCTACTTTGTCTATTTCACTTCCTACCTTTGAGCTTTGGCACAACCCTGCGATTCCAACATGGAACAAAAGCTCTTTTTAAATACGAGCATTCAAAAACGCTGTAAAAGGTATACACTCGGCTTTTATCAGGTAGAGGTGGAGAAAATATCAGCCAAAAAAAGCCAAAAGGAAATGTAAGTTAGCCTTATGGAGAGCGAGGCCAATTTCTGCAGTGACAATTGTGCAGCTTCCTAACTGAGCTCTATGGGAGACATGATCTTCCCAGCAGTGCTGCTAGGTAATGAGCTGGGATTTTTGGCCTAAGAATAGACTATTATTAGATTTATTATTTGTCAAACATACAGTACATGTCAGTGTCGCCAGCAAAACCTTTTTACAGCCACAGGCAATCCTGCCGAAAGGACACTGGCAGTGGTGGGAAGGTGCTGCTGCAGTCAGAAACAAGGCGAGGAACCATTTAACACTTGGACTCGCAGAAAGCTGCCTTCCTTTACCGTGTCACGAGCAACACGATGGGTGAAGGCTCTCGGCTCACAACTGGCAACGACCCAAACCAAGGCCTTCCCGAGGAACCCTGGCCTGGTTCACCTGTAACCTGTAGCTAAGCCCCGGTGGTTGCAGGCACCCGAGCAACGATTGAATCCATCTCAAGCCCGCCTTCTGAATCCTTCGGGCAGTAAACAGGGGATCTCACGCCTGCATTCGTGGGCTGCTTCTGCCAAGGAGTCACCAGAGGGCAGGGGCCATGCCACACAGCCCTGCCGGGCCCCTCGTGGCGACCTGGGAAGCGGCACCGGGCCGGGGCCACGCTTGCCCAGAGCCCGCAGCCCAGCCCTGCCCTGTGGGCAGCGAGCACCAGTAGGAGCAAGCAGAGCTCCTGCCTGCGGGCCTCTGCGCGCTGCCTGGCATCTCCCGGCACGCCGGGGTCGCTTCTTCCAGCCCTTGCTGTGAACACAAGCCCGAGGTGCTGGCCGAAGCCAGGCCTGGCTTCTCCCTCAAGGCCGGCTCGGCTCGGCTCGCCGGAGAGGCGAGGCCCGGCCAAGGCAGCTCCCGCCGGGCCTCAGAGCGGCGGAACCGCCGCCAGGCCCGGCCTCGCCTCAGGGGCCGAGCCC